>CAKNYM010054393.1:121664-155944 GCA_932195095.1 Andricus curvator | reverse complement strand
ACTCATTGTTTAAGGGATGGTAAAACATCCCCTAAAATGAGGTCAAAACATATTCTTGCTATGTACGCTTACTTCACTTATTGAAAAGTCGTTTCAAACCGTAGCAGTTGAATAAAAATCTCTATTGATTTTAGTTACTAAGAGATGATGATTTACATATGTTACTTGGATGTTTAGGGTACAAAAACACCCCCCAAAACATGCTGTATACCCGAAGAATCATTCATCTTTCTAGTTCGTGGGTATGAATCTTTTGATTCGGTCCGCCTGATCGTCAAAATATAAAAGTTTTAGTCAAATCTATCATAGCGTTTTTGAGGGAAAAAAACATTTTGCTAAAATAAGCATTTTTTCATTAAAATACATGTAAAAATCGAAACTTTGGACAAGTGTTTGTCTAAAAACTGTCAATTTTTCTGACATTTTTATTTCGAATTTTTAGTTTGCAGTTTCGAAAATACAAGAAAAAATTTTTTTTACAATTTTTTATCATAAGGCTTTTTTCTGTACATTTGGTGCGGGGTCCTTTTTATTGTTGCAGGTGAAAAAATTAAAAAATATCGATTTCAAATGGAATTCTCCACATTTTTAACTCCAAAAAGAATTATTTCAAGTCGCAAATATACTTCTTCATTGGTGTACGAAAGAAACAAAAAAATGGATCATGGCTTAAAAGTGGCAATCACAACATTTTTGGAAGAGGACGAGAATAGTCGAATGTGCCCAAGGAAAAAAGATTTTGTGCGCAAAGGTAAGGTAGTTAAACAAAAACGACTTCTGAACGATACTTTACAAAACTTGTACACAAAATTTATCAAGGATACGTCAGTTTCAAAGTTATCTACAAAGTTTTCTGTAGACATCATCCATTTTAGATTAGAATTATGAATGCCTGTGATAGAGAAACTTGCGCTTGTGAAAAATGTGCAAACTTTGAATTATCAGTAAAATCCATGTTCCGCCATGGAATAATTGACAAAAGAACGCCAAATGATGTCATAAAAGCTATTTGCTGTGAAAATAATGGCGATGCAAAGTGTCCTCTTAGAGAATGCAGTAAATGCTGTCATCTATCGCAAGATTTTAAAGAGTATTCTCCAAATGAAATGGGCTATTATCATAAATGGGAATACGTAAACGAATCGTATTCTACCAGCAAATCTCAGCAGGGAAAAATATGCAAAAAAATAAAAAAGCAGAAGATTGATACTACCTTCGAAAATATTGTTCAAGAGTTCCAAGAAAAGATTTTGGACTACATGCGGCACAGAGGAAAAATAAGACATCAGTTTCTTGAAGTGAGGAAAATAAAGGCAAATTTACAGGCTAACGAAGCATTTGTCCATACGGACTTCAGCGAAAACATGACTAATAAATATGCCAAAGAAATTCAGGCTGTACATTTTCGTGGATCTTGACAACAAATCGCGTTACAACCAGTCGTAGTTTATACGAAAGATACTAAAGACAAGCCTAAAACTCAGAGTTTTTGTACGATGTCAGAGTCGACTCAATATAATGTACCTGCAGTATGGGCACATCTTGAGCCTGTTTTGAAAACTGTTTTTCAAAATTGAGTTACTCCTACCCGAATGCATTTGCTGAGCGACAGCCCAATCACGCAATATAGAAATAAGGCTATGTTCCATTGCCTGGGTTTGCATTTGAAAATGAAGTATCCAAACGTGCTAAACTTCACTTGGAACTATTCAAAAGCTGGCCGCGGTAAAGGTGCTCCAGACGGAGTAGGTGGAGTTGTCAAGCAAGTAGCAGAAAAATTTGTCGCAGAGGGAAAGGATATTTCTGAATTCGAAACTATCCTTAAACTTCTGAAAACAGCTTGTTCTGGAATACCCTTTTTTTCTGTAAGCAAAGATAAAATCGAAGAATATTCGCAAAAAATTTGCGAAAATTGCTCGCCTTTCCTTGGAACTATGCAGGTTCACCAAGTGGTAGGAAATAACGAAGGAAACGCACTAAGTATGCGCACGTTACGTTGCCTTACTTGTAATCAGAATTGCATTCATTGTGAATTAGGAATACACCGATGCAAAACTGTTTTTGTAAAAAAACGATCTGTGATGAAAAAGTCTGCTAAGTAGTTGAGCACATCTAGAATTAATCACGATAACCTTCCGCTTTAACATAAGAGAGGTCGAAACTGAAGGCTTCCATTTCATTATAAACAGAAACATAATTTATTGCTTATTAATATAATTTTCGCTTTCTTCTATAAAACTAAAAAATTCTTAAAAAGACAACCAAAAAATCTTATTCTTAGAAGTAAGAAGAGATTATTTTTTTAAAATATATTAGAAAGTTATCACAAAAAATGACAGCTAAAAGCTGTTGGGATTCTGATATAAAAATTTTAAAAAATGGACAATTGAATATAGCTTGTCTTATACTTGTTTGAATTTAAATTTAAACATTTTTTTTTAAATTTTAATTTCAATTGTGACACGATGTAATAAATAGATTTTAATACATTTGAAAGACTGCATAATAAATCATGTAAATAGTTTTAGTGAATGTTGAATCTTTAATTGTACTACGGGCACGTTGTTTCCATTTGCGCAATTTAAAACGTGTTCATTGGGTGGATGTCTGATTATTTGATTAACCTAATAAATAGGCAAAAGTTTTAAACAATAGTTTCAATTTACACAAATAACTCAAAAATTGAAGTTGACAATGTTGTTTACGATTTCGTCTTTTAATAATAATTCAATTCAAGTAAATAAGTTATCACTCTTCATAGAAATAGACTATTCTATAATTTTAAATTATCCATTCCTGAATTTCACGCATCGAATTAAAGATGTTACCCTCATTTCTAATCAGATATATCGCCAATATGCTTGACAGAAACGTATCTGGTTTTCGAAGAAAAGTTTGTCACACCCTCCATAATGCCATGATAACATCTATGGCAGAATGTTTTGCCATAAAACAGGAAGTTGCAACAGGAATTGCTAATTGTTAAGAGTGAATGATTCAATAAAGCATTTAAAACAGCGTTTTTCTTTGCATAAAACTTATTCATGGTATTTGCATGAAATCTCAACTATTTAGATAAATCGAGAAGAAAATCTAAACGAATTCTTTGATCGAGTAATCCTGATAAAATAAAGAGCGCAAGCGGCTCTTGCAGATGAACACCAGAATGTTAAACAATTATTACACCCGCTTAATTATTGTGCCCTTGAAGCTTTCAAATTTGGCCTACCTGACAGTATATCGGGCTTGGTAGAAGCATGTAACCCTCTGAGTTTAAACGCAGCTTTAAAAGTCGCCCTCGTGTACGAAGCAAGACAGCAGATAAACTCTCAATATCATACAAACTCATATCATGAATTGAAAATTTTTGATCAAAAACCAAACACAAGTTCAGACACACGAAAATTTTTCAATTTTCTGTATAATTATATTACCAAACCTAAAGTAAATACGTTTAATCACACACACATACCCATCACTAATGAGTTGCCTCCGTCGGCAGTGGAATGCACGGTGAGCGTCAGACATGTATGTTTCAACAAAGATCGAGGAAAGAATCTAAAAATAGGACGAAAGGCAGAATACATCATATCATCAATATCTTCATAATCCTATTCACATACATTTTTTTGTACAGACGGAGGAAGAACACCAACTTTCCCAAAGGACTGCCAGGGGATAGATTTAGGCTGGAACATTTGAAGTCGATGTCAAAAAGCTCTATATAATCATATGCGGCCTAGACCAAAGAAATAATTCTTCCATCCAAATGAATAAATCGTCGAATGAAGAATTACACCATTATTTGAACACAATGTTCTGTTCATCCAGGGAAATGCTTCATTGGTATAAATGCATCAACTCTTTGTATCAAATAACTACGTTCCATCAATATTTTTGAACTAAGCAGTTATTTCTTTGATTTACATAATCCGAAAGACTTGATTCAATTTGATTAATTCAAAGGATCGTATTCATTTATTCATATGAACATTTCTTTGAAAGACTAATCAGATTTCAACGAATCTGGAGCTTTTGAGCCAAGAAGAGCATTTATTTGAATGCACGATGGATATTTGTCTATTTCAAATTGAAATTACTATTGTAAAGGAATAGGATCTTAATACTAGAAAATTATTATTCTGAAGTTTAGCACGAAACGCCCATTAAATTGTTAAATGAATTGATAATTACAAGTACAATAGCTTAGCCTTTAGAATGTTCTTCAAGACAAATCACACTTTTTTTAGAAGTAATTGAAGAAAAAAAATTCTAATCTTTTTAAAATCAAAATGATTACTTTAGCCTTTAGACTATGATTTTCTTATTAGTCATTTTGTATACACAAGGGCACATGTGCATAGAAGTAAACATGTTAAACAAATATAAATTTTTTATTTTCAATTGAGGTATCATATAACTGAAACAAAAAAATAAAAAAACATTTGATACATCAATAAGAAATACATTCATTCAGACTCTGGGCTCTGAATGAGGCAATCCGTATTGAATTCTTATAGAGATTCCCAAGATTTCGTTGAGATTTCCGATATTTCCGATTTCTATAGATTCGGCTAAACTCAGCGGCACACCACCTCGCCTCTGTCCACACTTATGTTTCGAAGATTTCTCACGAATGCTAGATTGCTGAGAGGTTTCCAAGAGTTTCTCGAAGAGTTCTCTTAAGATTTCCTGCGCAGCAATCTAAGATTTCTTAGTGAGTAGCCTCTAAGAATTTTCCCGATTTTCCTCATCCCTATATTTGGTCAGTGTTAGATGACATAATGTTGCTGGCAAAAAGTGAGGGGACCTTCAATGATATGATGAATCGGTTGAGAAGATACCTGGATAGAGAATAGGTTAGAGCTGAATGCCGAAAAGTCCAAGGGATTATGGAGTTCCGGAAAGGAGGTGGAAGGGATAAGGGATGGGAGTGAAAGAAGAAGGAAAGGCGGTGCAGAAGATGAAAGAGTTTTTGTACTTGGGGTTCCTGTTTGGAGGAATTTGGGAGTGGATGTTGAGATGATGAGGCAGGTGTGGGGGGTTGGGAAAGAAGTTGTATGCCGATGACTTTGGAAGGAGAATGAAATTGTTTGAATCGCTAGTGATGAGTGTGCTACTTTATGGAGTGGAGGTCTGGAGGTAAAAAGAAAGTAAGGAGGTAAATAGGATACAGGAGAGGTATGTAAAGTGAGCACTGAAGCTGGCAAGGAGTACGCCTAATTATATTGTCAGAAGGGAGAGGGCGAGAATGAGTTTGGGGATTACACATATAACAGCGAGTCGGATTTTTAGATATGAGCAGAACTTTTTGGAAGAGGTGGAAAGTAAGCTGGTTAGGGTGTGTTGGTGGAAGAAGGAGAATGGGAGAGGGGGTGTGAAGATGAAAGTTCAAAGAGGAAGGTATTATATAACAAATGGATCGGAGATGGTTGAAGTGAGAAGGATGCACGAGGAAGAGAGGAAGGTGTATGAGATGGTTAAGGAAAACGGCATGGAGAGAAAGAAGGCAGCAGGGAGGAGAGAATAAGAGGGTCAGGGTTTACAGAAACTATGGGTGGATTATGCCAAGGGAGAGAGCACAATATTAGTGTGAGAAAGGAGAGAAAGGAATTCAGGAGCTTATAGCGTGGATGCAATGTGATTGCATGGAGGGTTTTAATAGTTTATGGCTTCCTAGGAAAAAGAGAATGTATGAATTGTGCAGGAAGGGGCATGCAAGGATGGAACACTGGTTTGAGTATTGCGAGGAGGTGGAAAGAAGTGGGATAAGCATGGAGGTATTGATGCAGGAAAGAGGGGGGGGGAAGGGCAGAAGAATGGGTAAAGTGTGAATGGTGTAAGATGGAGAAAAAGAGAAAGAAGGAGGAAGAGGAATGGAGATAGAAAGGTTTTAAATAGGAGAGGAAGTAGGTATAAGTACTCTGTAAATATTGTAAATAGTAGATAAGTATTAGGTATTAGCCGCGGAGGCTGAGTATGGCAATGCGAGGAAAAGTGAATAAGTATGGACATGCGTGCGAGGCGAAGCGAGAAAGGCAAGGTGATAAGACCTAGCTGTCTTAAATATAAGGTGTGGATGGATGTTAGTTTCTAAGGGTTAATTTTAAAAAAATTCTGTAAAAAATGGAAGTGTAAGCAAGTCAATTTTTCAAGGCCAGTAGGACGAAAAATAAACGTTCATCTATAAAAAAAAACTTTATTATAGTGCAGAATTTCTAACGACTTTAGAAAATTTATTATAACCAATACAACATACTTGGGAGAGTGAGAGATTTAAAATTTTTTTAAATAAATAATAATAAGAAATATAATAATATGAAAAAGTAATAATAATGTGAAAAAAATAAAGTGAACAATTATGGCAAATTTAAATTTGAGGTTAGGTCGCTCAGTCTCTAGCAGAAGGTTTCGATTATAGTCAACCAGGGGGGTGCTTCCACTGTACTGCCCAATGTGAAAAATATGTCACGAGAGTTGAAAACCGCCGTGCGGCGGCGCTGGTATGGTAGTAACTTTGTTCTACAAAACCATGCAATACCGTAGGAAAAATGCATACAAATTACAAAATAAATATGAAAAATCATTTTTTCTTTATAATGTAGAGTCAGGTAGTAAATGAGACTTATGAACTGACTTATTATTTTGTTTAATACAGGAAAATGCTGCATAATTGACATAATTCCAACAAAAAAATGGCATGGATCTTCGGGACTTATAAAAAATAATGAAAAAATAAATAACGAATACACAAAATAATTGAAAAAAAATTGTCGATAATATACATGATCAAATTATAAATTTGCCAAAATTTTAAATAACGACAAGATTTTTAATCAAAATAAAAAAAATCCCGAATTTAAAATTTCCGGAACTTAGAACTGCCGAACATAATTAATTATTAATTCATGAGCTATATATGAAATTATAAATAAAACAAACGATTTAATTCATCATTGAATAATAAATTATTATTAATTATTTTCAGCAATGTTAAATTTCGGGAAATTTAAATTTCAGGAACTAAAATATTTATGGGAATTTAACAATTCATTTATTTAATGGTTCGTCAATTTTATAATCCGGTCAATTTTATAATTCGTTAATTTATATTTTCAGCATTTTTTCGCTAATTTGTGGTTTTGATATTTATTTTTTCGTTATTTTGTATTAGTCCCGGATATTCAAACACTTTGAAATACAAGTGATGAAGAACCAATTTTTTACATTCTCATTCTAATGAGAAGGTATTGGTTTTATGTAAAATTTGACATAGTCGGTTTTCATCAAATCTCCACGTTTTGAGACCCCCTGAGCCAGAAAAAACGGTTTTTACCAAGGTGTCTGTCTGTCTGTAGTCTGTCTGTCTGTCTGTCTGTCTGTCTGTAGCCACGATAACTTTCGAAAAAATGAGCAGATTTGATTGAGCTTTGGCACACTTTTTTATGCCCGAAAAATAGAGAACGAGTTCGTTAACCAGCTATTTTGGATGAAAATTCAAAAAGTGAGCACATTTTGAAAATTTTTGAGACCACTTTTTTTGAAGATTTAAAAATTCTATGTATGGTTATTAGTAGTACGCAAAATGACGAACAAAATATTCTAATGACTTTTCGTGATAAAACAAAAATTACTGGAGTTATAGCATTTTCAAAATTCCAAAAAACAAACGAAAATGTACATTTTAAGCCGAAAAACGCACGATATGAAAAAAAGTCAAGAGGAAAAAAACGTTGCTTTTTGAACGCCCTATTATATTTTCATAACAACTTTTTGAAATTTTTGAAAAATAAAAAATTCAAATTTTGATCGCACAAAAAAATAATCAAAAATTCCATTTTGCTGTGAAACTATGCAAGATACGAGAAAAGATCATTCCACCAAAATTGTGCACCCAAAAAAGATCTACAAATTTCTTATCATTCACTTTTTGATATGACGCGTAGTTTTTGTTTTATCCGTAAAAAACAGCATTGAAAATAGAAAAATCAAATGCACAGAACCGAGCGTGGAACGCAAGGTTCAAATGATTTTCAAATCAAATATCGAGCGCGAAGCGCGAGTGTCTGGATGAGAATGTGTTCCTTAAGGTCGATAGAACCTTGAGTAAATGAAGTTCCTTTACAGTCTAAAATAAAAACAAATTTAACAATCACTCAATATGTAGAGGTTTTGATAATTTTATAATATTTGCAAACAAACTTTTTCTTTTCATCGAAGTCGAACACGAAGTTGAAAAATCTAGAGCAACCGAGCGTAAAGCGCGATGTAGATACGCCCGAGCGCGTAGCGCGAGGTGAATACATAATCGAGCGCGAAGCGCGAGATCCAACAGTTGCGCGCCCTAGGCGCGCTCAAACTTGCGAGCGAAGCGAGCCGCGCGCGAAGCGCGCGATGAGAATGTGCCCGCGAAGCGGGCAGATTTTTTTATATTGCTGTTTTACAATATAATCCGACTATATAATAGATTTAATTATATCTATATATTACAAAAAAGTAATATGATACATCATAAAATATTATTTTCTATTACAAAAACGAACTCTTAAATGTGATATTTTTAAAATCAAATAGACCTTGTAACGAAGCTAAAATATTCTAACATTATTATATTCACTCTTAGAAAGGCCATTAACGAATATTCTTATCTTTGGCAACAACCAAATTAATCGAAAATTATTTTTGAAAGAGTTTTCGATTGATTTTATAAAATCACAGAGTTTAAAATTCGGGTCCTGAAGATTGTGATTTTGATCTAAAGTGATTAATTTTGCCACTGGACGATTAGATTGGGTTTAACCCACACTTTCCTAATTTGCAGATTAGATAGTGCGGATTTGCAATCAACACAATTTCTCTTTTTTAATTTTTGACAGATTTGACCTGTAATGTAATACATTAAACAATGATTGTGTAAATGGCCGGGTGGAGTTTTCTACTAGCGCCTTTAGGTTTGTTTATCGCATTAATTATGCCGATGTGTATCGCTTCGGGGTGCAAATCAGGTTACAAAAGTGAACTCAGAGAACCCGAAGATCCCGAATATGAAAAAATTAATTTTTTCTTTGGAAAAATTTTACCGTGAAAGCAGGCCAGTTCGTTTGCAGTAAACATTTTTCGAAGGAAGACATTCTCCACGGGAAAATTCTAAAAGGACCCGATGGCATTATTTGGGAAAGGTAAGTAATTATATATTTACTGTAAAATCAAAATCACAATTTAAACATAAAACAAAAGTAAATTCTTTTTCATTCAATAAACTGTGTTATTAGGTATTTTTACTTACTACTCGTTTCAAAAAAATTCGGTTTGTTTTTCCCTCAGGAGGTGTAAAAATAAACACAATTTATTCATATTTTCCCTAATTTTCAGAATAAAAAATATGTACCAAGTAATTCTAGTCAATGTTCTATTTGAGTAGCATACAAAAAAAGTGACGTTAATTTACGGATTAAATTAGAAGGCTACAAAATGCGTGAGAGTAACCTCAAATTTGCTTCTTTAACAATTCATAAGACCAAAATCATAATGTCACTTTTTTGTATTATGCACGAATAGACCATTCATAACATTAATTTGGTACACATTTTTATTCTGCAAATTAGAAAAAAATGAATAAATTGTTTTTTTTGTTACACTTGCTGAGGGGAAAACAAACCGAATTGTTTTGAAATAACTAGTGAGTGAAAATACCAAATAATACAGTTTATTGAATGAAAAAGAGTTTACTTTTATTTTATCTTTGAATTATGATTTCGATTTTACAGTGAATATATAGTTACTTACCTTTCCCAAAATAGTGCCATTGGGTCCTTTCAGGATTTTCACGTGGAGAATGTCTTCCTTTAAAAAATGTTTACTTCAAACGAACTGGCCTGCTTTCATGGTAAAATTATTCCGAATTAAAGTTTTTTTCCTTAAAGCTTTAATAGCTGGGTCTTTCGGAACGACGAAAAAATCAGATTTTTCACATTCGGGATCTTCGGGTTCTCTGAGTTCACTTTTGAAAGCTGATTTGCACCCCGGAGCGATACACATCGGCAGAATTAATGCGAAAAACATAAAAAATACTAGTGGAAAACTCCACCGGGCCATTTTCACAATAATTGCATAGAGAAACCGTTTTATTGTTACATTTTTTAAAGTTTGTAACGACTCTACATGACGAAAGCTATATAACCATCAAAACAATACGAACAAAGTCACTACTAGCGCCGCTGCATGGCCGTTTTCAACATATGGACCATTTTCAACTCTCGGAGACTATATGTACAAAATCTTACCTGCTTATTCAGCTATTTTTCGGGTTCTTTAATATGTTAAACATAAAATTAATAAAATAACAGAAAGAGCACGAGCACCACTAGTCACCACAAACCTAATTCCACAAACTTCAGTCTCATCCAGTCTCGTTTAATGCGTGTACTTCCGCTCACGTCTTATCATTTATTTATTAAAAACTAACATATGTTTTTTCAACTTTTTTTGTCTTCTCATTTTTCACTAAAATATCAGTTCTCATCCCTTAACAATAAATACACACTCACTCAATAGCACATTCCGAACATTCCTCTACTTTTTCGCAAGTAACTCTGTTCACATATAGCGCACACTCACTCTAAACTTGCCAATAATGGCGCAGACAAGATAAATTTCCGCGAAGGTATTCATTTTTCTGAATTTCATTGTTTCCAAATATCATTTCTCTTAATAAATAATAGATTGGTACTAAAGCATATGAATTCTAATGCATTTTGGGGGAAATGATATTTGGAAACTTAATTCTGAAATTTTGCCACTGTACATTATGGATTTTGTGTGTTCTATCTAAATTCTCGACAGACTTTGTGGACATTTTGAATCATGGAATTCATTATAACAATAAGGACTCTTTATTATTGAGAAAATTTGCGAATTGACGAATTTCCTTTCACTGTTTTGCAGCTAGGTGTTAGTGACGTACTTACGTGAACTATATTTGCATATTAATATGCCATGTTCGTGATTGATTGAACCTCCGTATGTAGTCTACAGGAATTTTGTGATTGGCCTCTGTTCGGGATTTCGACAGAAGTTGAAGTTCGCGTCCATCGCATCGTATCTATCAAAAATTCATTACTGTCATTCTGGATGCCGACTTGGCTCAGCTTTGCACCGAATTTTTCATTCTCTTTGATTCAAAAAAAGTACAATTTAAAATTATTAAAAGAGAAGAAAACTGGTATACAAGGTTTTCTAATCTTTTGTTACAGCAAGCGGTGCGTGGCGAGCTTAATATTTGTATGATTCGTTGGTATTTGTACAATTTGCGTTGTCGCGGTCTTGTGAATATTGATCAGATAAACCCCCCTTCTCGTAGATAAGACGTTAAATTATAATTGATTAGTGTTAAATTTTGATAAACTAGGTAATTTGTCTGTGAAAGTGAATATCGATATTTAAGGTTAATAGCAATGTGAAATTCTGGACATTGCGAATTTAACAGGTAGTATTTTGCTTCAAGACCGAGAAATAACCTCACACTACATCATGTAAAAAATTAAAACAACGCATTGTGCAACGTTTTGATTCGATTTTCTAACTCAATTGGATACTTTAGCCGAGTTAGAAAGTCAAAAAAAAATATAGGAAATTCGACGCATTTAAAAGTACATTTTATTTGCTATTTTCTCATAGTTTTCGATCTAAAGAATTCCGATATATTAATCCTAAAACGGTAAGAAATAATTATAGATATACAGTTATGAATATAAAGTTGTAGTAGTCAGTCGATTATTCAGAAAAGAGCTTTTTAAAAATTGTTTGTAAACTTTAACAAAATATTGCGACATATAGAGAACTAGAAACAAGTATTTTTAAACACTATTTCAAAAAATGAGTCTTCGTTATTTAACGTTAGATAAAACAAAATTCGAAATATAATGATTTCTAAATTAAAAGTTCCAAAATAAAAGGCAAGTTCGTCAGCAAGGTTAGTAAAACAAATATTCAAAAGTTAAAATATTTTCACAATTGACCTTACATTCTTTTAATGAGATCTATTTTAACCAAGGTGATAATATTTAAAAACACTTACGAAAAAAAGCGTGGTCAAAATTGAATGAACTTAAAATTTAAAAAACTTGCGATATACAAAGAACATGAACAGGGAAAAATTTTTCCATCCTAAGAATTTCGTGTTGAATCGCTCTTATAAATTCTGGGAAATGATATTGCATAAATAGGGCAGATTTCAATGTTTTGCATAATTGGCTTTAACTCCCGAAATAATTAATATTTTTGGACTAAATTCTAATTTAAATTACCATACGAAGTAAATAACTTAATTGATGATTTGAAAATTTGCTGGATATTATAATGAGTATGAAGCATTGATTTTATTTGATTTATTTTCTTACATGAGCAGCGGAAAACGCAGGTCAATCTAAATGCATGAAGTTATGATATTCTAAATTTCCCAAATCTTCAAACCTGTTTTTGTCGTATTTCGCTTTTTTAACAGTAGCTACGCGAACTAACAAGCGAGGTTCGAATTGCATCAAATTTACAGAGATTACGTAAAAAGAGTGTATCTATCGCACTAAACAGCGACCAGATTTCTTTAACAAAAATGTATTGCATTTCTATAATTTTCAACTTTTTCGGCCAAATTTAGTTAGTGCGAAAAGTACATTTATGTACTTGGAGATGTATCTACTATACAACCTTTTTCATAACAGTTTTACGACCTCAGGTATGGCTACCATGGAGGGGGAAACAAAACAAAAAGAGATTACAAAAAATTCTATAAGTGAGAAAATTTTTTTTACTTTATGTTATTGGTATTTTTCTTGCAGAAAGTGAATAAATATGTCTCCATATTGTGCATTATTCCGTGTTTTAGGTCACTGTCAAACCACTCATAAATTGCGGCTTTCTTTTTTGTGAGATTTGCCTATCTAAGCCCTTAGGAGTGCATTTCAATCAATTATAAGCAAAATGAGCCGATTTTATTATCTGAAAATAAACAATTTATATTTTGTTCTTTTTCAAAACTTGTTTTTCATTAAACCTTTCAATACAGGGAAAATTAAATATGCAAAGTTTGACAAATGTTTCTATTTTTATGATGATAAGTAATAAACCAGTAAGATTTTGTTGCGTTGTAATTGTTATTCTGATCTAATAAATCTGGTCAACTTCTTTTGCGATAAGCATGCTCTATGTAAAATTAAAGAAAGAACAAAACTTCATTTGAATATTAATTATTTTTAATGATTGCAATTTGATGTCTCTCAAAAGATTATCAAAAGATGTTCTCAAAATTAAGTTTCTTATCATTTTCTCGCCATAAAAACAGTAAAGAAATATTTGATCGAGAGCAGTGAATACGGTAAATATTGGAATCCAACTGCTTGTATTATACCGGGTGTCCAAAAAGTCCCGGGACGGCTGAATATTTCCTCAGGTAAGATATTTTGCAGGGCGTTCAAGGTAATTCTTGAGGGAACTTTCAACAAGGAATTCAATGGTGACCTTTATTTTTATCTTGACCATGACATTCACGGTCATTTCAAGGTCAACTTGATTTTTTTAAATGTGAACCTCTATTTTTGACCCCGGCAACTGGGAGAGCGGAAAATTTTACGTCCAGATATGGCCTTGACAAATCGAAAATTTGACCTGGAAAGGTCAGGGCAAGGCCAATAAACGTACAGCAGGATGACTCGACCAGCATGCATTTATGAAGAAAATGTTCAACGCAAGAGTTGTAGCATTTTATACTCCCGATCGATTGGTGACTTTGACCTTGTCTATGACCAGAACCTTCACCAGGACATTTTCTTCAAAAATGCATGCCAGTCGACTCATCCTGCTGCATGTTGTTTGACCTTGTCCTGACCTTTCCAGGTCAAATTTTCGATTTGTCAAGGTCATATCTGGACGTAAAATTTTCCGCTCTCTCATTTCCCGGGGTCAAAAATAGAGGTTCCCATTTAAAAAAATCAAATCGACCTTTAAATGACCGTGAAGGTCATGGTCAAGATCAAAATAAAGGTCACCATTGAATTCCTTGTTGAAAATTCCTTCAAGAATGACCTTGACCGCCCTGAAAAATATCTTACCTGAGGAAATATTTAGCCGTCCCGGGACTTTTTGGACACCCTGTATATACTCAGTTTGTACAGTAAATAAATGAACGCCCACATGGCTATCGTTAATCAAAAATATTGTACAGAAAAAACAAGGCCAAATGACTAGTTCAATTTTTTTTCGAGCCTGAAAAATACATTTTTTTTTAATTTTTAAGTTTTTTCGAACATTGGTTTTCCTCGCACAGTTTGTTAGAGTAAATTCTTCTGAACAAGTTGTATATTCGAATTTCCTAATACTTGTTTTTATTATATTTACGAAAATACGGTATATTACAAAATAAATATGAGGCTTACATGTGTGTGAAAATATGATGATCAACACAGTGTTTTATGAGCCTCGACTCACGTTGATAGATTTTGGATTCAGAATCATTTTTTTTTCCTGTAATCGAAGAAGTAAGTGCAGGCGATGAGTCATTCCTTAGAGAAAATATGTCAAAGAATATGCAAATCTGGATTCTAAGCTGTCAGGAATCCAAGCCTTGAAAGGAAGTGGAAAGTAGCTTCTTTTCGACAGTGGAGTCATTGATAGCAACAATACCAAAATTATAAATATTAATAGGAAGCTAATCGTAGTCGACCTACGACAATATTTCACACAATATTTTACACTATCACAATGAATCAGTGAGATTCCATGCCTGAAATAGCCAGGAGAGGTTCACTGATATCACTTTAGTGAAACTTTCACTGGTTAATAGTGAAATATCACTGATTACTACTGAAATCTTACTGATTACCAGTGGAATTCTCTCAGTCATCATTGAGAATTACGCTTAGGATACAACTGAACCTCCTCTGGTTATTTAAACAGTGAACTCTCACTGGTTTAATTCAAGAGAAAAGTACCATTTTGTATGAGCTTGAAACATAAAATTTATATTTTAAGATTTGTGCACGATAGTATAATATCATCTAATGGGTCTAGAGTCTCCCTCCATAAATGTGTATTGAATCTAAAAAAAAACAGTTGAATATTTTTTCACTGAAGAACACAAAAACAGAATGAGACTTCAAAAAAATGGTTCGGCCCACACTAATAACAACATTTTTTGACCTTGCTGATAAATGAATGTTTAATAGAAAGAAATCTATATACTATTTGTTCGTCCTCTAGCCGAAATTACGTCTTCCCGGCCGCATTTCTGTCCCGGAACAGTGGCTTTTGCGGCCTGCTAGAGTTAACGTGTTCTCTGATTGGCTGCGAGATTTGTGGATCGCTGTCGTAGTAACCTGATGTAGCAACGCTCAGTATTTTGTTATTGTGTACTTAGCCTCTGAAAAATATTTATCTTGGTAGGCGAATGGAAAAAAGAGAGCACCGGTGTGTTCAACTTCAAAACTGATCGTTTAAAGCATGGAGAATAGACATAAGAAGACCAAAGTCCTGTGTATTGACTACACGAAAAATGAGCATGTTTTTTCGCGAAGTGCTCGCGCCTGAACTTCCCGTGCGTGGCGCTAGTATGACGATATGTACAAATATTGCCTTGTATGGCGGCCATAGCTTTTGTACATATGTTCATACTAGCGCCACGAACAGGAAATTTAGGCGTGTGTACTTTGCGAAAAAAGATGCTCATTTTACGTTACTTTACTTTGGTCTCCTTATGTCTATTCTTCATGGTTTGAAGTTATTGCGATTTTCGTGCATAAGAAGACGGCACAAAGCCTAAAAAATGGTCGACTCCTCGTCTGAAGGTTCGGCGGACGAGGAAGAAGTATTATGAAATTTCGACGAAGAAGCAAAAATTATTGTGGAAAATGAAACGTTACCAAAGAAGTCTTCCGAGCGGTACCTGCTATTCTAAAACACCTACAAAAAGTGGCGAGAGGAGCATAAAAATTCACTATCTATCGAAACTTAAACCACCAACTTTGTGGAGCATTTAGAGTATGCTCCGAAAAACTTCGAATGTAAAAGACAATATTAATATGAGCAATTTTCTTAACATGAAAAGTATAATAAAAGCAAATGCTAAAGGTTACAAACCAAAGAAAGCTTTTGTTCTAAAATGGGAACAAATAGTGAAATTTATGACCGGAGCACCAGATAATAGATATTTAGCTATGAAGGTAATAATTATTTACATATTTATTTTAATACATATTTTTTTCAATACTGTACTTCCTATGCTCTGTTTACTTGAATTTGTTTTAATGTTTAAGGTCATTCTTATATTTGGCATTTGTGATTGTCTGCGTTGTGATGAAATAACAAACATGAAAGTTGAGGATGTGGAAGATTTAGGCAACAAATTTTTAGTATCAATCAATTATAACAAAAATGACTACGCTGGACAATTCATTATTGAGAATCTTTTCTATAACAAAGTGAAGAAATACATTTTCTTGAGACCACTTGATTCGTGCAGCGACAGATTTTTCATCAAGTATAAAGAGGGTGAATGTATTCGTCAACCTGTCGGCAGACATAAAATAGGGAAAGTACCAGAAGACATTGCTTCCTATCTACAATTAGCAAATGCAAAAAGGTATACCGTTCACAACAAACTTTTTTTCAGGCGGAGTCGTAGAATGCGGTTTTGTCACAGCAAATGATAATCAAACAGCTGTACCAGTTATAAATCAAAATAAATAATTGTACTTTCAACAATTATGTCTTCAACGTTACTTCATGTAAATGCGATAAAGGAAATAATTCGTAGGACAAGGAAAAAGAAGAAAATTTTTGTAATGATATATGTTACTATTATTACACTAATAATGTTTAGCTTGCATGTGTAAATTTTGAACAATTTTTTACTTTCAACTATATTTTTAATTATATTTTATTACTTGTTTCTAATTTTATGGTTGTCGACCGCTAAATGTATCAAATAAATTGATGTTTAGTGTTTTTTCTCTAGTGGGTTTGGATCCCAGCGGAGCTAGAGACAATTTTTTCACAACTTAAAATTTAAAAATCAATATTTAAAAATATTGATTTTTGACCAGTAGAAAAAAAACACTTAACATCAATTTATTTTATATTCTATTATACATTACATTACTTTTTCTACTAAAGTTTTTCGTTAAATGTGTTCAATTATTTTTATATGTGTTTTTGATACCCGTCCCGACCAGCAAAACCTCGGCCACAAAAGAAAAAGCATAGATATAGATATAGGCGAGCACGAGCTAGTAGCCGACAACGCATTTTATTAATTAACATCAATTATTAAACGTAGTTTAGGATGGGGATGAAGAAAAATAGTATACGACACGCGGCCAGAAATATTGGATGTCCTGGTGTGCGTGATATGAGGCCTCGGCTTCGCGTCGGCCTTCATATCACACACGCCCGGAAATCAAACTTTCTGGCCTTGGGTCGTAATATACTATTTCTAACTCATACAAATCTCGAGGTTGACAGCGTTTATCCAAAAGTATATTTTTGAATGGATGATGATGACGTTTAGGCATCATGATGATCATCTTCATCCAACTGGCAAAAGCAACTACAAAGTGAAATAATATTTTCATATTATTGACCACGTCCTCAGTGTATGAATGTATATATGTGTATTGCTAATCAGAATGCAAGATCCTATAGCAATGAGTTCAGTATATGGTGAAAAATCAACAAAAAATAAGCATGTGCAGAAGTTAATGATAAAATCTGTAAATTATTTCTTATCCTAGATGCCGAAGGCTCTTATTTTAATCATTTCTATCATGTGGTGCGAAATATTCTTAATAATCTTATGATTTGGGCTTTTAAATAATAATTTATTTAAGTAACTTAGCTCGTTTTCGCTATCTATCGGAGGAAGGTAGTGTAGAATAATTGGCGCCTAAAAAGGGCACTTGCAGAATATGTGTGAAAGATCTTTTTCATGAAGATTACATAGCGTACAGTATTTCAATTTTAAGATGGTAGTTAAGCAGGTTTTCTAGTAAGCATGGAATTTGGCGTTTTCTAAGCGTTCAATATCCTGTTCACATGAGAAGTTTTAATATAATTCAATAAATTCTAGAATTTGACTTTCAACGGAGTCTGCGTTTAAATTTTCCAGTCAATAAGAATAAGTGCATGTACAAGTATCGCATTATTCTGAGGCACTCTTTTCATTTTTAGCAACCAAGTTAATGACATTCTTAAAATTATCATTATCACCTGGATTTGATATATCACCTTCTCATGTAGTGGTGAGGATGCATTAATGGTTTTCCGCCTCAAACTAAGATAAAAATATGAAATAATATTTCATTTTACTCACCAATATAACTCTATTGTGCAACATTATGTGCAATATAACTCTACTGCGCATCCTCATCTACGATAGAACTCTACTCGCGTCATTGTGCGCGATAAAACTCTACTGTCGAGTGGTATTCAATAAATTGTAAGCAGAATAAGCCGATTTTAGTATCTGAAAAGTAAAAATGGCTATTATGTTTTATTTTCAGATTTTTTAAAATAAACTTTTCGACGAAAGGAGAATCAAAGATACAAACTTTGACAAATGTGTCTATTGACATGATGACAAGTGATGACCCAGTCAACTTTATGGGTTTTCTAGCACGCATCATTATTAAAATGAGCTTTTTTTGTGTTCTAATTGTTGTTTTGGTCCAATCTATCTGGCAAACATTTTCTGCAATAGCCATGCTCTATTTGAAGAAGGATAGAGCAATATTTTAATTCATTTTTTATCTATTTTTAATGATTGAAATTTCATGTGGCTCAAAATATTATTCAAAGATTGAGTTTGATGTTATGTTGTTCACCAGCGTAGTGAAATAGTTTTTTATTGATGGAATTACTTAAGCCACGACTAAATGGATCAAAAACCGTCATTCCATCGACCAAGAAATATTACTGGAGAATTTTCAAAAAATTACCTTTTGTATCATTTTATTGCCATAAAAACAGTAAAGATATATCTGTACGAGAATAGCGAGTAAGATGAAAATTAGCCTCCAGCTACTCGAATTATTCATACTCAATTTTGACAATACATAGATGACCACACCCAAACCTATCATTGATGCAAAATATTGTACAAAAATAACAAAGCCAAATAACTCATTCAATTTTTCTCCTAGCCTGCAACATACATTTTTTTAAATAAATTAAATTCCCTTAGACATTGGTTTATCCCTCATAGTTTGTTTGAGTAAATTTTTCTGAAAAAGTTGGGTCTTCGAATTTCCTAAAACTCATATTTCTTATATTTAAGGCAATACTGTACAGTATGAAATGAATTTAGCTTACATATATGTGTAAATATGATGATCAACGAAATCTTTTATGTGCCGCGACTCACGTTGATAGATTATGGATTGCGAAGAATTTTCTTTCTGATATCGAGGAAGTGCATGGAGGCGATGAACGATGATTTCTAGTTGTACGCAAATTTGAAGCATTATGACCATTGCTAAACTGTCAATTGCACCTGTTACGAAAGCAATCGTAATGGCAGCTACTCCATGGTAAAAATATGTCGAAAAATATGCAAATCTGGATTCTAGGTTGTAAGGAATCCAAACCTTGAAAGGAAGTGGAAAGTTGCTTCTCTTCGACAGTGGAGTCATTAATACCATCAATGCCGAAATGAGAAGCATGAACAGATAGATAATCGTAGTCGCCCTGCAACAGTTTTTTTACAATAATTATAAGTATATACAATAATTTACTGAAATGTTTGCCCACTTTTCTAGATTAGTATTTGGTCCTTAAATTTCGAGTGTATCACACAATCAGAGCTTTCAAGATTCCAAAAACCTCTTTAACTTTTTGTTCTATCCTGAAACGCGTTTAAAAGAGATTTGACACTATTAAGATTTATAAACAATGAAAAATCAAAGAAAAAAGGGAAAGTTTTGTAAATAAAAAAAAATAATTGCTGAAATTGTGATTACTAACAAAAAGCGACTCGGAATCAGTGATATTTTAGTAGTTGAGATATCCAGAAGAGGGTCACTGATATCATTCTAGTGAAAATTTGACTTGTCACTAGTGATATTCCACTTGCTACCATTGAAATATCACTGACTATTAGTCAAATGTCACTGATTAACAGTGAAATTCTCTTAATAATCAGTGATCCCTTTCTGGCCGTCTCAACCACTGAAATCTCACTGCTTCTTAAGATATCCCAGGTGGAAATTTTGGTACTGTGTGGGAATTCACCATCGGTGCAGTACTGGTTCAGTACTGCCCGCCAGTACAGAAAACCGATAGTTTGTCTAGTACTAACTGAAGGTTGGCGATACGACTGGGGCAGTACAGTGGTGAAAATGTCGAGTTTTTGAAAAAATACCTTTATAAATGTTGCTAAGTGGTTTCAAAATGGCGAAAAACTGTAGATTCAAAACTACCGTAAAAAGATTTTTTTCTTACTCTTGTGTAGCAAAGATTTCCTAAGTTTCACCTTTATATAAAATTGTGAATATCATAATAACGGCGAAAAAATTGAACGCAATTTTTACTGTAAAAAATATCATATTTCGAAAATTGTTGAGTTAAATAAAAGTCTCGAAGTAAAAAAATGGTTAATTTTTTCAAAATGTGTGTTTGCTTGGGTAATAATTTTTTCCAATATGAAAAATTTTATCGTGTGAGAATGTATTAATAATCTAAATTCATTCCGAAAACATATTATTAATTTTTCAATATTTTTTTAATAAACACCATCATTTTAGTATGCAAGTGGTTTGTCAGTACCCCAGTGATGGCACAGCACTGGCCCAGTACAGTCAGCCACACGGAGAAAAATGGATGGTCAAAGTTAGAGGGTCAAAATTTAGAGAGCCAGTCCGTTCTTCTAGATGGTCTAAAGAGCCTTTCAGAATTTTTTCGACATAGTCAGACAGACTCTTATTTTATGACCAGTCTGAGTGTTGTGAGAATGTCAGACTCATTATCAGGGATAATCGACGTATCCTTTCGGGCTGGTCAATACGATCATCTTGTTTTCACTCATTTCGACCATCCACGGAAGAGCAAATGACCCATCGCGGAGGGCCAACCTGATTAGTTACCGTTGGCGTGTTTATTAAAAATGAATAAATGTGTAAGTCAAATGTTCACAACAAATAATAAATGTTGTAAATTATTGTAAATTCATATTTAAGATGAAAAATATATTTCTTTCTTTAAAAATTAAAATCTATCATTTATTTTCAAGGAAAAAATATAATAAATAATTTAGATTTTACTTTACAAGTACTTCTTGTGAGCGAAGAATTATTTATAATAACTTTACTTGTATGATTTGCTGTTTAAAATTGCTTTTCACATTTCATCATTTCAAATTAGCGCGCCAACCTCAACCAATCCGGTTGTCGACGCGATGGATGCAGCGTGAAAGGATACCAGAGTTGGGACTCGTGGGACCTGGGAGCACCATGGTTCAGAGCAATTTCGGAGTGAGTGAATGTCATTGAGCCGTTCAGCATTACATTTGCTGTTTATTGAACTTAAACATATTTTTAACAAGTTTAAACTGCTTTTTGATATTTCTAATATGCGTGGAGAGTGAAGTGCATAAGAGAGAGCGTCAAATTTGATGCTTCCAAGGGATTTAGGATAAAGGCGTAACTGGACGTTCAGCTATTAATTTTTTGTCACCGTGTCGTTTCAAACTGAAAATGTGCAATAAATTTTAGCCTTTCATTGATGATGCAGAAAGCAAAACGAGATGTTGGATATTGGTTTCTGAATTCACTTCAATCTTTGAAATCTTACAATTCAGTGTGACACCGTGCCGTGTCCTTAGCCTTTCGTGCTCCCAAAAATATATTGTCAATGTGCACTGTTTTTGCATATCAAATTATGTCTCATGCACCTCACTCGGCACAAAGAATAAAAAATGCTTTCAGAATTCATGTATTTCATATAAATTTTTAGCTTTTATAGGTTCCACTTAATTGTATGATTCCCAGTCTCTTATAAGAGAGACACTGGAAGAAGTAGGAAGAGGACAACAAATATAGAAAATGTAGGATAACCAAATCGACCCCCTAAGATGGCCAGGTCGACTGTCCAAGGAGATAAGACGACTATCTGATATGACCAAATCAACCTTCTATGATGAGCGATTCGACCCTTCATAATGATCAGTTCCGCCATCTCTCATGATCGGTTAGACTCTCTATGACGCTTGATTCGAACGTCCGAGATGACCAAGTCGAAACTCTGAGCTGACCGATTTGGACCTCTTGTTTTAATCTTCTAGAGATAGTCGCTTTAGCCATATTCAATGGCTGTCCTATAGTTGACCCTGCAATATAGTCTGTCTGCACATCTAGATGGCCAAAATGACCTTCCATATTTCTCCGTGCAGGACCGAAACTTCGGCACAGTAGAAACTTCAAAAGTAAAGTGTCGGTAGTATATTTCCGTCTCGGATAGTGTAATAATATTTTGTGGGTCTATAATCTACATTTAAAAATTTGCAATTAATTTCAAAAAATCAATGCAACATTTTTTTACTGCATAACACAAAATAAGAGCGTGATACTTGAAAGAATGGTTTGGCCCACATCAATTTGTAACAACGTTTTTTTACCTTCCTGAGTTATAAATTATTATTGAGAAAAATCTATATACCTGCAGACTTTTGAGCAGATTCGCAATATTTCGCACTCATGAAAATCTCGAGGATGGCAGATTCCATCCAAAAGTAGATCTTTTAAATCGATGATAGTTTTACGTTTAAAGATCATGATGATCATCCTAATCCAAAAGACGCACGCAATAACAAAGTGAAGTATTGTTTCCATATTATCGACCAAATCCCCAGTATCTCGCAGAAGATATATTAAAATAGAAAAGTGAAAAATAGAAAAAATAGTAATCATAAAGATAGAGTAAACATGGTAAATCCAAATGCTCCATTGTGAGTTCCAAGTTAGTGGCCTGCACATTCCAAAATATTCAAAAACTGTGTATGAATCTTGGCCGATATACATTTGCGGACGATTTGATATTTTGAGTTCCTATATATAATTTGCTGTAAACAGTCTTTTTCAAATATGAATTAGTGAAAACTAATCAAATATGTGAGAGCTCATAATCAGAGAAATGGGTGGTTAACTTTTTGATGATTTTTCAGTAATTTTTAATTGATTCAGATTTAGAGAACCAGCATGCACATGATAAAAATGTTGCTGTTGTTATGTATATACTTCCATCTCAATTGGATAAACCCAGCTAGATTAATTGACGATCTAAAATCAAATCAGTTGCGAGTTTAAACAGTGATAATACATTCCAACGAGAATTCATATGAGAATTACACAATTTTAATAAATGGGTTTGAAGTAACACATTACAACATGCAGCTATAAAAGATATTTACCTAATATTATAATAATTAATAGTGAGAAATAAAATATACATAAATAGGATGAAAAAGAAATATTCTTGCTCTCTTTGTAATTTGTTGTTACCATCAAGTCGCCATAACGATTCTCATAAGACTGATAGGTGCTTTCTTCGTATGAAATTCTGCATTTTCCCTCTGTTGCGACGTTTTCTTGAATAATTCCAGTCATCCATAGAAGATCCTAAAATAGTTTATGGCTTTCTCGTAATGTCGCTTTTTGCTCATAAATAATTCTAAGTATCTTTTGCAGCGAAATCAATAATCATCCGATAAGGGTGCATAATAAAATGTCCTATGGACGTTCTCGTATATTTCAGCATCGTTTTCTGAGAAATTGCAGCAGCGAAACATTGTATCCTCATTTAATATTTATGTCACTGGCAATTTGCATAATTTCCTTCAATTTATAGCTTATACCGAGAAAATTTCCATAGAATAGCTTCGCCGTCTTTCACTTTTACGTTCTACAACTATCCAACTTGTGAAAAATGCACTCGATCATAGAAGAATTTCATTCTTATGTTGAAAAATATACGAGAAAAAGATTGCAAGTGACAGTCACTTACTGTGGAGGTAATACAATCCTAGTGAAATTTTTATTTGAAAGAAACGTTAATGTTACTTATTCTTTGTTAGTTGGATTATAGTCATAATTACAGTGCAATTTATTAGTAGTTACATGCATTAGCTTACCGATTCATTGAATTGTTTAACGTGCTGAGGTTGTTATCAACTTGTGTAAAATTTGTTAAACCTTAAAAAAGGCTTGCATTCAATTTTATCTTATATTTGCGAAGCGTTTGCAGCTTGGGGTGTTTGCCTTCAATCCCTAGGTCTAGTGCATCTATTTATTGCTGAAATTAACACAGGTTTTTTTTTAATTCACTTGGTTCACATGAATAAAATATGTTTCGTTAGAATAACCAAAATTCTAATTCTATTCATTCAATTTTGACAACAGTTGGTGTTCAGGGTTAATAATATTATTGACAAATGATTAAGCAAATAATTATATTTTAATTTACCTTTTCAGATACTATATGTCCAGAACAACAATATAATAGGATCTGAAACAAGATACGTAAAAATTGCGTCTATTATTTTGAATCAAAAATTGAGGACGTGACATTCTAAGGAAGATGTACAACTATCAAATTTTAGTTTTGACTGTGAGGGAGGAGCAAGAGTAAAACTGACTATCCCATGTTTTATGTAATTACTTAACTTGTGGCAAGCTTATACAGAAGTACATACTTTAAAATAAAGCGTTCAAGCTTGAAAAATCTAAAATTCATTCTAAGGTAAAGAATGAAGTAATTCTGCAGAACTTCACTAAAATATACTGTTGCAAAATTTTCTTAAAAAGTGGCGGAAGGTCCATAGCTGGAATAAGATTTTTTATTTTTATTGTCTTATTTGATACCTGCTTGAACATTTTCTTTAACATTATTTTAATTTTTCTTTTCGTTCCATGACAAACAAAAAATTATCATGATTAAAAACATAATAGTACTGTTTGGCATGATTCATCATTGTTTTTTCATTGTGTATAATGATAGCAGAGATGAGGTGGGAGATTGCTCATGCAATGGAATAAGAGACTCCGTCAAAATGGGGCTGATAAAAGCGCCCCCTTGGCCGGTAGAGCTAGTCCCGAGAGTTACTTTGCAGATTTCGGCATTTCTTAGACGTTGCGCGTCGGTAATTGATGAAGTTAGAGAATTTTAAAAATCCGTTACCACCGGAGTTACAATTACAGGAGTTACCACGAACATAAATTGCTAACTGCATATTTATTTACCACTCGAATATTAAATGTTTATTTTATCATTATTCTTATGATTCACACTTATTAGTAAGCAGTTATACCAGAGGTTATACAATAAAAACTATATTTAAAACAAAAAATTCAAAATATGATATTGTTACATAGGTATTCATATCATAAATTATTACTTATAATTATAACACACTACCGGCTAGGAGTTAGTTCACCTCGATTTTGATGACTGATTAAGTTCTCCTAATTTAGTTATGACAGCGCTAAAATTTTTCTCTTTAAAATGTTGAATGCTCTCAAAATTCCGTATGAAATGAACTCAGAATAAAGCCAATTTGTCCATTTTTTAAGTAGATATTGCAAAAATAGTATAAATCTCTAATGTTTTCTTAAACTTTATGTAATATCCGAAATAATCAACAGTTTGTAATGTTCTTAGGCTCATTTTAAAGCCACTTTTCCACAGTATCGCAACAGGTTATGAGCAAAAATGAAATAAATATATATTTTGAGGGACAATTTTTTATAAACTTCACGGTTATATGATTCACACATTTGCAAAAGTATTTTTCTTATCACGAAGAATATTGAAATTCTTTAAACTCTTTTGTTAAAAGTTTGAGTTCTTGTGATTATTGAGCTGTTGCGATACTGCGGAAAATAGCTTTAAAATGAACCCAATAACATTACAAAATATTGATGATTTCGGATATTACCTAAAATTTAAGTCAACATTAGAAATTTAGACTATTTTTGCAATATCTACTTAAAAAATAGACAAATTGACTGCATCCTGGACTTATTTTATAAAGAATTTTGAGAGCATTCAACTCTTTAGAAAGAAAACATTTTAGCTCTGACATAATTAAAATTTACTGAACTTAATCAATCATTAAAAAAGAGGTGAACTTAATCTTTTGCCTGGTAGTTTATCTTATTAATTATAATACCTTGAATTTTGTTTTAAAATACTAAAAATCTGTAAAGATAATATATGTATATCAGTTACAGATTGTATTAATGAATACAATCTGCAGCTGATATACATATATATTTTTACTGATTTATAGTACTTCAAAACAAAATTTAAGGTATCACACGTACATTTGAAAAAAAATTTAATAATACTTGTTTGCATTGTTTGCTAGACAAAAGATTGATTTAAAAAAATGCTTGAACATTTAAAAATGTGACAAACTTTTTATTCATAGCTTGTTACAATATTTGTTTTAATTGTACAATTTAAATGAATGGTGGCTCTCTTATCTTAAAATTTGAATCACATAGTTAAAAAAATATAACTTAAATAAAATAAAATACTGCATTAAATTATAAAATTATTCAAATAAAATAGAAGAAAACAGTTGAATAAGTACTAAATATTTGAATGTAACATACACGACTTCAAATTCCTAAATATTAAACTGCAAACAGTTCTGCAATATTTTGTTAAGTTTAAGAGATATATGACCCAGATATTTAAGGCACGCCATGGCCATCCATATTTATTTAAGGGCCGATTCCCGATTCGCATTCGTCTACCTGCTAAGTATACTCCCACCATTCCGCTATGCGAGTTACCCCTCACTTGCTTGTTCGCGCCTGGGATTACATTTTAGAAGACTGACGTACCTGAGATATTTAAACTGGACATTGTAAATAGAATTGTAAACTTTATTACGGGGATTCCCGACAATAAAATTAAGCTGTTGTCCCTTTGGGTTCCAGTTTAGAAATAATTTCCGATGGAGTTTATTACTCTAAAATTTGAAGCTTTTTAGTTTCGAAGACACGTAAAATGAAATTAAATAAAGAATTATCATAATAAATCTTGAAAATTCAACTGTTTTGTTGAAAACTCGTCTTCTTGGGTTGAAAATTTAAGTTTCTCGATAGAAAATGTGCAATGTACTTTTTTATTTAAAACTCATATTTATTTGTTAAATAGCCAAACTGAAATTTTTTTTGGTAGAAATTCAACTATTTTTTTGAAAACTTATCTTTTTAATTTGAAAATTTATCTATTTTAGTGGAAATTACAAAATGCAACTGTTTGATGGAAAATTCAACACGAGAGCAATTTTGTTAAACATTGATACTGTTTGGTTAAAAAATTCAACTATATTTTGTTGAAAATTCAACTGTTTTTTTTTAAATCGTGTTCTTAGGTTGAAAATTCCAGTATCTTAATAGAAAATGTACTTCTTATTTAAAAGTCATATTTTGTCGTTGAAAAGTGAAGCTGAAATTTTTTTAAAATAAAAATTCAACTATTTTTGGAAAAACTTATCTCTTACCAGACACTCTTTTTTGCTTGAGGATTCGACTATTTTGTTTGAAAATTTTGGTAGAAACACTTTGTTAAGAAACAATTTTTCGCTTTTTTTGTGAATACGATAACTAGAAAACTGTTGCAGATAAATTGATGAAATTTGGAGGGCTTATTTTCCTCACTAATATCTTGAAACTGACTAAAAGATTTCTAAAAATATTTATTGAATTTTTTTTTAGCACTTAATAATATTTAGAAAATCGGTTTTTCACAGTAAACCTTTTTTCATTAGGATAATTCAAAGTTGATGCCAGAATATAAAAGATTCCTTGGTTCGAGACGAATCGTTTGATCTACAATATTAATACATTTTATTAAATAGTAGGAATGATATGGTAATTTATATATTTTTAAAATCGTTTTTTATAGTAAAAATTTTCTCATTCTCATAATTTAAAGTTGATGCGAGAATAGAAAAGTTGTGTTGATTCAAGACGAATCGATTGACCCTTAACATTTATACATTTTATTGAAGAGTAAGGAAGCTATGGTAATGCATAATATTTGAAAACACGATTTTTTATAGTAAAAATTTTTTCACTAACATAATTCAAAATTGATGCAAGAACGGAAAAGATTCCTTTATTCGAGGAAAATCGATTGATCTATAATATTAATACAGTTTATTGAAGATTGAGGAACTTATGCTCATTTATAATATTTGAATCATCTGTTTCAAAACGAAAAATTTTTTTCATCGACATAATTCAAAGTTGACGCATGAATACAAAAGACATTTTGATCATAAATTTTAAAATAGAGCAATTCTGACAATTCTTGTAAAGAAATCATAAAGCTGGGAAAAGGATAGGGTGCTACAGAACTTTTCCCTTCCCTTTTCCAGCTCGAAAAATTATCATTTCGAACACAAAATTTGATTTGTCTGATTTGTCTTTGTGTTAAAAAAATTGTTTGTATTATTTTATAGTTTTGCATTTTTTGTACATTTCTATTTTTAAATTGATCAAAATGAAGACTTTGGTTTGTCTATATTTTTTAACTATATTGTTGAAAACTGAGCTATTTAATTAAAAATTCATTTGCGCGGGTAAAACTTGAACGACTTTGTTAAAAATTGTTGTTTTTTTTAAGGTTTACTGTTTTGTTGAAAATTATTTTTTTTTGCTATAAATTCATAACTTTTGGTTCATAATTTAACTATTTGATAAAACATTAACTATTTGGTTAAAAATTCAACTATTTGGTGAAGAATAAACTTTTTTGTTAAAAACTCATATTTTCGGGTTGAGAATTCAACTGCCTTGTAGATAATTTGTCTCTTTCGCTCAAAAATTCAGCAATTTTGTTAACAATTGATGTATTTTGTTAAAAATTTATCTTTTTTTGTACAACATTAATTTTCTTGGTGAAAAATTAATATTTATTGTTGAAAATTTAACTTTTTTTGGTTGAAAGATGAACTATTTTGTTAAAAATTCTGTTTTTATGCGAGATTTACCTTTTTGGTTGAAAATG
Source organism: Andricus curvator (assembly GCA_932195095.1). Classification (NCBI taxonomy): domain Eukaryota; kingdom Metazoa; phylum Arthropoda; class Insecta; order Hymenoptera; family Cynipidae; genus Andricus; species Andricus curvator. The sequence goes on along the minus strand of CAKNYM010054393.1, from coordinate 126,883 downwards.
TAACTTTTTTTTTTCAAATTCGATTTTTTTTTTAATTTTGTCTTTTTTTGTTAAATACAACTAGTTGAAAACTAATTTTATATGTGTTGAAAATTATTTTTTTAACTGAAAATGTAACGATTACATTTTCAGAAATTCATCTTTTTTGATTGAAAATTCATCTTGTTGAGGATTCAACTATTTTGTTAAAAATTCGTTTTGTTTTGTTTAATTCAACTCGTTCAAAATTCTTCTTTTGGTAGAAACTTCATCTTTCACGGTGGAAAAGTCATCTTTCTTGGTTGAAAATTAACTTTTTTGTTGCAAATTCAACTTTTCGAGTTGAAAATTCTACTGTATTGTAAAAAATTCGTCTATTTGACTTGAAAATTCAACTGTTTTTGGTTATAATTTAATGTTTTTTCTTTGGAAATTCGCATCTTTGTAGGTTAAAAATGTAACGATTTTGATTTATCTTTTAGAAACCTTTATAGAAATTTTGAAATGAATCAAAAATAATTCAAAACTTAGAAAAGGTTTCAACCATTTTTTTCAATGTAGATTTTTGAATATTTCCAAAAGAAGACTCTTTTTAAGAATTCTGAAAGGTGTCAAGTGAATAAATAAAATTTCGTTAGATTCCTAGGAAAATTAACAATTAGTTTTTATTTTGAAAAAATTAATTTTAAGATATCCAAAATTGTCGAAAAAAAAGTATGATCTCAAGGCCATTTAAAAAATTGTTCAGAAACTTAAAACAAATTTTAGGAAACATTTGAATCATTTTGAAAGATATTTAAAAGGTTTAAAAGATTAAATAAAAGTTTTAAAGTTTAAATAATATATGTTTGATAATATTTGTTAAAATATAACAATTTATATTTTCATAAACAAATTAGATGAACAATTTCCAAATATTTTGGAAGTTCAAGTACAACGAATTTTTTCCTTCCATTCAAATAGCTTGAGATTAAGTTGAAAGTCTAAGTTAGTCACAAACATCAATAAAAATGTATTAATAAATATTTTTAGAAACAATTGATCATAGTTAAGTATTAATTATAAAATATTCCAGGAATTTTCACTGAGTGAATCTTAGCATGCAGTGTTATTATTCATTCTCAAGCTATTTTGATTTAGAAACCGATTTTTTTATACGTGTAACTGCCCAAAAATTTTAATTTGTTTATCTAAACTGTTTATAAACATTTAAATTCTTATATTTCACCAAATATCGTCAAAGGTATATTACTTTTAGTAAGATTTGCATCAATTCAGAAAATTAAGGGAAGTTGAACCTTGAAAATACGTCAAATTAAAATTTATTGCTACAAACACTATTTAGAACAATGGTTATTCTTAACTTTTCAATTATTGTGTGATTAAATGTAATTATTACATTAATATGTACATTGAATCAGCCTAACTGTACAATATTCTAAAATTCAAAGTCATAAAGATTAATGAATTTTAAATTTAAAACGTTGAAAAAATGAATAATATGTGAGATACTAACGTGTAAATTTTATCAATTTCAAATTCTGTGACCTAGACGAATTATTGTAAATTGATATATTAAAAATTGCAGTCAAATCTCACTTTTGAAACGTTAAAAATGGTAAAATTTGCGAAGTTTTCAATATCCAGTTTAAAACTCTTAAAAACTGAATGAATTTAAATTCTAAGCCTTCCAAAATAGAGTAATATATAGGCAATCTATGAATGAGTATTGAATACAAAGGGAGTATAAGTACAATGGATACTAATTTCAAGATTTCAGGTATGTCCGAGGGTAAGTCCGCCTCTAATCCGACGCCAGATATACTTGGCAAAAGCAAGTGAGGGGTAACTCGCATAGCGCAATGGTGGGGGTATACTTAGCAGGTAGACGAATGCGAATCGGGCGATGCCCTTATTTAAGGCCTTTTAAAGTTCAAACCCCTCACTTAAAGGCGGGGAATACCAGCAAGGCATTGTTCTAGAATATATATAGTATGAACCTCCTATATTTTTGCCTATAGTCCGTATACCTGGTTGTACCTAATCAATGTTGGGAATTTGCTCCTTTTATGGTCTATTTTTATTATTGTAAGAAAACTCGATGAGTAGAATGAATGGCTCAGTAGGTGTGAGCCGAAAATTACGAAAATATAATTTGCATATTATTACAGTTAAAACTTTCAAACCTGTCGAAGAAAAATCTAGAAAAGTTTGAAGACATTTTTTATTTTATTATTTCACAGGATTTTAATCAATATTAGGAAAAAAATGGAGTTAATTTAAAAGATATTTAGAACTTTTACTAGTTTAGAAGAAACTCAAGAATATTTTATGAAGTTTCGAAAATCTTTTCTAGTTTTAAAATATTTTTAATCTCTCCAAAGTTCTAAAATTCATAAATATCTTTTCAAATTATATTAATTTTTTCCAACATTTTTTTTTAATTTCTAAATGTAAAAAATTGCCTTAAAATCTCCCAAGGTCTATATTTTGTCAAAAAATTGTTCAAATGTTTTAAAATTTTTAAATATTATTGAGTCTTTACAAAAACTTATAACCTTCTAGATAAATATCTTTTAAAATGATTCGGATTCTTCTTATATATATTTTTTTTAATTTAGTTGATTAAAATAATTACCTTACAATCTTCAGAATTCTTTTTGTAATGTTACAAATCTTTTTGAATGTTTTAAAATATTTTTAAATATTCTCTTTAAACTAATTTCTTTAAATAAATAATCGCTTCGAATTTTCCCATGAATCTTAGGAACAAATTTTTATTCTTTTAAAACCTTTCAAAATTCTTAAAACATTTCTAATTTTTTTATATATCTTCAAAAATCTATACTTTGCCAAAAAATTAAAATAATTAACTTACAATCTTCAGAATTTTTTTGACAATATTATAAATCTTTTTGAATGTTTTGAAACATTTACAAATATTCTCTTTAAAATAATTTCTTTAAATAAATAATCGTTTAAAATTTTCTCAAGAATCTTAAGAAAAAATTTTTGTACTCTTAAAACCTCTCAAAATTCTTAAAACATGTATAACATTTTTTTCTAAATCTTCAAAAATCTATACTTTATCAAAAAACTGTTAAAATGTTTTCAAATTTTTTATTATTTTTTAATCTTTTGAAACACTTAAAACCTTCTAGGTTTTAAGTTTTCTTTTAAAATGTGATTCGAATTTTTCTCATATTGTTTTTTTAATTTGTTCAATTTAAATATATATATCGCTAGAGAGATTCATCAGTGTATCAGGATGTAAGAGATAAGACGATTGTTTGAAAATATTTAATATAAAAATACAAAATTTCCTATGTATATTTTAAAGAGATAATTCAACACGAAAGTTAATCAAGAATTACTCAAGCTTTCAAGGCGACCTCAAAGTGGATTCAGAAGCTCGCCTATCCTTTCGCTCGGAGTATATACCTGATTTTCATTACCTGCAGGTTTAAATCCCAAATTCAAAGGATAAGGTGCTTTGCAAAATTCTTTTCTACATAAAAGAGATACTGGTTTTTAAGATTTTCAAACCAGTTACCAAAAATTCTTTCCTGAGACTTTATTGATTCATACGTTTCCTGAAATTCTGTGTCGAATGATATATACTTTTAAAAGACAATTTTGGACACCTCATATATATACAAGTTGATATGTAACGTATTTTGATGTTATTTTTTACAATTCTATATTCAAAAGAAGACAGCTTGAATAACTCAATTATAATTTGTAACGAACTGTACAGTCTTATTATATGACAATTATAAGGTCCATGAATAGTCATATCTTGCAATTAATTATTATCACACTAAAACTTGGGGTATCAAATTGTTGCAGCTATTTTGATCTAAAATTTCAAATCAATATGATTCGCTTTAGAGGATCAATGAAAATAAAGGAGAGCAACTTCAAGGCTTATTAGCATCAGTATACAAACCAGAATGACAGTTGTCGATTTTCGAAAAACATTCTTTCTGCCAAATTCAAGTTCTGCAATTCGATAATCAATCCTTGATCGAGATTTGCTGACATTTGTAAACAAACAGCCACAACCTCAATAACCATAAACTTAAATAAACGGAGCTAAGTAAATGATTTTTGCAAAATTCCATTAAAAATTTAATTTTAAACGATCATCAACAATTGATCATTATTCAGGTAAGAGGTTTAAGTAATTTATAATGTGTTGAGTAGTTGAAATTTTATGACAGATAATTGATCTCGAAATTTGAATCAAGTTGATCATGAATATAGGTATCAAAACGTTGCATCCTTTTGATCCATTTGCCGCATCAACTTGATACCTGGTAGTTTTGTGTAGCTATCGTAAGTAACAAAAATAATATAAATAAAATCTCCACTTTTAGAATGTCAGTGCCTCAAAGACCATGAAATTTTCTATTTTAAGGGACGTACTTAAATTACGTAACTGCTGGGGGGGGGGGCGCCGAGAGGTTTTTTTACGATTCGTTACGGTTGGGGGAGGGTCTTTCAGTCATATACATAATTTTTTGAAGTTCGCAAATAAAACAAATGAACAATGAAAATGAAGTTTTGCGGGAACCCTGATATGATATTATTGTTTGTAATTTATTTGCCTCGTAATTATATTCCTATTTCTTTTTTTTCAGTTACTTCCTCCTGAGGATTATCTCTTTAGTTATAAATTTGATTAATTATTTGAAAATTTAACAGTTTTATTAAAAACTCATCCTTTCTGGTTGAAAAATCAACTATTTCGTAGAAAATGTACTTTTTGCTCAAAATTCATATTTTGGCATCAGGGTGTCTACTCAAATCCTCGACAGAAACTCCCTGACAATTGCAAGGTTTTTTCTAAATATCTAGAGATTTTTCGATGTATAATTGTTCATAGTACAGAGCCATTCAAGTAATTCAATTTTTTTAAACAATCAATTCGTAATATGTATACGATTTTGCGAATTTATTATGAATAATCATTTTTTCCTGTACTTGTAAATACCTAAATGTGTAAAAATAATACTATTCATATGTAAAATTCATAGCTGTTTTTTTAATTTGTGAAAGTAGCTTTATTAATGGATAAGTAATTCCCTAATGGGGCAAGTTTCTATGAATTTAGTTATGTTTAATTTACAAAGCTTTGACAAATTATATTACAATATATTCTTAAATATACAGTTAATTTTTTAGTTGAACAAATTAATTTTCAAGAAAATAGTTAAATTTTCAATCAAATTGATTCA
>CAKNYM010054393.1:42819-121654 GCA_932195095.1 Andricus curvator | reverse complement strand
TTCAATCAAATTGATTCATTTTGAACGAAAATGATGAATCTTTAACATGAATAGTTGAATTTTAAACGAAAAAGTCGATGTGTCAACTAAAATGTTGTAATTAGTAACAGAAGTTGAGCTAGACTCCTAGAGACTACCCGCCTTTGTATTTACTTTTTACAATCTCAGGCCTGACTGTTTCAAAGGATAGTTTTTCGAAAGCTGCATGGGCTCTCCATTAAAGATTAAACCAGTGGTCGGCACGCTTCTGACCAAGTGAGGGTACCTGGCTGACCTGACCAACGACCTACTTTCTGGTCAGGTACCTGCGAGCTTGGGCAGGCGAAGCCTTTCCTCAGAGGTCCTTTGTTGGAAAATGTGGAAAAATTTGAAATTAAAAAAATCTTCATTTTGCAATCAGAGATTTAAAAGTAATATATATTTGGGATCTAAGCATTTTTCTGATTCCAACGATGTTTTTAGGTTGAATATCTTTTGTCTTTTCATTTTTTTTCGTCTCTTATGCCGGTTTTCCAAAAGTTTAATTTTTTATTTTTAATCTTGTTTTTTACGATTAAAAGAAAATCTATCAATGCTGATGCAATTGATTAGGTAATCAACTTGTTTCATTAACCGAGCTTCGTTAGGGTGACCAGACGTCCTCATTTAGGAGGACATGTCCTACTTTTCGCCTGCTTGTCCTCCTGTCCTCCTGTCCTCTTGAGCTTTGTAAAACCCATAAAATGTCCTACTTTTTGGTCAAAAGACAAAATTTACCTATTTTCATAAAATTTTCTGGAAAATAGGCTAATTTCAATAAGTAATTGAATGTATCAATTACCTTTCATTGCATGTGTCGGCAAATAAATATTTAGAAAAAATTGATGATGACCAAAAAAAAATTTAATTTGAGTCTTATTCTGGGGGGAAGGTGGCAAGGTTATGTCTTCCTTTTTCCACTTGGGCATCTGGTTACCCTAGCTTCGTTAAGTTGTCGATATTCACCGGGTTTGTATCCTTCCATGGTGACGCACTATAAGGACCTTGTGGTTTCTATCTCACCGGTCGTAGTACAGTTACCACAGTTGTGTTTAAACATTTGTGTTTAAACTCAGAGAATAGCGCCAATGTGCCTGCTTATAGTTGATGGCGGTAGCTTGGCCTACGCAGAGTAAGGTGGGTTGCGCCTTGTTAGGCGTTACAGCAAAGTTTTCAAAATTGGGGATGTAACAGCGAAATTGTTAGTTACTTTGCTTGCAGCTGCATATTATATTCCTACGGTTATTGGTTAATTATTGCGCATGCGTTTATACTGTAGGTGCCTAATGCGCAGCCATAAGTACCGTAGGTACACACTGCGCAGCCATATATACCGTAGATACGCACTGCGTTGCAACAAATACCATACGTGCTGAGTATGGACGGCAACATCTGCGCAGACGTAGATACTGAACGAAACGCCTATGCAGGCGTAAGTGCCGTAGGTAACGTCTGCGCAGGCGTAATAAAGAAAATAGCTAAGTCGGTGATGAAGGAAACTGTTTCAGCGAACTTCGTCAAGAAATTTTGATGAAACAGTTTCATCTAACTGCTCTACTGATATTCAGCTTCAAGGGGCACCGTAGGTATTTTAGAAGTCCCATAACATGTAGTACATAAACTCAAACATTCTCGAGGAAGTGCCACTAGATAGTGTCATCGGTAACGCCTATAACTATATGTGAATGTCCGCATGAAAAGGGCCCTCATAGCTAGAATTTTGACTTTGTCTGCTGGACGGAATTAGTTGTAAATTTGAAATTGTTGTGCACATACATAAACATGAGTGATTTCATGCTGTCTAGCAGACGGAATGGAAACAGTCGAACATTGGAAACGTCAAGTTATATTGAGAGTCTCTCAGTTTCAAATTAAATATATTAAATACTGACTTTACGGACCAATAGATGTAGTTTAATTGCGAATAGATGTATATAATTATATGTATGTGGAATATAGGAGATTTTAGTAATCCCCAAGGTGCGCCCCGCTAATTCTCGTTAAAAAATTAGTCAAAGTAGGTGTCAGGTGCTCAAAAAAAGGGTTCCGTAGTCTATTGAGACCTTAATTAAGTCTTGATATAACTTTTTTTGAAATTTTTGATATGACATGTCGTGCGGATAAAATAAAGCGTATCTGCAGTTCGAATAAGTCACGTATCACTTTTACGAATCTTTAGAGTGGGATACAAATGGCCTTAATTCTCGTATTTTTTACGAACATCCATCATGTATATCGTATTATAAAATGGACATTCAATAAACGCCATCAGAATCAAGGAGATTTGAGTCCTATTTTAAAAATTCGTAAAAGTGACAGATGACTTATCCGAACTGCAAATACGCTTTATTTCTTTTGCACGGCAGATGTGATCAGAAAAAATGTACATGTGAAGTATAAATTTCTGAAATTCAAAAATGTGTATAACTTTTGATTGACACTTTTTTTTAAATTTTTTGTACAAATCAAGAAGGTATTATAGAAAACTACAGGATTTCAAATTTTTTAATTTTGGTTTTTAACCAAATAAAAACACTTTTAATTTTACGAAAATTATTGTAGAAAATTACAAATCTTTACAAAAAAATACAATATTTCACAAAAGTTAAAATACTGGAAATCTGTACTTAAAATTATGTTGTAAATACTAGTATTTTATTGTAGAAATGTACAAATTTAAACAAAAATATAGAAATCTGTACAAGCAATACTTTTAGAATCCGCATCAACGTTTCGACTTGTACTTTACTGTCGCATATATGATTTTCTACAAGAAACTACAATTCAAATAAAATATTACACTTTTTCCAAGAAATTTTGCTATTATAATAAATCACAGATCAAGCAGAAATATCAGTTATGCAAAATTTTGTTCATAATAGAATTTGACCTAGATATCCACATCTAACGAACCTAATTTGAAATCAGATTTTTTGTTAAATAATTGTATATAAATTAATTCAAAAAGGAAAATGAATTTTTACGGAAAAAACCTTTGCAAAATATTAACATTCAGTGACACAGTCATCACTGTTGCATTAATAATAAAAGCGATGGATTTTAATAAATTATATCAATTGTCAGAAACATACCTAAGTTCAGTTCCGTTTTGAATCAAAAGTGATTATCTTCATAAGGATATCAAACATTAGTTAGATTAATGATGGTGTTTTGAGCGATGTTGTTTGACTAAGTGATATACATTTATAATAATAATATAGGTATTTTTTTGACATACTTCAGACCAAATAAAGGAGATTAGTTGTTGAATCCTTTATTGCACACTTTCAGTAGCCAACGTTTCGAAAACATATGTTTTCCTCATGAGGAAAAAAAAATTTTGGAGTTCATCAACATCTTAAAAATTTCTATAGATTCCTATTCCTCTTCTTCATTACTTGAAATTCTTCATTTTCCAGATAAATTTGGTTAAAAATTATTGATTACTTTAAATTGTTTTATATATTCTAAATTTCATGCTTACAGAAATAATAATTGAGTTAATTTAGTTAAAATTATATCAGAGACATAATAATCGTTCTGCTCCATTTTAGCGAAGAGAAATTGAGAAAAAAAAATATAAAAACGATATCAAACATGTTAAAAATTCAAAATAAAGCCGGCAACATTCAGCAAAAATTTTAATTATTGTTTTCAATAACCATAATTTTAATAGAATATTTGAAAAGATTTGAAAAAAAATTCGATTAATACACAACAATTGAACAATTATTAATTTAGCAAAAATTTGAGTAATTTTAGGATTGTGAAATTTTTCAAAAAAATACAATATTTTCATTAAAATTCTGCAAAAAACTAAAAATACATTTTTTCATTAAATTCCAGAACAATTTTTAAATTATTTTTTTAACCAAACTTAAACAAACGTTCAAAACTCCCATTTTAAAGGTTTATATTACTGAGCGGTTGAATAACAACATTTTGAATTACAAATTTGTTAAGCTTTGATTTTAAAAGTTTGAAATTTAAGGAGTTACACTTTTAGTGTTTCCATTTGTAGTTCAGTTTCGATTACACCAAATAAAAAAAGGTTCCAGCTTTAAGGGTGGGATTTCCTAATTTCAATGACCGTGAAAAATGTTTGCCAAACGGAAAAAAATCTTGAGATAACTGGGAATTTTTATTCTCGATTAAAACGGCCATCCTGTATTTTCAAAACATTAACAACTGACAGTTTGTAAGTTTATTTGCAGTTTAAAAAATTGTATAGTTCTAAGCCTATTCATAAATTTCAAACGCTGAAACGTCGAAATTCTTGAATTCTATATGAACAGTAAATAAACTAAAAAATAATCATTCCAGGTAACAACAAGTTGTTTGCCGAATGCCAGCACGCCAAACACTGGGTCACACCGGCGCGGCGCAACCGCACTATCGTATCGCAACTGTGTGGCGTGCCGCCATGCTACGACCGTATATTTCAAAACATTTGAGAGTTCGGAAATTCTAAGAGAACGAGAACCATCATTCTCACTGCTGAAGAATAATAAAAATTCATTCAGAATAAATACATAAGGTCTTGAATTTTGTAGAGAAAATATCGCACTATCCTATATTTTCTCTTTAACTTAATTAGTTTAAATTAGTTTAATTAGCTTTAAACAGCTCGAGTTCTTTCACCAAAAAGTTGTTTATCATTCACTGCATTTTTCTCATATCTGTCATTTCGGAACAAATTCGATAATTTGTCAAGAACGAAATTTTTCGTGTATTGAGAGCCGTTTTATTTCTCAAGAATGGTAATCTGTCAGTGGAACACATTTGCTTGGCCGTGTCAAAAGCATATTTTTTAATTTTTCAATTGAAAAATAGCATCTAGGTGGTAAAAAGGTTAATCGCAAAACTTTTATTTAATATTGCTGCCCATAAAAAAACTATAAAACGTTCAGTTCAAAAAGCAGCCACTTTTCCTCAATATTCATTTCGTACTGGTATTCATCTCGTACTGGTTTCGCGCGCAGGATTAAATTTTCTTTGCGGCAGTTTATAGTCGTGTCAATAATTACTTAAATCCCTTAACCACATATGAAAAATTCTGTAAAAAATACAACAAGCGCGTACGTTTTTCAATTTTCTCAAAAAGGCCACCTTTAATTTTTTTCTCGATTTTTTTTTCTGATTCATAGTAATATGAGAACGATATTATGCAAGTTCTGTCGTCGCTAAGGTACTCCCTTAAATCTTATATTTACTTTTTATTTGTGTTTAACTCATATCTTCCTCGTGTGATTTCTTTTTCTGTAAAATTCGCAAGGATTCACCGGAGTAGAAATGAAGTATTCACTTTTCCTGTATTTAATATAAAACTCTTCTTCATTGCTACTAACCAGTCCTTGCTTACATAAACTGGAACGAGGGGCGTCTCACTCAAAAAATCACGGGTTATTCCATCAGAAATCAGATGGCAATCTGTAAGAATTCCGGTAAGTCAATGTATGTCGTAAAAATCAAAGTAGGAAATCATCAGTGAAGGCACGAATTCGTGAAATCGTTTGAAAACGGAAAATTCGTACGAGTCCAAAGGTTTTTGATGAAATCGTTAAGTATTCGTAGCAGTCCGTAAGGGCTTCGAGTGGAACCGCAGCGAATCATTGGGATTCATGCTTGAATTCGTAGGGAATTCGAGCGGAGTCCCCGCAACGACCGCGCGATCGGAGAAATCTCGGACCTGCACAGTATGCATGGTTATAAAATTTGATAATTGGCTTGATAAAATTAAATATTTAGAAGGCCTAAATCAAAATAATCTTGGTAAAAATTATATAAAATATACTATTCTTAGTCAATTTGACGAAAAAGTTACTCTTGTAGAAGGGTCAAAAACGGAAAATAAGTTTCTCATCATTTAAATTTAAATGTTATATATTTTAAATTATTATTATCAATTTTATTAAATGTAAATTTTTTACAGATGTTCGCCACACAATAAAAGCTTTGTTGTTTTTTCCCGCTGGTGTTGATGTTCATTTTAATTTTAGTACTTTTAAAGCAGTACTTTTCAGAAACTGATGTGTTATTTTAATTCGTGAGCGTTCACGTATTACGTAACGTTATTTTCAACCTTTTTTAAGTCCCCCTTCCCGTGTAACAGACCGTAACATTTCCTTCAGACCCCCCCCCCCCCCCTTCCCACAGTTCCGTAACATTTTTTGTATTATGTTTAAAAACATAATAGAGGTTTACTAAATAAAAAAAAGGTTTTTTAAGATAAAGTGTTGTATAGAAATCAATAAAACAACATTTTGATAATATAAATTTTATAAGATTCTTGAAAAAAAAAATATTTTAGAATATTTCAGGTGTGTTAAAAAAGAATCTAGAAGATTTAAAAAAAAATTATTTTACAGGATTTTGAAAAATGTTAGGAAAAATTCGAGCCTTTTCAAAAGATATTCAGCAGGACTGTTATAAATTTGGAAGAAATAAAAAATCCCTTGAAGTTCATTTTTGAAAATAAAAAATCTTAAAAAATTTTCCCATAAATCTTGAGAAATTCCTTTTTTTTATCCTTTCAAATTTTTTAAACCTAATATTTTTAAAATATTCAAATTTTTCGTGATTTTTTTTTCTGCACAATTTTAAAAATTGTCTTAAAATCTTGCAGATTCTTCTTTGAAAATTTTAGAAATCTTTTAAAATGTCTTGAAATCTTTTTAAATCTTCTCTTAAAATTAATTTTTCGTAATGAAAAATTATTTAAATTTTTTCTAGGAACCTAAAGAATTTTTTTGTATTTTCTTGAAACCTTACAAAATTCCTAAAATATCTTATAAATTTTTATTATTTTTGAATCGTGCCAAAACTTCTAAGTATCTCTTACACTTACTCAAATTTGTTCCAAAATTATGTATTGCGGCAAAATTTTGCTTCTAAATCTTTTACATGCTCTTTTTCAAAATTTTAGGAAATAACTTAAAATGTTTTTTATCCTTTTTCAACTTTCTCTTAGAATTCATTGAGAAAAAAATCATTTGAAATTTTCTCATGAATCTTAAGAACGAGCTTAAGAATATTTTTTTCATTCACTTGACGCCCTGTATAATTGAGTTTACCTAAATTTTTTTTTAATCCTGAGAAATCAAAAGAATTGTCTTAAAGTCTTCGATATTTTTTCTCCTCACACATTTTGCAAAATTCAAAACTTAAAATTATTCTTTTACAATTAAACCTAAACCATTTAAAATTTCCCCAGAAACATTTAAAGCAATTTAATCTCAAAATCTTTCAAAATTATTAAAAAGATTCTAAATTTTCGAATTCTTCAAAATAAGTTTTTCCCATAATTTAATTTTTCTTATCTCTGAAAATGTAACAAAGTTGAGAAATTATAGTGTGGTAACCTCGGTGGTAGCAAAATGTTAAGAACAGAATTATTTCCCAATATGAGTTCAAGGTATTTTACTATTAAATATTAATAAAACAATTTGCAGTTATGCATTAATAAATTAATTAAATTGATCAATTAATTTTCACATGTTGAAAATTAAGGACAAAATCAAAATAATTTTCTTTTACTCCAGAATTAATCAAATTGTAATAGTTCATTATTATATTAATTACTAAATTCTTATATTAATTTACATCCTTAGTATTCCTATTGTCACTTTAACTTGAAACCGTTTATAAATGTTCTTTAAATAGTTTTTAATGTTCAGAAATCATTAGAAAAAAGGAAATATTTAAGCAGTGAGTGCGTCACTCGTACGTTATACGCTTTGTACGACTCCGAACTTCGCAGTCACTGCTTGGATTCGTACGAATTCGTTTACTTTGTTTGAACGATTTCATTTGAATCCTGAGCGAGACACCCCTGGAACTGGAATTTTTAAAAAGCCACTAAACGAAAGATCGCATCGCAAATACCCCAGTAACAGTGTACTCGAAGAAGAAGATGCAGGAGAAGCAGAAAAAATAGAAAAAGAAAAAACAGTAAAGTAAGAAGTAAAATTAATCAAGAAGTAACAGTGAATATCATAATATAATTAATTATTTATTAAAAATCTAAAAGACCGCTACCCACGATGAAAGTTCTCGTAATATTAACAGATACTTTTTTCTGAAGTGTTTATTACCCCTCTCTTGAAAATTTGTGTAAATTATTCTCTACATCAGTTCGCAAAAAAAGAAAAAAAATGTTTCATATGTTATACATAACAGAAAAGCATTTCTCAAGGAAATCAATATTATGCGAAGAAATTGTCCTATAGTCAGCATTCGATTTGTGCATAATAAACAGGATGTCTTCGTACGATAAAATGTATCCATATTCGTATCACCGGCAATTTGCATAAAATAGTGTTTTGAAACACGTAAGGCTATTCGTAGACCGTTTTCTCTCCTTGCATTTTATTTCTCATGGGAAGGACACATCGATATAATAGCTGCAATATAATCCTTCATAAAATATGTAAAAGACCGGCGCAGAAGAAGATGGTAGGTTTCTCACAGTGTCATATCATAAATTGAACTTGGAAGTCATGGTGTTGAAAGCACTTCTCTCCTGGTTTTACTCTTATGAAGAAATATAAGAGCCAGCCAACATGTTAGAATTATTATAATACCAGCATACAAAGTGACAAGCAAGAGAAAATACAGAGTATTACAAGTTTTAATTCATATTGTAATAATTAGCAATCAATGCTTGAGGTGAATTTATGATAGGTACGTAGGTTATTCAAATGTTTGAAGAATTGAAAATTAATCCCGAGGTAAAAAAAATTCAATATCTTTCACTTAACTTTCACTTACGCTTTCATTTTTTTGAAATTCACGTCCGTTGTATTTTTGCATTCTCATCATGATGAGAAGGTATTGATTTTATGTGGACAATGACTTTCGTGGATTCAATAAAATGTCAACGTTTTGAGGCACCCTAAGTCAGAAAAAATAGTTTTTACGTCGGTGTGTGTCTGTCTGTCGTTGTCGTTGTCGTCGTCTTCTGTATACTGGATAACTTTTGAAAGACGAATCGGATTGGATTGTGCTTTGGCACACAGTTTCCGGGACCAAAAAGAAAGATCGAGTTCTTTTACCAGCTATTTTGGATGAAAATTCAAAATGTAAGAGCATTTTCAAAATTGTTTAGAGAATTTTTTTCAAAATTCGGAAATTCGATTTACGGCTATCTCTAGTACTCAAAAATTCGAACAATTTATCCCTTAGACTTTTTTTGATGAAAAGAAAATTGTCAGGGTTATAGCATTTTCAAATCCCCCCCCCCCACACACAAAAAAACGAAAATTAAAATTTTAAGCGAAACAAAGCACAATATGGCCAAAAGTCAAGAAACGAAAAACGTTACTTTTCCAAAGCCCCACAAGAATGTGATGAGAACTTTTGGAATTTTCCTGAAAAAATCGAAAATTCAAATTTTGATCGCACAAAAAATAATGAATTATTACATTCTCATCATAATGAGAAGGTATTGATTTTATGTGAAAAATAACTTCGTGGATTCCATCAAATGTCGACTTTCTCAGGCCCCCTAAGTCAGAAAAAATAGTTTTTCGTCGATGTCTGTCTGTCTATCGTTGTCGTTGTCGTCGTCTGTATACCGGATAACTTTTGAAAGACTAATCGGATTGAATTGTTCTTTGGCACACAGTTTCAGGAGCCAAAAAGAAAGATCGAGTTCGTTCACCAGCTATTTTGAATAAAAATTCAAAAAGCAACAGGATTTTCCAAATTTTTTAGACAATTTTTTTTCAAAATTCGGAAATTCGATGTACGGCCATCTATAGTACTAACAAATTTGAACAATTTATACCCACGACTTTTCTTGACGAAAAGAAAATTGTCAGAGTTATAGCATTTTCAAAATCCCCCCCAAAAAAAAACGAAAATTAACATTTCAAGCGATACAAAGCATGATATGGAAAAAAGTCAAGAGACGAATGTTTCTTTCTGCACGCGCTACAAGATTTTTCTAACGACTTTTTGAATTTTCTCAAAAAATCGAAAATTCAAATTTTTATTGCACAAAAAATAATGCAAAATCCAAAATTTAATTTTACTGCCAAACTAGGCAAAATACGTCAAATGATGATGAAACAAAAATTGTGCACTCAAAAAATATCTACAAATTTGTTATTGGTCACATTTTGATAGGATGTGTAGTTTTTGTTTTATTCGTAAAAAATAACATTAACAGTGAAAAAATCTGCCCGATAAGTGGGCACATTCTCATCAAAACTTTGCTTATTTAATTTCTTTTTCATCTCGTGTGTGGGTTTTCAAAATACTTAATTATGTTTATGTTCTCAATACTATTTCTAACGATTAAAGCAATAAAATAACTATCATTAATGCTCATGGTACTTGAAAATTTGTATTTTTACATTCTCATCCAGAGAAGATATTAGATTTGTATAAAATTTGGCCCCCCCGGTTTTTGTCAAGTGCCCACGTTTTGAGACCCCCTGAACCCAGAAGCACAAATCATTTCAATAATAATTTGAAAATTTATCATATATATGTTCCAAAAACGACTTAGATACTTTTTTTCTCCCCTTTTCAGATAGTTGGAAAAAATCTTTCTGATTGTATGATTTATTAGAAAAATACGGAAATATACGCTGAAGTAAAGAAATTTCCTTCTTCATTTCAATTTATATACAAATTTAGTCATTTTTACTGAAGAAAATTGAACATAACATATGGTCGTTGCGTGAATACATTATCGAGCGCGAAGCGCGAGATCCAACTGGTGCGCGCCCTAGGCGCGCTCAAACTTGCGAGCGATTATTATTATAAATTATAAATAAAACAAATAACGCGAATTTTGTGGCGGAATAAGAATTCCATTGTTACCTGGATTAACATTTTCTTCAGTTTTCCTTTCATCCTCCTTCTCGTTGAATGATGTTATTGTTTTTATCTATTCAAGAGAAATAATAGCATTTTGCGTAAATTTATATAAAGTTTGTGAAAATTTGGGACACTCCTAGTAATTGTTATTTACATACACTGTAAAAATTGTTTCGGGAAAATTCCCAAAAATTTTGGAAACGCATTAAACTCGATAATTTGGTCATTTTCCTAGAAACAATGTCGGGAAAATAACCAACCAATATCGGCAAATTCGCAAGATATTTTGCCGACTTTCTAGAAAATAACCTAAGGAAAATTAAGTAATGATGACGGTAAATTTGTTAAGTATTTTGTGAATATGCTCCAAAAGAACTTCAGAAAAAATGTATGACGATTTCGGGAAATTTCCAAGTGTTTAGGGAATTTTCATGAGAATAATTCCAGGAAAATTTTCTAACGATTTCGGTCAATATTTTATTTATTACGGGAATTTTTAAGAAAATAGCTTCCATTGACCTACAAAAATACAAAAATTGTATAAAAAATGTGAATAGCTGCAATACAAAAAAATGAAATGCATCATTTGTTCAGCAGTTCAATGCAATAATTATTATAATTTATTATAATATTATTTTAACATTTTTTGTTCATTTTCACGGAATAAACCAAGTCTGAAATATAGATCATTACATCTTTTTATCATGCAGTGACAATCTGTGACGCTTTTATAACTTTGAGAACTAATTTCTATTATGAGATAAACCTGCTCTGTGGCCCTGACGGCATTTGTTCCAAACTACTAAATGCTGCAAATCAGAAATTTACAATCGAAAGAAGTATGTATTTAGAATAATCGATTTTTTCATAACATGAATAAACGTTTATTGCAACAAATACTGGAATTTTTAATTTTATTTTATCGGGAAAACTACCAATAATCAAGGAAAAATTTAATTTTCTACATCTGATTTTAATAAAGACTTCACTCGCAATAAAAACATCGCTTCAAAAAAGAAAAAAAATCTTAAACGCACCTTTTAGAACTTGATTCACTTTGATTATTCAAATTTCGTTGAAAAATGTATGAAGACTTTTGCAAAAAATCGAATAGTTACCTCAAACTTTTATTTATGCGGCAATTTGTGAAAAATTTGAAAATATTTATGACTTTGGTGTCGTTCATTTTATCAATAAGACGCTATAGCGCACAGTTTTTTATTCTTTTTTTTCGGCTGGTTGACCACAATTAGTAACCGTTACGTCAAAAGAGTTGCTGTCAATTATTGTCAAAGTCACGCAGTACTTTCCGCCTGACGTACGAAAGTTGAAGAAAACAAAAGGCCTCACAGTAAAAACCATAGACATCAGGTACACTTTATGAGGCAAAGAATGAAGCAGGATATCGATACTCGGGAACCCGATGTGAGTCTCACGGACTTATTTTGTGCCTACAATTTAAAAAAATGAGACAAACATAATTTGCGATGTACGTGTTTTACTCATAACACCTTAGAATACTACATTTATTTTTCTTTTGGCGTTTTCTCTGTTTGCACTTTTTTGATGTACGGTGATCTTGAAAAGGGCGGCTCAGTTGTCATTATAAGGCAATGTAAATAATTTAGGAACTACTAATTCGACTATACCTACACCTCCATTTCATACCGCTCCACGTCACATTTAGTCCGTGTAACACTTCAGCTCCCGTGTATAAGCATAGGACCTGAAGTTATACAGCGACCAAACGCGACGTGGAGCGGTATGGAATGAAGGCGTCGATATGTAAATGGTGTTTAATACATTTGGCTATAACCATAGATGCATCACTTTTTGAGAATATTTTATTGTTTCAGAATTCAGCATCTCTCATCTGATGTATTCGATGTAATTTATGTTTAAAAATCTCCAACTGTCAACACATTTCTGACGTCAAACCAACAATTAAACATTCATTGGCTACTTGTTTGGAACCACCAGCATCGTGTAGAATAACTTGATGAAAATGTGTAAGCCAGAAAATCAGTGCAGTGAGCAAATTGTAGGACAGCCAGGCAGCCATGCGGCGTTTTTCCAAAAATTTTAATTTCTCATTTCTAATTTTATTTTTCACGATCAAAACGAAAACTATTCGTCGTATCAAAAAACAGTGTGCAGCAAGTTTTTAGATATTTTTGAGACAAATATATTTTTTGAACACTTTCTTGTATCTTGTATGTTTCAGCTGAAAAATAAAAATTTCCTTCTTAATGACATTTTTCACGATAAACCCTTTTGGCTATTACTAATATTATTTTAAAGTATCTTGCATAGTTTAACCAAAAAATTGAATTTTTCATTCATAACATTTTCTAAGGTTGAAATAAAAGCTATGCGTCTCATAAAAAAAAAGTATAGTTTGAGGCAAATTTGTAGATTTTCCTAAGATAATTTATTTTTCCTTCAACCTTTTTTTCTGTTTCTCGCATAGTTTTTTTAGAAAATGAAATTTGTTTCTTCCCCATTCTCAGCACATTTATGCATGAACTGGCTTAGCCTTACAGATAAATTATCATTGCCGTTCTTAAGAATTTCAGCAGTAATACCACTAATACCAACAGCTTTGTCATTCTTTTATTTCTTAATTATACCCTATAGCTTCCCATTCACGTGGATTTAATTATTTCATGAAGCATCTCCATTCATTCTTCCTACAACCGCAGTACCACAGACTTCAGATTCTACTTTTTATGGCATATTTCTGTCTTACAGTTTACCCTATCTAAGCGTTCGTTTTTCTTATTGCGATCTTCTATTTTCACTCCTTTTTTCCGCAAATTCTTTATTTTGACTGATGTCTGCATTGCCTTTTTAGTTCTCTTGCTCCTCCATTCTTGACATGGGTTAATTTTGGAAACAAAGGGGTAATTATTTGTTCCACATCCAGCACCTCTCATAACTCTTGTATCTCTTACTAGCCCTCTTAGCTTTTGTGATAAACAAACCCTTTTATAAGCATAAGCTTAGCTCTCTATGCATCTCACTATGTGTGGCTGCACCTTCGAGCAACAGACAAATGATAAGTCTATGGGAGGTGAAATCGAAAGCTTTCCGGTAATCAATAAGTCGCTAGGGATGGGAAATATCAGTAAAAATAAGTTATCGATATGTATCGATATTTTCTATAAAGATATCAGTATTATCAATATTCATCGATAACTTTATTTTCCTTTGTAATCTCAACCTGCCCCTAATTGACGGCTTGACTAATGTGTGGTGGCTATGGCTATGCTATCGCTCAGCGATTGCACGTCAGGCTTCCGAGCACACTCTAAGAAAAAGTCTATTAACAGTGAAATTACGTTCCTTTCAGAATGCGTCCTTTGAAATTAAGCAGATTTCTTTTGTCCGTCAATAGAATTGTTTCACTTTTCAAAGACTCATCCGTTAAATGCAAAACGAAAGTAGTTTTACTGATAAACGATTTCTTTTGACTTTGAAAGGAATTCCTTTAACTATTAAAGGATTTCATTTGATGGCTAGCGGAGAAAGTGTACCTGCGCATGAGTGAATTTTTTCACTACACGATTTATTTATTAATTGATAAAGTGAGTGGAAAAACGAGCGAAATGATGCCGAAAATGGATTACTTACAAATATTAGGAATCCCAGATTGTGACGTAAAAACTTTGGAAGGTACGTGTACTGAAAGAACTATTTTTGATCCGCATAACCTCACTTTTCATTGATTTTTACGCTTTTGACAATCAAAGTATAAATTTTTCTTAATGCTTTTGACAATCAAAAGTTCGTAAGAGGTTCTTTATGAAATGATTTTGTAAAGCGTCGATTTTATATCGATTTTATATTTACATTCACCAAAGCTCGGCTTTTGTACATTTGTTGCACGTAATATCATGCAATAATTTTTTTTTTAACGTTCAAATTATTCTTTCTTTTGTCCAACAATAGATTTCACTTCAAGATCAAAGGAAATCCTTTCTCACTTAAAGGATAGCATTTCAAACAACAATCCTTTTGTGAAAGTATTTCCTCTTATGCCAATTTTGAATGGAAAATCGTTTAATAGTGAAAGGAATCGTTTGACAGTCAATAGTCTATTTTTAGAGTGCAGGAGACCCTGGGGTTAATCCCTGAACCGGTACCAATGGAAAGTTTTGTGTGTACTTTTGCTTTCCTCAGATCATCAGGACTTATTCATGTACGGACGGTCCCATTTTCGCATGCCAGGACGGTGTCATTTCCACCTTAATATACCGTAAACGCATTTTACGTCAAGAAGTTACTTTCGACAGGTGTAGAGCGTGTGATGCACACTGCGACTGTACCCAAAATATTTGGTTAAAGTATTCGGTCAGTCTTGCTGTATTAGAAAGCGTCTGAATATTTGCATTAACTACAGTTCTCATACAAGTAGTATATAGAATCTTTTCCTGAAAGAGCAAGAGAAGACACAGCGGATCACTGGTAGTCGCAGTAGAGGGGATTCATTGGTCACTTACGAGTACTAGTTTCAACAAGAGTTTGGTAATAATATAATAAACCCTACCGGTGGGTATAAACGTTGGTCGAGGCTTGATGCGGGTGCAAATATCAATTTTACGTGCTCCGTACAAAAGTTCAAAACGTGCTCTGGACAAAAGTTCATACGTGAATTTCGGCACGTAATCACCTCCATATCCTTAGAAAGCAGATCAAGAACTATACAGGGAGTCCCAAACTCAAGTTTCCTGACTTATATAGCTATATAAAAATAACAAAAATTAACCGAAAATTCCTTCTCCAAAAACCAATTGACGTTTTAGTTTTTGAGTTATTAAATATTTAAGCTGGACCAATCAGGAGCACGGTATAAACAGTCGTGCGTATGTGAGCGTAAGTGTAACGTTGTGTATTGAATCGAGCGCCGAGGTGGGGTTAGAGAGGGGAGAACAGCAGTCCAGCTTAAATACTTAATAACTCAAAAACTAAAACTTCAACAGATTTTTAGAAAAGGAATTTTCGATTTATTTTTTTTAATTTTCATACAGCTATATAAGTCCGGACACTTGAGTCTGGGACAGCCTGTATAAACCCTGGAATCACCCTCGTTGGTCGTCTTTACGTTTCAAGCAGTCACACTGTAAACTTGATCTTCGAAGTAGGAACGAATAAACGCTCTGAATAAGCCGTCAATTTTTCCTCGCCGTGAAATAGTTAGCGAAGCATTGAATTTTCAACAAAAGTCCCTTTGGTTAAAACTTTCAGTCGTCGTACAAGTCACTTTCTGGATAAAGTCTGCTCGTCAAACGTCCGTGAAAGAACTCATTATTGAATTTGCTTTCGATTAACTCGTATAATACAAATACATAAAACAAACACTCGGTAGAATTTCGTCGCTGTTCTGCAACATATTGGGGATCCAATCGACAAGCTAATCTCTCTTGCCCTTCCTGGATTAGAAAGCTAAATGTAAGCTTTTAACGTAACAATTATCTGATTATCTATTCTTTGTTTTTAATAAACATCATATAATGTTAACGACGCCTTATTTATTTTAAACACTGTACTGACGCAATCACCATGGGATTACTATTGACAACTTAGCCACAACAAATAATTAGTCTGGCATTACCAACCTGACGTAATCAGCAATACTGGTCTCTCTCTCATTCACATATTTACAAACTACCCTCGTCTTTACCTCGAGACGTAACGGCTGATTCAGTGGCAGCGGTGACATTTTCATTCTTCAAAATAAATTTTCAATGTTTTTAATCAACTTTAAAAAATTCAACACAATGTAGGATTAAGGTGAAACTTTTATAACACCACTCGAGAGTATAAGATCAAAGCTTCCAAGAGTCCGGCATTTTGAAAAAATAACAAAAATCAGGAAATTTCTGTGAGAAGTAATTGTAAAAATAATCAAGACTGCCATACAGTCACTATTAGTCACTTTTTTGCTAAAATAACTTTTTAATTACTTTTTTAAGATAATAGTCACTTTTCTTTCAATAAATAACTCATGGAGAATAGACTATTTTCCATGAAATAACTCATGGGTTAATTACTATTCAATTCAGGTATACCTATTTCTGAATTGTCTTGATTTTTTTAAAAATATTTCAGGGTATTTTTAAAGGTTCCGAGAAGTTTTTAATAGATTTCATTAATCTGAAGGGATTTTTAAGATTTTAGGGTATTTTTAAATATTCTTAAGAATTTTCAAGAGCTTTTAAAAGTTGCAAGGGATTTCAAATAATTTCAAAGGATTTTAAATATTTCAGGAAATTTTAAAAGATTCCAAGGAATTTTTTCATTAGTTTTATTAATTTGAAGGAATTTCAAAGCGCGAGATTATTTAGGATGGAGAATCTAAAATTTCGGAAGATTTGGAACGTTTTTACAGGACCTATACGGTTTTAAGATATTTTAAAAGATTTCACGGGATTTTATAAGGTTTCCGAGGATTGCAATGATTTCAAGGGATTTTTAAAGCTCTCAAGGTATTTTAATAAATTTTCCAGGATTTCAGGAAATATCATATTTCATAGAATGTCATGGGATTTTATAATATTTTAGTGGATTTTAAAGAATTTACTCACGAGAAGTGAGGTGTTTGGTAGGGTTTCATTGATTTGAAGAGATTTGAAATTAGTGTTTGGAATTGACACTAAATTCTTATTAATTTATCCTGAATTCTTTGGAATTCTTTTGAATTTTTTAAATGAATTTTAATGCTTCTAAATGTACTCAAATTTACTTAATTCAATGAATTTTTTGGAATTCTTAAAAGTTTTTATTTAATTGGTCTTTAGGATCAATTGATAAAATGATTAGAAATATTTTGAGGTATTTTTTTTTTTTTAAATTTCTTGGCATTTTCAAGATATTACAAAAGATTTAAAGGGATTTCAGAAGATTTTAAGGAATTTTTCTTCTCAATATTTTAGGTTATTCTCGAAGATTACAAAGAAATTTTTTATTGATTTCAATAATTGAATAGGATTTCAAAGCATTTTAAATATTTTAGGGTATTTTAAAAAATTTCGAGGCATTTTCAATAGATTTAAATAATTTCCAGGGATTTCCAAGGGTTTTAATAATTTTGAAAGATCTTAATACATCTTAATGGATTTCATCAAAGAAATTATTCACAAAGAGTGAGGGATTTTGTAGGGTTTCAAAAATTTTAAGATATTTAAAAATATTTTTTGCAATTCATTTGGAATTATCCCTGAATTTTTATTAATTTATCCTGAATTCTTTTGAATTCTTCTAATTAAAACTCGCCTTAAATTCTAAGGCATTTCATCAAACTCTTTTAAATTATCTTTAATTTTACTAAACTTGTTGCAAACTTCAAACTTACTCAATTCAATGAATTTTTTCATTTGTTTGAATTATTTTTAATTCACTTGTTTTTTTTTTCAATTCAGTTTGATTTTTTATGAATTTTATCGAATTCTTCTCATTTCCCTTAAATTCCTCTATATTCACTCAAATTTTATTGTAATCAATGGAATTTTTTCGATTTGTAGAATTGTTTTTCAATTCATTTGAATTCTTTTGAATGCAACTCGAATTGTTTTGTAGTCATTAGTCACTCCTTTGGTTATCAATTAGTTTAATTTCAAAGATTTGAAGAGATTTGAATTTTTGTTATCCACCATGAATTCTTTCACATTCTTTGGAATCCGCTTTATTCATTTATCCAAATTTAATTGCATTCTTCCAAATTCACTTAATTCTATTTAATTCAATGGATTTTTTGCATTCGCTAAAGTCTTTATTTAATTGATACTAAAGTCTTTTAACCTCATCTTGAATTCTTAGGTATTTCATCAAATTCTTTTGAGTTCCCTTACATTTTTCTAAGCTTATTTCAAATTGACTGAATTCAATAAATTTTTTTTCTATTTTTAAATTGTTTCCAATTCATTTGATTTCTTTGGAATTCAACCTGAATTGTTTTGAAGTTTTATGAATTTATCTTGAATTTTTTACTCTTCGAGTGCGAAAAAAGTACCCTATGAGCGTGACAAAAAGTACCCTTTGGTCCCTATATTTAATTCCATAGGGACTGTGAGGCCTGTAATTAAGTATATTTAATAGCATACGAATGCATTCATATACCTAATAATCCGTAACATAAACAATAACAAAGTCAAAACTAATCATATGGAACATAAATACACACGCATGTCTAAATTAAAGTAATAATTAATCGACATAATGTCATACAGTTTACTATTAAAGTATAATATACCTAGTGGAGAAACATGCGCATAGTCAGCCAAGATTGTGAACAAAAGTCTCCCACTAGAGATATCGCCTATAGCTAAGCTAAAGTATACATTAGGGTGGTCCAACAATGCATCGCAAAATTTTTTTTCACCCTGGAGGGCAAGTCCCCCCCCCAAAAAAAAAGTTTCCATTCCCGGAGAAAAAAAATCCCTAATTTTTTGTTGTTGCGAAATTCGAATATTAACACGTGCCACCGGGCACTTCAAAATCCCATTTCATTAACATGGGGAAATATTGGATTTTCGAAAAATTGAACTCATACTTCAGGGTTTGATCGAAACGTGCCAAACTTTTTAATGATTGAAGAGGAGTACCTATGAAATAAAAGCATACTAATAACTTTCATTTTTAACCCACCCTTACCCCTCCCACAGCGCCCCAAATATGAGCCTAAAATAAAAAAACTACATTTTTACGTATTATTGTTACTTTTTAGCAATTTTCGTCGTCTTTTCCATACAAATAATTACTGATCGACAATTTGAATATTTTCCATAACTTTTTAAACAATTTTTAATTGTTTAAACAAATGTAACTTATTTAAACAATTATTTATTCACGAAAAATGTAAAAAATAATCGTATTTTCTGATTGAAATGTAATAGTTTGTCATTCTTTGATGTGGCAATTTTTTTAAGAAATATTATGTAATTATTTAAACAATTACTTATTGTTTATTCTCAAAATTTCTAAAAATTGACCCAGAGATGTCCACTTTTTTCTCAAATTGGTATCCTATGCCACTTTTTGTTGAATAATTATATAATTTTGATACATTTCTCTCAATTTTTGATAAATTGCTATTTGTTTAAACAATTTTGATTTGCTTAAGCAGTTTTTTCGATAACTTTAAAGAAATGAAATATAATAAAATACATATAATTATTTTTCTGACTATATAGTGTACAGAAATAATATATTAACCATTTTTTAATTGTTCAAACAAATATAATTTGTTTAAACAAGTATTTTTCCAAAAATATTTTTTAAATCGTATATACAATCGTAATATACAATTCATTATTGGTTTTTTTTTCAAATTTAATTCAAATTGAGTATGGATGGTTTACATCTTCTTTGGCACATTACTAAATAAATCATGAAAGTCATGATAAAATTTAAATTATAAAAGTGTATTTATTATTGCTTTCTTCATATTTTTACAACCTTGATCATAATTATATTATAAACAAGCACATTCACTAATACAAATTATGATTCAAGTTTCAACAGATTGCTTTTTTACATTTTCATACTAGTTATTAATATTAAAACGTGTTGCTGATTTTCGTTTTAGCTTCATACGATTATTTATAAGACTGTTTTCAAGTTATTTCTGTAATTCACACATTCAGCGTTGAACTTGTTTCAAATTTGCTGCTCGAAGACCTTTTAAAAATCGAGGTGATTGCGACGTTTTTAACAGAATTTACTACTCCTCGAAATCATTCAAAATTATGTTTGATTCAGAAGATACGATTTAAAAATTATTTTTGGAAAAATAATTGTTTAAACGAATTATATTTGTTTTAAAAATTAAAAAATGGTTAATATATTCTTTCTGTACACTATGCAGTCAGAAAAATAATTATATGTATTTTATTTTTTTTAAGTTATCGAAAAAAAACTGCTTGAGCAAATCAAAATTGTTTAAACGAATAGAAAATTTATTAAACATCAAAAGATATGTATCAAAATTATATAATTATTCAACAAAACGTAGCATAGGATACCAATTTGAGAAAAAAGTGGACGTCTCTGGGTTAATTTTTAGAAATTTTGAGAATAAACAATGAGTCATTATTTAAATAATTATATAATGTTTTAAAAAAAAATTAGTACTCCAAAAAAATGACAAACTATTACATTTCAATCAGAAAATACGATTATTTTTTACATTTGTTGGGAATAAATAATTTTCTAAATAAGTTACATTTGTTTAAACAATTAAAAATTGTTTCAAAAGTTATGAAAAATATTCAAATTGTCCATTAGTAATTATTCGTATGAAAAAGACGACGGAAATTGCTAAAAAGTAACAATAATACGTAAAAATGTAGTTTTTGATTTTTGGGTCATATTTGGGGCGCTGTGGGGGGGGGGGGTAAGGGGGGGTTAAAAATAAAAGTTATCAGTATGCTTTTATTTCATAGGTACTCCTCTTCAATCCCTAAAAAGTTTGGCACGTTTTGATCAAACCCTGAAGTATGAGTTCAATTTTTCGAAAATCCAAAATTTCCCCATGTTAATTAAATGGGTTTTTGAAGTGCTCGGTGGCACGTGTTAATATTCAAATTTCGAAAAAAAAAAATTTGGTAGCTCAAAAAGCGTTTTTTGGACCACCCTACCATACATAGAATCCAAACTCCTGAAAGGTCGAGAATTGAGATGTGCGATCGCTGTCCACGTTTGCTGACGATAGCATGCGTCATCCGCACTATTCGTTCGGCATTCAATAAGGAAAGTTGCGAGTATCAAATAACTTTTCGCTGATCTAGAAAACAGACAACCGATCACCGCAAGTCTCGGTAGACGGGACATAAATATTCTTAACTCGAGTCAAATAAAACTCTTTGGAAAATAATGACTTAAAACTACATTTATAGAAATACGTGACTCTACCCAGTTTTGTCGCCGTACGTGACTTTTGCGAAGTCCAAGGTGTATATAAACCCCAGCACAACCCTTGTCATATATCTTTCAAGTTCAATTTAGAATATTTAACGTCTTCAAGTCCTGAACTAAGTCCCTTCGGCTGAGACTTACGGTCGTCGCATGAGTCAATTTCCGTGTAAGGTTCGCAGTATTATACATCCGCGAAAAGAACACAGTGTGGATTCGGTAGCTGTTTAGGACCGTGTGTCGCACTACAACTAGTGAAAAGTGCTTGTGCATCTTTTCACTACCTGAGTCACTTCCAAGTGACTCACAAAATCACCTGGTAGAATTCCGTTGGTGTTCTACATTATAAACGAAGATACAATCGACAAAGCAACTCTCTCTCGCCCTTTCATGCATAGAAAGGTATATGTCAGTTTATTTTATGTTACTCTTAACTCTGTTCTTATTCTTCACAATAAATCAATTGTTGAAGCGATTATCTCTCACTCATTTGAACACTGTGATTTGACACAGTTCGCGTAGGGCTGATAAGTGACGCACAAACGCACAAACAAATGATTGGTCAGGTCTTACCAGCCTGAAATAATCAGCACACTGGTCTCTCACTTATCACTCTTTTCCTACTTTCCATACTACCCTCGCCTTTTGCTCGGGACGTGACAGCTGATTTGGTGGTAGCGGTGGGATTGTCACTTCCTTTTAAATTCGGAGTTTTTATTAACAATTTAACTTCAGTGTAGTTTTAAGATAGCTATTTCGTCGGCACTGGAGAGTATAAGTCCATCTTAGATACGTTGCACGGTCACCTTCGGGGCAAGGGGGAATTAACCTTGTATGTACTCCTTGTAGCAGGATTGTCCAAGTGAAGGGTTTAACTCAACGTCATCGAAGTTCAACATTCAACAGTCGCGTTTTAGATCGTTCCTCGAACTGACATTATTTTCAAACGAATTTTAGATTTGGAATTTTAAATCTGCAACTTCCAAAGCCTAAATAAACCACAACCGTGTGGAAATCCCATCTCAAAAAGGAGCAAGGGGTTAGAAAATCAACTAATTTGAAAATTCTAGCCTTTTCGACATTTAAACCATCCAAATACCCATCTCAATCCATTCTGAGTTTTCTTTTTTTACGGATTGATCACCCGTAGATGGAATGTTTACACTAGATTTACTCATCACAATCTTTTCAAATTTTAACAAACGTTCAAGATTATAACTTGTATTCATAGTATACCTATAACTAGCTACAGCATATTACCCCATTTATGGTATATAATTTTGCATTTTGGCTAAACGCGCTTCAGGCCATACGATTCATTGAATTATTATCATAATAATTGTATACATTCAGTGATAGCCCGAACTATCGCTGCAGAACTTTTCATAGAACACGGACTCGTTTATTTGTTCTTTTCGAAGTTTAATTGTCTAACCCTCACTGTCTTTTTCCACTGTACAATGGAGGCAACTCCTTGTTAGTGATCAACGCGCATATGCAGTCGGACAATTCACTTACTTTGTGACGAACATTATTTCATCTGATAGACACAAATATCATTTCATTTCTGAACCAAAAGGAAAGTTTCTAAACTGATTATCGATTCTTTGTTCATTACCGAGTCCAAAATTGTATGAGGGATACTTAATCCACTCATAGAGAGAGTTACACTTTTATAGAAAGCAGTTCTTACGAATCACTCATTTAAAGAACCTTCAACCTTAGATAAACACTGAAGGCGAATGCAGTGATGCCAATGTTGGCGCCTTTTGCTACTGCGCTTGCGTTCGGGCCGCGCACTGGTTGGCCGCAGTTGGCGCGCAATTCAAAATTGGAATTAAAAGCAATTCTTGTAATTTAAATAAATAATTATCTAAAAATGCACAATAATGTATATAAATTGTACAACTTCTGATTTTAGACATCTGAAATTAAATGTTTTGTGAAATATAAGTTATTCTTTGGAAGTCAAAGAAAATAAACGGTTATTTAAAAATGTATGTGATATAAATTTTTTTCTTGTCTCAAATCAGAAGTTGTACAATTTATATACATTCTTGTGCATTTTTCAAAAATTATTTATTCAAATTACAAGAATTGTTTTTAATTCCAATTTTGAATTGCGCGCCAACTGCGGCCAACCAGTGTGCGGCCCGAACGCAAGCGCAGTAGCAAAAGGCGCCAACATTGGCATCACTGGGCGAATGTCTGATTATCTATCACAGCTTATAAATAAACAAAAGTCCAAAACGATAATTTCAGTCCACACAAACTACTTTAAAGTTAACATAGGTGATTTGGTATACAAGAGATCTTTAAACAATAATTTGATTCAATGGAATAAGTTATCACCCTTTATTGAAATTAACCATTCGAAAATTCTAATTTGTCAAAAAAAGTTCATCATCAACAATTTGCACAGTTCAAATTCCAATATTAAATAAAATTGTTGAATTTAACGTCATAACCTCGGAAATTCCAACCGAGATCTCTGGTATAGTGGGTAGATCATTTTTAAAACAATTAAATTTATCTATTCCTGAGTTTCTTCGATAAATAAAAGAAATTTGGCTGCATTTTAACTCAAATTTTCTAGCTTACTTAGAAGCTATGCGCTTTTAACCAGGCGCGATTCAGGTCATACATGTCCTTAAATTGTTGGCATTCTCAATTCTGTGATAGCTCAAGCTATCATTGCAGAGCCAGATACAGCGCATAGATGCTGAAATTTGCAGGGTTTTCATTTATACAGACGATAGTCATCTACTCGTCTCTGAGCGAAGAGTGCTCGTCTAGCATTTACTGTACCTAACCACTGGACGGCGGAGGCCAATTCCCTTGAAATATAAATATTATAGTCGAATTTTCTCAGAGGAATTATTTTAGTTAACAAAGATCGAAACGCATTCTGAAATAAAAGTCAGATTTTCGTTTGTTCTTTTAGATTTTGAAAATGCTGTAACTCTGGAAATTTTCATTTTATCGAAAAATGTCATCAGAATAAATTGTTTGAATAATCAAGTACTATGAAGAGCCGCACATATAATTTTCAAATTTTGAAAAATAGTGGTCTCAACAATTTTCAAATTTCGCTCAATCTTTGAATTTTTATCCAAAATGGTTGGCTAACAAACTTGACCTTTAGTTTAGGAAACTAAAAGAGTATATCAAAGGCCAATTCAATCCGTCAATTATTTTGAAAGTTATCGTGCTCAAAGCCAGACATACCTACACACACACATACATACATACATAGAAAGCCAAACAGACTCAGTCGTAAAAACCTGTTTTTTGGGTTCAGGGGGTCTCAAAACTTGGACATTTGACAAAAACCTGGGGGTCCAATTTTACACAAATCTAATACCTTCTCTGGATGAGAATGTAAAAATAGAATAAATTGTTCCAATTTTCAAGTACCATGAGCATTAGTAATAGTTATTTTATTGTTTTAATCGTTAGAAATAGTATTAAGAACATAAAAAAAATTAAATATTTTGAAAACCCACACACGAGATGAAAAAGACATTAAATAAGCAAAGTTTTGATGAGAATGTGCCCACTTATCGGGCAGATTTTTTCACTGTTAATGTTACTTTTTACGAATAAAACAAAAGCTACACATCCTATCAAAAAGTTACCCATAACAAATTTGTAGATCTATTGTGAGTGCACAATTTTTGTCAACTCCCTATTTGTCGTATCTTGCCTATTTTAACCATAAAATTAAGTGTTTGATTTTTCATTATTTTTTGAGCATTAAAAATGTAAATTTTCGATTTTTCAACAAAATTCAAAAAGACGTTGTGATAATCTTGTAGGGCGTGCGAAAAGAAACATTTTTCTTGTTATGATTTCTTTTCGTATTGTGCGTTGTTTGACTGAGAATGTTAATTTTCGTTTCTTCTTTTGGATTTTGAAAATGCTGTAACTCTGGAAATTTTCATTTTATTGAGAAATGTCATGAAAATAAATTGTTTGAATTGTCGAGTAATATGAAGTGCCGGACATATCATTTACAAATTTCAACCAAAATCGTCTCAACAGTTTTCAAAATGCGCTTACTTTTTGAATTTTCATCCAAAATGGATAGCTAACAAACTTGACCTTGAGTAAAATCTTTTAAACAGATAATTAATTTAATAATAGGAAAAATATTCCAAATTACCAGAAAATATGAATTTTCAACAAAAAAGTAAATTTTCAAGAACTCGTTTGAATTTTCAACAAAATATTTAGATTCTCAGCTAAAAAAATTGATTTAAAAAAAAAAAAATTTTAGCTCAAGTTATGAATCTTTAACCAAAAAAATTAACTTTTCAGAATATAGTTCGACTTTTAACTAGAGAGTTTCATTTTTAACCTAAAAAGATGACTTGTAAACAAAAATATAATAATTGATATTAAAAAAAATGTTTTAATTGAGAATTAAAAATAAACTGCATTCAACTAACAGAAACGAATTTTCCACAAAATATTTAAACTCTCTACTGAAACAAATGAATTTTCAATTGCAAGTTTCAGATGCATTTTTTAATAAAGAGATTGAGTTTTGCAAGGAAAATACGAATATTTAAAAAAATGAATACATTTCCAACTAAATAGTTGAATTGTCTACCAAGTTGTGGAATTTCAGAACCGAAAATACGAATTTTGAACAAAATAGTATAATATACTAGATAAATAATTTTAAAAAGCGATGAAGACGATATTTTTACTATTGTTATTGTTATGTTAAAATACTAGGTACATAACTATTCCTTAGTTGTTTTTATTGAGATTTTCTAAGGTAACATTTTTTAAACAGATAGCCAATGTAATAATAAGAAAATTATTCCAAATATTTTGAGGAGATATATGTCTCTAAAAGTATCAGTTATGTAATATTTACAACTATTTATTTTTACAGTTCACATTCCTTTAGGTACAAAGAACGCGTTGAAGCAGTTCAGAATATTTGAAAATTTAAAAGTGATAATATCCATTTAAAATGGGAGAAAAAAAATTATATTACGCTACTGAATGACCTCCCAGAAATTCCTTAATGAAAGGGTGATACATATATATCATCAGAATGTAACTATCACGTGAAACGAGTGCGAATTGAAGAAAACTTGATAATTGCGTGCGCATTCATTAATGGAAAAGAGGGGATGAACGGTGACAGGTCGGGATTTAGGTGCAAAACAAATCCTCCTTTGATCGTTTAGGGATTGCCCAGAATAATAATTCATAATGTGCTTATTAAATAATTTCAATTTAAGGAAAACTAAAATGAAAAAATAATGGCAATCATTATATAGATCGAAAGAGAGCTAATTCTTTTTTAACCCTTTTTCATATGGGAGCTCAATAATTAACTCCTCGAAGCACTTATATAATACAATAAAATGTCCATATTCTGTTTTCAGTGATAAGCTAAGTGAAAAATGTATCAACCAAGCGATTCTTAAGAAATCAAAGAAAGAGATTCTTCTTTTAACCCGTCTGAAATATGGGGACTCAAAAATATTTTCAAAAGCTTTTCTTAATTAATCGCAACTGATTGCTCATTGCGCTTTATCATACTGAAATCTAGAAGATCAATTTAATGCAACTGAGGATTGTAAGAAACGAAACATAATTGGATTTTTAACCTGTTTAAATATAGGAGCTCATCTAATGCGTTTTCTAAAATTACAAACCGAAATGGCATTTTGCGATAAGCAATACTAAAAATCCGAAATAGTGAATAAAAAGCTACACGGAAAAAATGTATCCGTAAAAAAGTCACGAACTATTAGCTAGGTCTCGGATATGAGAAAAATTCATCGGATATTTATGTATTTTCGAAAAATAACCTGCGAACTTTGAGAAAGATTGACGAACTCGATGTGAAAATTCTAAAACGGTTCATTACTTTTTTTTTTACGTGAATAATTACAAAAATATTACGAGTGAATGGGAAAAGATTCTCAGAGCACTCACGAGCTTGCCCGACAAATCTGGGAACTGGAAAGTAGGTTCGCCTGTACGTTATAATACCTATTCTGTTTGGTCTCGATGGCTGCGCGTGTTTACGCACTCCTGGTTTATGTTTAGAAACTGGTGAATCAGCAGTCTTTGAGGGTTCGAATCTTCTGAGTTGCGAATTTATAAATTAATGTGGAATTAAATCGCACAAATAAAATTTTTCCTCTTTATGTTTCAGTCTAAAATTTTCAGGAACTGTTCGTAGGAAATTCGAACTGTTCGTAAGAAACTTCGAAATTTATCCATATATTTCTCATAGAAATAAGGATGTAATGTTTCATTTCTTGATCTCGTATACGAGACCTAGCTACCAGTTCGTGACTTCTTCACGGATAAATTTTTTCCGTGTAAATCATATCAGCGAGAAATCTTAAAAAAAAACCCCTTTCGCTTTTGCGATCCCACATTCTTTTTTCCTATGACGTTAAATTACTTAGAGTTGAAATCTTAATCATGGTCGTTAATAAAATCTTTTATTTCAGGTTTAATGCTCTCTCGGGATTGGTGCCGATGTATATATTCGGGACCAATTTCCTGAACGAAGGAAATTAAATCCGTCGGAAAATCAACGGCTATAGACATGTTTCTACAACTAAGACTTAGCGATACGGTTGAATTTAGAATAAATCTAGCTGAAGTAAATAAAAAATTGAATACTTGTGAGAGATAAATGATCTAAAGGTTGAATAATGCTACAGCATTTTGTGGGAAATAAGGATTCATTTTTGTGATGAAAAAACTATTTTTTTTTATTGAGGCACATTCTAAAGCACAGAATCCTTGTAAAATTCAAGGATGAAAGAAAAAAAACAGGTATCATATAAAAGATAACTAATGTAAAAAAGCAATAAGGACAATAAAATTAATATTATTCACTATACAAAAATTGTTAATACGTCATTAAACGGAGCCCTCCCTCAAACCGCCTGAGTAGCTGGTCTTGGGCAAGTTTGCAGTCAGGTGGCAGCTATCGTTTTTTATCTTTATGAAAGGCTATCACCATCGCCGAACAACGAGAGGAAAGTAATTCCAAAAAAGATTTCCGAAATGGACTGGGGTACAAAGCAAACACGTCAAGGTAATTATACATTAGGTGCATAAGAAGCCAAAGATTTTAATAATATAATCAAAAGGTAGTGAACAAAGTAATTCATCCTTTAGCTAAGTAGTTGAATTTTCAATCAATAGCGACAAATTCTCAACGAAACATGTAATGGTTTATATTAAAAAAATTTTTTTATTCTAACATGAAAGTAGTTGAATTGAGCCAAAAATTGAAGTACATGATTGAAAATTCATGTATTTTGTTGAAGAGACGTCCTTTGATATAAAATTAATCTTCTTGGTTAAAAATAAAAAAGTACTCCATTAAAAATTCATTTTTTTGTTGAAGATTCATAAATTCAGCTTAAAAGTGACTATTCTGTTGAAAATTTAACTATTCTGTTGATAGTTTGCCTCATTTTGTAGAAAATTAGTTTTCTTAATTAAAAAATAAACTTTTTCATTGAATGTTAAAGTCTTTTCTTGAAAATCCACTTTTTTAAGATTCGTCGCTTTTGTTGAAATTCATCTCTTTGGTTGAAAATTTAAAAACTTTGCTAATTTTTTTTTTCTTGGTTGAGAATTAATTTTCTTCACTGAAAATGTAACAATTCCACGTTTCGTTCAAAATTGACCTTTTCTGGTTGAAAATTCATGTATTATGTTGAAAATTCGTCTTTTGTGGTAGAAAATTTCTCCTTTTCGGTCAAAATGGCCATAGCTTGGTTAAAAATTATTCTTTTTTAATTGAGAATTCATTTTTTTGGTTGAGAATTCAACCAGTTTATTGAAAATTTGTTTCATTTTTGTTGAAAAATTAATTTTGAACCAAAAAGATTAAATTTCAAGCCAAAAATACTAATACTTAACCAAGAAATTGAATTTTTTAATTACATTTATTTAACAATTGTTATTTTTTAATTTAGATGAACAATGGAAAGATGTCTCTCCTATGGAAGGTGTTTAATTATTATTCGAGTTTCGGCAAGAAGTATACATTGGGAACCAGATGCAGCAGTTTTAGGGGTTATGCAGCCCTTTGCAGCGCAAAATAGTTTGTCGCATATTCTGGATTTGCACAACTTGTTAACGAACTTCTATAATGTTGAGTTTCACGCGTATTTCCTAAAAGAGTTGAGAGAAATTTCAGTAGAGATAAATGCTTCGCCCGAGCAGCAGCTTACCGTACACAATAAAACGATGGAGCAGAGTAAGTGCAATACGTGGTTTAAATTCAAACCTGCACGAATAACAGCTTCACTTCTCAAATTAGTGTCCCGAACCTCTCTCTAAAAACCATCCTGATCGTTATTAAAACAAATTTGTTATCCTTTTGCGAAAAGATTTGGAACAAAATCAACTGTGTATGTTTTAAAGAATGAAAATGTTGTCAGGAAAGAGTACCAAAAAAACGAAGGAAAGCATCCACGGGAACGCGAAAATAAGCGTTTCAGGATTTGTTATTTCCCTGAAAAATTCGGTTTTAGCTGCTTCTCCTGATGGCATCATTTCATGCGACTGTTGTGGCTTGGGTTGCATTGAAGTAAAGTGTCCATACAGGCTAAAAGATAGCAGAGTGGGTATGGAAAAGTTTTTAAGTATATCAGGCTGTTACACTTGTCAGTAGATCAGGTAGGCAATCTAGTATTGAATAAGGAACATCAGTACTATTATCAGGTGCAACTGCAAATGTATGTCACACATACACGATATTGTGATTGCGTAGTGTGGTAAAAGCGCTATTTACACATAGAAAGGATATATATATATATATTAACGACGGATTTCTTGAAGATGCACTTGAAGAAGCAAATTCCTTCCACAAAAATGTTTTCTTGTAGTTATAAATAACTACAACTGTGGGCTCACCACACCCACGATGTGCCAACAGGACTCAGTATTCTTGAATGGTCTTCCATCCAAGTACTAACCGCGTCCAACGCTGCTTAACTTTAGTGATCTGTTGAAAGCTGGGTTTTTCAGCGTGGTATGGTGATAATTACAAAATAAAAAGATTTTATAGAACAATAAATTTATCTTATTTTCACGCTGGTCCTACTACTAAAAGTAATAAATATACTCTTTTTCAGAATATATTAAAGAATAGAAAGTAATAAAACATATTTACCAATAACAAATGTCCCTTATTATTGTTGTTAGAAGCACTAAATATCGAAGTTTGTACATTTCAGTGATTAGAAATGTGCGTTGAGAAAATAAATTCTCACCAATAAAATCATCATTCAATTCAAATAAGTCTTTTACATTTGTATCTTAATTCATTGGTACCACGGAAGGGCATTCATTCATAAGAGCAGACGAATTATATACAATTTTATTAGTAGATAAGTAGATAAACGTTTATTTTTTAGCCTGCTGGCCTTAAAAAATTGACTTGCTTACAC
Source organism: Andricus curvator (assembly GCA_932195095.1). NCBI lineage: Eukaryota > Metazoa > Arthropoda > Insecta > Hymenoptera > Cynipidae > Andricus > Andricus curvator. The sequence goes on along the minus strand of CAKNYM010054393.1, from coordinate 90,440 downwards.
ATCCATTTTTTTACAGAATTTTCTGAAAACTAGCATCCTTCCACACCTTATCTCTAACGCCGTTCGCTCTTATCGTCTTGCTTCCTCGCTTCGCCTCGCCTCACACGCATGTCCCTACTTTTTTGCTTTGCCTCGCATTACCAAACTCTGCCTCCGCCGCTTATACCTAATACTTATCTACTATTTACAATATTAACATTTACTTATATTTACTTCCTCCTCTATTTACAATCTTTCCTTCTCCATTCCTCTCCCTCCTTCCTTCTCTTCGTCTCCATCTTACCCAAGACTCCATTCACCCATGCTACTGCCCTTTTTTCCCCCCTTTCATTCATCAACACCTCCATGCTTATTCCACTCCTTTCCACCTCTACGCACTCCTCCAGCCAGTGCTCCACTCTTACCTCCCCCTTCCCACATAGCTCACACATCCTCTTTTCCCTAGCGAGCCAGAACCTATTAAAACCCTCCATGCATATCATCCTCGCTATAAGCTCCTGACTTCCTTTCTCCCCTTCTCACAAAAATATTGTGCTCTCGCCCTTGGCATAATCCACACATAGTTCCCATTACACCTTGTCTCTCTTATTCCTTCTGCCCCTGCTGTCTTCTCTCTCTCCATGCCGTTTTTCTTAACCAACTCATATACCTTCCTTCCTTCCTCATGCATCCTTCTCACTTCATCCATCTGCAGTCCATTCGTTCTAAAATACCTTTCTCTTTCAACCTCCATCTTCCCACCCCCTCGCCTGTTCTCCTTCTCCCACCAACACTCCCTCACCAGCTTACTTCCCCCCTCTTCCAAAAATTTCTCCTCATATTTACACGCCTGACTCCCCGCTAGAAACCCTACACTCGTTCTCCCCATCTCCCTCCTGGCAATATAATTAGGCGTGTTCCTTGCCAGCCCCAGTGTCCACTTTACATACCTCTCCTGTGTCCTATTTACCTCTTCGCTTTCCTTCCACCCCCAAACCTCTTCTCCATACAATAGCACGCTCACGACTAGTAAGTCAAACAATTTCATTCTCCTTCCAAAATCATCTGCGAATAACTTCTTTCCCAACCCCCACACCTGCCTCATCACCACATTTGCCCTCCTCACTCTCTCTTTAATGTGGCCATCCACTCTGCCATTCCTCCGAAACAAGAAGCACAGGTACACAAACTCTTTCACCTCCTGCACCGCCTTTCCCTTCCACTTCCACTCCCCTTCCTTATCCCTTCCACCTCCTTTTCTGAAAACCATAACCTTGGACTTTTCCGTATTCAGTTCTAACCTGTTCTTATCCACGTATCTTCTCAACCTCTTCATCATTTCCTATAAGGCCTCCTTGCTTTTTGCCAACAACACTATGTCATCTGTATACGCTAGTGACCAAATTCTAACCCCTCCTATCCTGACTCCTCCTACCACTCCGGCCTCCAGCTTACTTTCCATATCCGCAATTGAAATCGCAAAAAGCGTTGTGCTAAGCGGACGCCCTTGTCTTAACCCTCTATCCAACCAGAATCCCTCCGAAATACCCTGCCCTCCTCTTACATTATCTTTGGTCTCTTCATATATCTCCGTTACCCTCTCGATCAGGCCTCTCGCCACTCACCTATCCTCCATCGCCTCCCACAACCTCCCCCTATCCACCGACGGAAACGCGTCCTTTAGATCCACAAAAAACGCGTACACTCTCGACCCCTTCTTCGCTAATTCTCTATCCACCACGTGCTGCAGAACGTAGATATTGTCGATCGTACTCCTACCTGCAATAAAGCCCGCCTGCGTCTCCGGCAATATTCCTTTCCCCTCGACATCCTTCTTCAGCCTCTCCGCCACCACCATCCCGTATACTTTAAGGCCGTATTCATTTCCTTTCTTATACAGAGGCACTATCAACCATTCTCTCCACCCTCGTGGGAATCCCTCCCCCCTCCATACTTTCTCCACTACCTCCTTCAGCCTCTCCCTAACTTCTTGTGTACTAAATAGCCATGCTTCGGTCTCTACCCCATCCAGCCCTGCCGATTTTGACCTTCTTAACTTCCTTATCTGTTTCGCTATCTCCTCGTCATTCAACTCCTCCACCTCTGCCTCCCCCGTTCTTCTACTCCCATCATCCCTTTTCCTGGAATCCGAGCCCGGAAATGATTCTTTAAAAAACTCCCTCCACTCCTCACTCCCTATCCTCTCGCTTATTCCTACTCTACGCTTCCTAAACCTATTTATTATTTTCCAGACGTCCCCCTCTGTCTTAACATGTCCTAACTCCTCCTCCACCTCTTTCTCCTTTTCCTGTTCTTTCTTCTTGCACATCAATCTAAACCCCTTCCTCATTTCTACGTACTCCTCCCTTTTCGCAGTACCCTCTTTCGACTTCTTTTACTTTCTCTTCACCTTCCTTTTCATCTTTTTACATTCCCCATCCCACCACGGCTTCACCACTCCTTTCTTCTTCATTTTGAATACCTTCTTTTGCACGCACCCTTTCTCTTTCTCTTTTAAACCCTCCCATATCTCTTCCACCGTCTCCCCTTCGAAGCGTACCTTCCCTCACTACTCCTTATACTTCTATTTTGCCTCCCTCGTCCAGCTAACCCTCTCCCCCGTCAAAACTTCTTCCCCACCTTGCCTTCCGCCACTCTCACCCCTTATCCACAACCCTAATGACTGATGGTCTGATTCTACCCTCTCTTCTGCTGCGAATCTCTCCATCTCCTCCTAACCTTGCATATTCATGACTACATAGTCTATAACCGATACCGCCACCTTACCTACATATGTGTATTCTCCCTCTTCGTCCCCAGTTGACATACCATTTGCCACCGTCCAGCCTCTATCCTCCATCCAGTCCCTTAGAATCTCCTCCTCCTTATTTATTAACTTATCCTTCGAATTCCTTTCGAAGCTCTCCCCTTCCCTGTGAAGGCCCCCTTCCCTCCCCACCCTCGCGTTGAAGTCCACACCCAGTACCACCATACCCTCCTCTCTTTCACCTAACAGGTCTTCCACCCTTTCTTTAATTCTTTCCATCCCATCCTTTTTGTAAACTGTCACAAATTTACACGTTACCCCTCCTATCTTTACTTCCCTCATTTGTACTCCCTTCCCTTCTTCGCGTCCGTGAGCTTCTTCCTCCAATCCATCTCTAACCCCCGTTATGATCCCCCCACTTCCTTTCTTCTTCACTCTGACTGCCTCCTGGAGTCTCCACCTATACCCCCTTGGCAGCTTTGGCTCTATTCTATCCCATTCCTTTCTTTCCACCCACGTCTCTACCAGCCCCGCTACATCAAATTCCTGGATATACCTCCAGAACCCCTCATCCTTCTTCTTTACCCCTGCTACGTTCCAGTAAAGCACCTTTACAACTTCTCTACCCTGCATTACCCCCCCACCGCCACTTCCTACGAAACAAATTCCCCTGCACTTCCTCCAACACCTCTTTCTCCTCGTCCCACACCCACATTTTCTCATCTATTTTTATTTTCCGATATCCTACCTTCGCCGATCTCCCTTCACTCCTCTCCCTCCTAGCCCTGTCGTACAGCATTCTCTGTACATCCCTTTCCTTTCTCGTCAAATTGTGATCGATGAAAAGTTCCTTACCCTTTATCCTATTTTTATTTCGCATTACCCCCAACTTTTCTTCCCAGCTATCCAACTCCACAACCGCCACTTCTTTCTCCTTTCTCCCTTCCAACTTAAATTTCCCTACCCTGCCTTTATCCTACCCTATGCTCTGTAGCGGCGCTTTCACGCCCTCCCTTTTTTCCCCGCTCTTCAGCTTCAACCCTTTTATCAGAATATTATTTCTCCTGTCTGCCTTCTCCTTTCTCTCCTTTCTCTCCATTCTCAACTCCATTTCCCTTATCCTTTCCCTATCCGCCCTCTCCACCTTTTCATTCCTATGCTCTCCCACTTTCTCTTCCATGATATTCCCTACCCTCTCCCAAATACCTTTAATCTCGTCCCCGCTACCCCTGTCTCCTATTTCCATTTCCATCCTGCCCTCCACCTTCTCAAGCCTTTTTCCCGTCCTTTCTTTCCACACCCTAATCTCTTCTTCCATCTGTTTTATTTCAACTTCTTTTTCTTTCTTTTCCAGTATCGACGTTGTTATAAATTAATCTTTTATAAACAACCAAACGATTTCGTTAGATATACACCTTTTTTCTCAGTTGATTACATGCATAACGTGCTGAAGAATTTTTTCGGGTTTTCTATAGAATGCTGTATAGTAATCAACAACTTCTCGTGCGCTATCAAGATATGCATCCATGTTCTATCCACAGATTATTCCTAGAACAATAATAAACAGTTATAAATATTGAGATGTAATAGTATTTCGAGTTTTCAGAAAAAGCCTTTCCTCAAATTTCGATATTTTAACGAAATTTTAGGATTTATACAGAATAGAGACAAGTATTTTTAAGCAGTATTTCGAAAAATAAGGCTTCATTCTTTCACGTTGCAAGAAAAAAAATCAAAATTCAATGATTTTTAAAGTAAGTGTTCCATAATGAAAGTCAAGTTCGTCAGGCAGGTTAGTACATTTTTTGTAACAAAAGTGGTAAAATGCTCGTGTCTATATACAGGAAAAGATATTGCAAAAATAGGGAAGATTTCAATGTTTTGTATAATTGGTAATTAATATTTAAAATATTTTGCTGTTAAACTCAATCGAAATTCACGTGGGAAATCAATAACTCAATCATCAAATAGAAAATTTAATATATAAAGCGTTTATTTGATCATATTTATTTTCTAACATCAGCAACGGAGTCTAAATCTAAAGAAACCTATCTTTATTTTCCTGTTTTTTGTTTTCTTTCTTGGTCTTGAATTTGTAATCTATTGTCACGACGATAACTGATAAACCAGTCAACTTTATGAGCTTTCGAGCACGCAGCATTATTGAAGTAAGGTTTTTCTGGTTTCAATTGTTTTTTTTATCAAATCTATCTACAATAGCCATGCTCTATATAAAATTGAAGGAAGATAGAGCAAAACCTTCATTGAATATTTCTTATTTTCAATTATTGAAATTTGATTACAGTCACAATATTATTAAAAGATCTTCACAAAATCACCTTTTCCATAATTTTATCTCCATAAAAACAGTAAAGGAATATTTGAGCGAGAACAGTGTCGGAAGTAAATATTAGTCTCCAAATGCCGAAATTATACATACACGTTCTAAATTTAGACAACGCATATATGATCACTAACAGAGCTATCATTGATGCTAAAGATTTTACATCGCACAGTTTGATTGAGTAAATTCCTCTGAACAAGTTGTATATTTGACTTTTCCAAAACTTATTACTATTATATTCGCGACTGTATTATATAGTAAAAAATTAATAAAATGCTTACATGTACGTGTATATATGATAATCAACACAGTCTTTTATGAGCCTCGACTCACGTTCATAGATTATGGATTCGTAATCATTTTTTTTTCTGTAATACGCCTGTAGGATACCTCTGTGACTTTGACAGCAGCGCCATCTGACACGCGAACTATTGGGTATCTCGAAGTTATTTGGGCAATGTTTATGAAAAAGGCAGTGAATATAAATTCATTTTATTCAAAAATCTTAATCTTCGCTTAAAAATTATTTGTTTTCTATAAAAGCTTTTTTGTTAATATTGAATTGAAATTCAAATTTCTTCCCAGTAGTTCCAAATTGGTGGCGCTGTCGTAGCTACCCAACAGGCCTATGGTGGAAGTGCATGCAGGCGATGACTCTTCTAGAAATAATCGATTGGACACGATTCATACCGATTAAGAGTGATCAAAAGTTGAATCGGTTCAAATTGTTTCTAATTGTGTCAATTGTTCCCAATCGGGTTGAATTGAGTAAATGCACTTGCCTGCAGTGCGCCCTCTGCAGTTTTCGTTTGTAACACACATGACGCCCACGTGTTTATAGGTTGGAAATTAAATTTGTAATAATTCAAGAAAAATTTCAAGTACAAAAAATAGAATATTTGTTCAGGCGGTATACCGAATGAAGGGTCGAAAGTATGTGGGTTATCGGTACGTAAAAATCATACCATCTAATGATGTGACAGTAGGCAGTAGGAAGTAGTAGTTTGATTTAGCGGGTATATTATTATAAAACGTTTATTTACTTATTTTTGAATTCATATTGTTGAAATTTTTTGTTTAAAAGCGTAAAAGCCGCTTGTAAATAATTATCGCAATATCAAAATGATGTAGTGACAACTTAAACTCTAATTCAGAATAATGGATATCCAATTGAAAACGATTGGAATCATTAGAACGTAGGATGGCGCCAATATTTTGAAACTCAGACTAAATTATTTATTATTATTTTAATTTTTAGTAGAAAAACTTATCCAACCTTTTTAAATGTCTTGCAGTATAACAATTTGGAAGTTATGAGTAAGTTTGATTTGAAATTCTCAAAAATTTCTAGTTTTAAATATTTAAAATACTCAATTTTGAATATTTCAAAAAATTTGGTTTGACAGAAATGGTCTTGAAGATTTAACTATTCAAAAACTGTTACAGACTAAACTATTTTTAAATTTGAACATTAAAAATTGTGGTATTTACATGTGAAATAGTTCAAAATTGTATTAAATACATGCAGGACTCGTCGCAACAACTGGGTTTCCTTCCCCAAGCACAGACATTTTCAGGGTGACGATTCGGCGGACGATTTCAAATTTCCGGTCATTTCCCGGTTTTTCCCGGTCAAGTTCTTCAATTTTCCCGGTCAACTGAACGTAACATATTCATATTTGCCGCAAAACGCAAATACTTATTTTAATTCATGACGTTCATTCTGAACATCCTTTAACACAACGGAGCAAAACATTGCAAAATAAACGATTTTTTAAAAAATACTTGAATTTTCCACTGAAAATATCAATTTTTTACAAAAAAATGAAATAGTTAAACTTTCAGATGAAATAATTAATTTTCAGCAACAACAAAAAACGGATTTTCAACAAAAAAGTTGAATTTTCAACCAAAGTGATGAATTTTCAAATAAAATTATGAATCTTCAACTAAATAGTTAAATTTTAAACAACAAAAAAATAAATTTTCAACCAAAATTATGAATATTTAACTGAAATACTTGAATTTTTCAACAAAATACATGAATCTTTAACAAAATAGTTGCATTTTTGATGGGGAAGACGAATTTTCAACCAAATAGTTGAATTTTGAACTAAAAAAATAATAATTTTCAACTGAAAATGGAATAGTTACATTTTTAATTTAAAAAAATTAATTTTAAACCAAATATAAGAGTTTTCAACTAAAACAATGAATATTCAACTGAAATAGTTGAATTTTAAACTAGACATATGAATTTTTTACTGAAATGATGAATCTTTAACTCGAATAATTGAATTTTGGACCAAGAAGATGAATTTCTACCAAAAGACGAATTTGCAACTAAAAAAGATAATTTTTCTACCAAAAAATGAATAAATAAATTTGTAGGCAAGAAAGAAAGTTGAAAAAAGAGATGAATTTTTATCTAAAATTATGGAATATTCAACTGGAATAATAGTTACATTTTCATTAAAAAAAAAATAATAATAATTTCCAACCAAAAAACATTCATAGAAAAAGAATAGTTGAATTGTATGCCAAAAAGATGAATTTTCAACCATAAAGATAATTTTTGTACAAAAAAAGTCACATTTTACACAAAGTACATCAATTTTCAAACAAATAGTTTAATTTTTAAATGCAAAATACCGATTTTCAATGAAATAGTTGAAGTTTCACAAAAAAAAATTGATTTGCAACAAAGTAGTTACATTTTCATGCAGAGATGAATTTTAAATTAAAATGATGAATCTTCCAAGTGAGAGTGGTAGTGTGACAGAGGGTGACGAATTAACAAGTGAAAATGCTGATATTTTTAGGATATTAGAAGATGAGGAAGAATCTGAATATCTTTAGTCTCAGTTAATTTTAATTGTTCTGTACTTGAAATATTTAAAGTAATTTATTCAATAAATTACATGTTTTTTATACAAAATTATAGACAATGAAATTAATAATTTGATGATAAAACTTCACTTGATTGGCAAATTTGTTGATGAAAGCACTCTCAGCTCGCGGAAATTATTACCAAACATTTGTTTAATTTTTTTCATGAACATATTGCTTATAATCTGTTGCCTCGAAAAAAAGTAAATAAACGTTTTCAAATAATTCCCGCGAGTTGCAAGTGCTGCCATCAAATTGCCACTTCATAACCTCAAAATCACACTACAGATTGGCCCGATTGGGAACGATTGAAACTTTGCAACACTCAATCGTTCCCAATCGTGCACACACGATTAAGAAACACGATTAGAAACAATTCAAATTTATTCCTATCGTTCTGAATTGTTCACAATTAATTATCTCTAGAAGGGGAGCTATGATTTCTAGATGTGCGGAAATTCGTAGCATAATCACAATCGCCAAACTTACAACTGAAACTGCTGCAAAACCTGAAGTAATCCCAGCAACCATAAAGATAGAGTAAATACGGTAAATCCAAATTCTCCAGTGTGAATTCCAAGTTAGTGGCCTCCTCATTCCAAAATATTGAAAAACTGTATATGACACTTGGCCGATATACATTTGTGAACGTGTTTATATAATCAGCTCCTATAAATAAAGTTTTTTGACTTCTTGATGTTTCATCAGTCATTTTTCATTGATTCAGATTTAGAGAACTAGCATGAATATTATGTGAATGTAACTATTGTTATAGATATACTATTATTTTTTTTAGTTAAACGGATCTAGCTACATTAATTGAAACATTTAAAATCAAACCAGTTGAGTTTTTGAAAGAGTGGTACGAAAATTCCAACGAAAATTAAAATCAGAATTACACAATTTTGAATACGTGGTTTCTGAATTACAACTTACAACATGCGAATATCAAAAATATCTAAATTCTTATGTATGTAATTAATAGTGAGAAATACATATGTAGAACAAAAAAAGGAATATTTTTACTCTCTTTACAATTTGTTTTTACCATCAACACACCATAACGATTCACATAAGACTGATAGGTGCCTTCTTCGTATGAAATTCTGCATCTTCCCTCTGTTGCGACATTTTCTTAAATAATTCCAGTCATCCATCGACTATTTTGAAATAATGCATGCCATTATCTTACAGTCGCTCTCTGCTTACAAATACTTCTTAGCATCTTTTGTATCGAAATCAATAATCATTAGATAAGGGTGCATAATAAAATATCCTATGCACGTCTTCGTACAATTTCGCATAGTTTCCTGAGAAACTACAGCGGAGGGACACATCCACATTATGCGATTGGGTATGAACAAGAGAAATCCTGTGTGTTTGTGTGTGAGTGTGTGTGTGTAGGGGGGGGGGGGGGGGTGTTTTTTGTTCTTGTTTGGGTGCAAGGAGGGGGGATATGTATTAAATAGGAAAGAAAGTAAAAATCTCAGCACAAAGAGAGGGTGTTGATGAGAGCGATTAAAAATGAGGAAGAGGGGTTACACACTCCAACCTTACTTACTATCACACCAATCTAGCACTCCCATCATACATACGCTTTCATGTACCCAGTCATACACAACATACCAATCATCTTTACACCAACATACAGTATATGAATCACGTTCCACACTGAAAAATGCAGAACATCTTTTATGCTCACACTCATTGACTTCCAAGCCTCAAACTAACACTGACACGTATTCATTCACACACATCGCATATTGTATAAAACAAAAGTAATAACCGCTCCACCCTCATTTCAACCTACACTTCAAACACTCTTTCTCATTTTCAATCGCACTCATCAACACACTCTCTTTCTGCTGAAACTTGTACATTCTTACCTATTTAATACATATCCCCCCTCCTTGATCACATCGTACCAACCCACTGACCCACCCACATAACAATCTCTTTCACCATAGTCAATCATATACACTAACTTCCCCTCTTTATACAAACACTTGCACCCAAACACGAACAGAAAACTCTTACCCCCCCCCACATTTGCACATATCACCCTTCCCCTAATCACTCTTCTACACCGTTACCCACCATTTTCATGTAGAATTACACTCTCTGACTCATCCTCACACAAAACACGAACTATCTTCACACCCTTCACACACAACAAATACCCCTCTCCATACACACACACACTCACACACAAACACACAGGATTTCTCTTGTTCATACCCAATCACATAAGAATAACACTACAGTTGTAAAGAAGTATATACTTGTAGGTATCGGTCACCACAAGCACAAGAATAACACTCTCTACTACCTTCCGGAGCTTCTAATACCTAAACACTTGATTATTAGGGGTTATGCCCAGAACAAATTTTGATCAGAATCACATCAAGAATTATTCCCCGAAGTTGTAGCGAATTTGACCGAAAGGCCTTTTACTCATATTTCGTGCGGGGTCCTTTCAAAAAATGTAATTTTTTCTTACATATTTCGAAAGTCAAGTATATTGAGAGTATATTTTAGAAAAATTAGACTGAAATATGAAAAATTCACGAAGCTACAGCACATAGTCGAGAGCGCTTCGTATGTAGTTACGCGCTGTAAGCCGCACAGCAGCTACAAACGGTCTGACTGACGCTTCTAAAATAGCCAGATCGAGTGGTAAAGCAGAAAAAGTTGCTGAGAATGATGATGTTTGGTTGAAAATTGATCTTTTTTTTTTGCAAATTCATATATTCTGTTTAAAATATATATTTTTTTTTTATAAAAAATTAATCTGCTTAGTTGAAAATTAATCTTTTTGGTTTCAAATTGCACGATTTTGTTGAAAATTGATCTTCTGTAGTTGAAAATTCATGTATTCAGGTAAACATTCATCTCTTTGGTTTCAAATTAAACGAACTTGCTGAAAATTTGTCTTTTTTGGTTGAAACTTCGTCTATTACATTTTTCATTGGAAATTCATATTTTTTGATAAAAATTGTATTATTTGATTGAAAATCAGCTTTTTTGTTGAAAATTCTACTTTTTGGCTTGAAACTTCAACAATCTGGTTGATTGTTTTCTGTCTCGACTGCAAATTCAACTATTTTGTTGAAAAATTGTTTTTTGGTTGAATGTAATTGTTTTTGATTTAGAATAAAATATTTTTTGGTTGAAATGTCTACTATTAAATTTTTTGTTAAGATGTGATCTTTTTTCGTTCAAAATTATTTTTTCAATTAAAAAAAAATTCTTGTATTTTGTTAAAAGTTCGTCTTTTGTTTTGGTGAAAAATTTTCTTCTTGGTTGAAAATTCATTTCTTTGGTTTTAAATGTAACTATTTTGTTGCAAATTCGTCTTTTTTGGTCAAATTCAACTGTACCTGATACAAAATGAAAATCCTTTTTGTTAAAAATGTTTTTTACATTCTCATCCTATAATGAGAAGGTATTAGATTTGTGTAAAATTTTACCCCCCCCCCCCGTTTTTGTCAATTGTCCACGTTTTGAGACCCCCTGAACCCAAAAAACAGGTTTTTATAAAATGTCTGTCTGTCTTTTAGTCTGTCTGTTAATCTGTCTTTAGATTTTTAGTTTGTTAGCACGATAACTTTCAAAAGCACTCACCTATTGGATAGTCATAAAATGAAGGTCGAGTTCGTTAGCCACCCATTTTAAATGAAAATTGAGAAAGTGAGCACATTTTTGAAATTTTTGAGAACACTTTTTTTCAAATTGAAAATTATATGGACAATTATTTGATAGAAAAAAATTACCGGATTTATAGCATTTAAAGAATTCCAAAAAACAAACGAAAATGAACATTATAAGCGAAACAACGCACGATATGAAAAAAAGTCAAGAGAAGAAAAATGTTTCTTTTTGCGCACCTTACAATATTGTTATGACACTTTCTCTAATTTTCTTGAAAAATCGAAAATTCTAATTTTTATCGCACACAAAATTAATGAAAAATCCGAAATTCCATTTTGCGATCAAACTATACAAGATACGAAGAAAGATGATGAAACAAAAATTATGCACTAAAAAAAGATCTAAATATTTGTCATGAATCACTTTTTGATGGGACGCGTAGTTTTAGTTTTATTTGTAAATAGTTGATTTAAGAATAAAATAAATTAAATTTTTGGCAAACGACAGAAACCACGAAAAAAATCTGTTTTGGTTCAAAATTTATCCTTTTTAGTTGCAAATTCATATATTTGGTTGAAAATTCATATATTTTGCCAAAAATTTATATATTTTGTTGAAATTCAACGTCTACTAAAAAGTTTTCTGTTGTCCTTAGAATATTGTGAATCTTCCAGAAGTGCAAGTCATAACTAGGTAAATCTAAAGAAACACTTTTAAAAAGAAATAATTAATTTGCAGTACCAAAGAGATTTATAGCCCCAAATAGGAAATCTGAAATTTTTCTTCCACACTGAAATTCAAAATTTTCTAAAAAATCCTGTGTCTTAGAAATATCGTGTGGGTCATGACTAACATACGACTTTCATTAAAAAGTGTATCAACTATCACTCGAAAGTTATGAATAAAGTTTTGTACAAATTAAATTTGGATATATATTTGTAGAATATAAAAGTAACTAAAAAAGTAACGATGTTTACTTTCTTTTGGCAAATGCAAGTAAAAAAAAGTTATAGTTTGAATCGGAAACTATAACGATAACTAGTTTCTTTTAAAAAATAACTTGCCCATCACTGCCAATTATATATAAATATTATGTCTGCACTTATAATAATTCTTCAATAAGCGTCATACAATTAGTATTATATTTATTAGTATTAGTATTATAGCAATGATTATAGTTGAAAACTTGATTAGAGTTTCACTATTTGAAGGTAAACTCAACTCCCGATATAAGAACTGTTTCGGGGATGACTTGCAAGTAGACTTAATCCTAATTCGGGGGAATCCAAACGTAAACAGTCAGGGGCGTGGATCCCATAAGGCACCAGATGCGCATGAGTTATCGTTCACTGCCCCCTTTTCGCTCCGCTGCTGGTTGGTTGAGCAACCGTCTCTCGACCCCGCGGGCTCCACCAGGGATTCTTTTATCGGCAGTTGAGTGTATTTTATATCTTAAATTAGAAATTTTGCAAATCAAATCTACAAATAAGGTAGATGTCTCAGTAATCGGGACGGTCCCAATGATCGTGAGTTTTGAGGTGTAAACGCTGGAAGTATTTTCCCAGCTAACCTGTTACCATCCTGAAAGGTTCGTGAATGATCACATGTTATCAGAGGAATTGTTACTTGTATCTCAGTCTCCTAGCAGGTAACGGCATAATCGCCGTAGTTTACTAGAGAGGCTTGTTTGCAACCGTTCCCTGTCAGACTAGTAACATGGTGGTAACAGCCAGCAGCGATCTTCATTTATACATATACATTTTGGGTCTAACCTCTATAATGTAATTTCTTTTTCGTAAGGGTTCAGCTGATAAATATCTGTTTTTTTATAAAAGCTTTGTTCACATATTATCTCCCTTTTCTGGAACTTATTTATCGTTTGATTATGTTCCTTTCCAACATTTTTGCAAAAATATTCATAATTATAATTCCGAAACGATGTATATTTTGAGGTTAAGCTGTCATTGCACGTTGCGTTTCCAAACATCACTTTGTTACAAGCATGTGATTACAATGGCGGGATGATGTTACCTGCTTCGCTTGTAATTTGTTACTACTTTGAGTGGGAAATATATTGTCACTGGGTGACCAGCATGGAAGTCACCAGTGACTGGTTTTTTTAATCTTGTTACAATTATGTGACTATTCGGACTAGTAACTGTGTTAGCTGGGTTCCGCATAAAAATATAATCCTAATATATTTCTAAGTAAGTTTGAATAGTATTTGTTGTGGAAACCAAATTTTTTTTTTATACAAATAGTACACATGAGTAAAAGAATTAATTTGTATTGCCGGTGGCGATGAATCACGAAACGTGGAAAATAGCTTAACATTTAGGTTAGGAAAGGCATTTCTTTGTTTAGGCTTTTGATATGTCAAGAAATTACTTGATCGGGACGAAAATTATTTTTTTGTAATAAAAATAATTTTTGTTTCATAAAATTAAGTAAAATCTTCATTTAGTACCTTCTTGTTCGAAAAATATCGGTCACGATTATAGGGTTTCAAAGGCATAGTTGCTCGAATAATCGTGACCGGTCACGAAGACTAGGACGACTCTGTCAAAAGTTTATTTCCATATTCCATTAAAAATAATAATTTAATTAATTTAAAAAAAGCGTTTGAATATTTTGACAACGTAAACAGAACATAACCTCCAAATACACATGATTTTTTTAGTCCCTGCAATTTATCAAATTTCGTCAATGTGTTTATGATTTATGTTGAAAAGAAGTTAATTATACAAATTACCAGTGTGTAAATTTCTGTATCCAAAATATTTTCAACCAAGCAGTTGTATTTTTACCAGAAAATACGAAAAACTTAATTTTCTACCAAAATACTTAAATTTTCAACCCAAAATGAAAAATTATCAACCAAATAACACTTTTAACTAAAAACATAGTCGTCAGGAGAAAGAATCAGAATTTTAATCCAGTACAATTTAAAAAAAAGAATCTTTTATAAACGGTATAAAACAATTTTAGATTTTATTTTTAGAATTTTTAATTTATTATCCTTTACAGTTATTTTAAATCCCTCTTATAGAAATTTCCTGACTTTTGCCAGGTTTTTATCAAAATCCCTGACTTTCCTAACTTTTCTCTGATGTCCAAGCTTTAACAATTTTTAAAAGAAAATTATAATGAAATGAAATTTTTTGTATGCACCAAGGTTCAATAGTCATGATCCTCGAATCCTGGAAATGCTCAAACAATGCGTAACCATTTTTTTCTTTAAAAATGGATGCATTACGTTTTGTTCGCTTACTCTCCGTCTAGTATTTTTTAATACTTTGAAAAATAATAACCTTTCCACTTTTTCACAGGCAAATCCATATCTTCGAAACTCTGATCGTATGGCAATGAAACTGGTTCGTCTGTTGGATCCGCATATTGTGCGAGATATGGATGAGCAAGAGCTTGTTCTGCTGTAATTCTTCTCTCAGCATCCAATTGCAACATCAACACTAACAACTCAATTGCTGTAACAAAAATAAAATTATTATTTTCACAAAATACGCTAGAGGTTAAAAGATCTTTAATTTAAATCAAATTGACTCAATTCTCCGAAGTAAATTCCATCCAGGTCATTCAAAGGTCATCTAGGTCATTCATTTGCAATTCGAAAATCTTCAAAAATGAACTGATTATTTAATTCTATCGTTTTCCAATTGAAAACATTCTAAGTTGAATAGGTTTTATTTCAAGGCCTGCAGATCGGGAGAGTATTTAAATATAAAACATTCAGGGTGGCCGTTTTAATCTAAGAAAAAATTCCAGGTCTGAAAAAATTTTCCACGATCAATACAACTAAACAATTCAAACTCTTAAAACTGAAAATTTCTTTATTTGTAGTAATCAAAACTAAACGACAAATTAAAGAATTCAGAGTGGAAATCTTTTGAATTTTGAACTTTTAAAATTGTAGTTCAACAAATTTTTAAATTCAGAAATTTTTAATTCATCGGCTCAATAATTTACATGTGTAAATGGAATCTTTCAACATTTTCCAATTGAACAGTTTGAAATTATATACCACTAAATTACAATTTTTTAAACTTTTATAAATTGAACATTTCAAATATTTCTGGTTCAAAATATAAATCCACGCAATCATTTTCAACGCTCTAAATTAAAACTAATCCTTCCTTTCAAGTCAAATTAATAAAAATGTTGAAAATAAAAATGTTAAAAATAAAAATGTTAAAATAAAACATGTCCCTCTCCCAATTTAGTACAAAGTTATAAATAAAAAGTTCACCCTTTCATCTGAATGTTAAAAATACCAAATTCCTCTTTACTTCACTCAATAAAAATATTAAAAAGAAAAAATTGATTTTTTCCAATTCAGAAAAACAATTATCAACAAAAATTGCTTCCCTTCCACCTCAAAAAAATATTCAAAACAAAAAAATGCCTCTTTCGGTTCAGAAAAAATTAAAAACCAAAATTTCCTCCCTTCCAACTCAATAAAATTCTTAAAAATAAACAAATTTCCCTTTCCCAATTCAGAAAAAATTGTAAATTAACATTTCTTCCCTTCCAACTCAAAAACAAGTGTTAAAAATAAAACATTTCCTTTTTGCAATTGAGAAAAAAATTGTTAATAAAAAAATCTTTCCATAAACTCAATAAAAATGTTTTTAAAAAAACTGCAACTTCCAATTGAGAAAAAAATCCATCTCTTTCAACTTAATAAAAATGATAAAAGCAAAAGAAGGGCCTCTGCCGATTACCAAAAAATTGAAAACCAAAGTTTCCTCCCTTGAAACTCAATAAAAATATTAAAAAGAAAAATTTCTCCCAATCAATTCAGACAAAATAAATAAAAAATTCTTCCCATTAATTCAATAAAAAAATTAAAAAGAAAAAATTGCCTCGTCCAATTCAGAAAAAAAATCAAAATTCTATCCCTTTCAACTCAATAAAGATGACAAGAATAAAAGAAAAACCTCTTTTAATTACGAAAAAATTGAAACACAATATTTCCTCCCTTCTAACTCAATAAAAATTTTAAAAAGAAAAAACTGACTTCTTCAAAAATTTTCAAAAACAAAAAAAAACTTGCCTCTTTCGGTTCAGAAAAACTAGAAGAACAAAATTTCCTCCATTCCAACTCGATAAAAATATTAAAAAATAAAAACATGTTACTCTTCCAATTCAGAAAATAATTAAAACTAAAATTTCCTGCCTTCCAATTCGATGAAAATCTTAACAAAAAAGAAATGTTCCTCTTCTCATTCATAAAAAATTTAAACCAAAACTTTCCTCCCTTTCAACTCAATAAAAATGTTGAAAATAAAAAATTCTTCCCATATACTCAATAAAAATGTTAAAAAGAAAAAATTGTCCAATTACGAAAAAAAATCAAAAATTCATCCCTTTCAAATCAATAAAAATGACAAAAAAATAAAAACCTCTTCCAATTACGAAAAAAATGGAAAAACAATATTTCTTCCCTTCCAACTCAACAAACATGTTAAAAAGAAAAAATTGACATCTTCCAATTCAGAAAAACAAATAATAACCAAATTTTTGTCCCTCCCAATTTAAAAAAATGTTCAAAACTCTTTCAGTTCAGAAAACTGGAAAAACAAAATTTCCTCCCTTCCAACTCGATAAAAATATTAAGAATAAAAATAAGTTTCTCTTCGAATTCCTAAAAAAAATAAAACTGAAATTGGCTTCCTTTCAATTCAATACAAATTGGAACAAAAAAAAATGTCCCTCTTCAAATTCCGAAAAAATTTAAAATCGAAATTTCCTCCCTTCCAACTTAATAAAAGTCTTAAAAGCCAGAAATTGGCCCTCTTCCAAATGAGAAAAAAATAAAAACCAACGTTTTCTCCCTTCCAACTCAATAAAAATATTAAAAATTTCCCACTTGTATTTCAGAAAAAAATGGAAAATAAAATAGTTTTTCCATAAACTAAACAAAAACGTTAAAAATAAAAAATTGCCACTTCCAATTCAGACAAAAATAACCAAAATGCCGTCACTTTTAACCCAATAGAAATTATAAAAACAAAAAAGCCTCTTCCAATTACGAGAAAATTGAAAAACAAAATTTCCTCCCATCCAACTCAATCAAAATGTTGAAAATAAAAAATTTCCGTCCTACAATTCAGATAAAATATTAAAAATAAGAAGTTCCCTCTACCACACAATGCAAAATAAAAATATTGGAAACAAAAAAAGTTCCTCTTCCAATTCAGAAAAAATTGAAAACTGCACTTTAAAATTCTTTCCCTTGAAAACGCTTAAAAAATGATAGAGTTTTATATTACGCTTGTAAATTGAAGAATTTCAAAATTAAAAAGTTAACAATTGAACTTAACATTTTTTTAAACTTGAAATCGAACTTATTTTAAATTGCATTATATCGTGTGATATAAAATTTGTGATAATTAAAGTGATTGGATACATTTTTCTTTAAGCAATTTGTAAAATTTCAGGTCAAAAAATAAATTCACTGCCCGCTTTTTCCCGGTCTTAAAAATATCCCGGTCATTTCTTGGTTCAGTGGTCACCCTGAAAATTTAAATTTGTCAAATTTGAAAACAATCGCCTGCAAAATTTAACAAAATTTAAATAAAAAAACAACAACTTAAAACTCGAGACTTCTAAAACCTTACTGCAAATTTTAAAAGCAACGATCCATATCAAAAAATTATGACTTGAAAATTAAAATTTTCAGATTCTTGGACAAATCTCTTTACTCACCTAAAGGATTCGCCCCACGGAAAACATCTTTGAAATTTTTTTTCTTCAATCTATTTACAATAAGTCAAATATTTGTAATGGTAAAAAATTTCAATTTTTTGATAACACTGAAGAACAAAAGAAATGACTCTCTTGTTACTTTTCTATTTGTCTGGAAAACAATTATGACAGGCACAAAATTTAAAATTCGAACATGTCACAATTGAAAAATGTTATTTTTAAGGCTTTTGGGAATTTAAACATTTTTAATGAAGCGTTGAAAATTAATTTAAAATTTCAAAAATAAAAATATTAAACCTTGTATGATCTTAAGAATTTAAACTATATTATCAGTCATATCTCATGAAATAAAAAACATAATTTTTTATGAAAAAAGTTCAAACTTAAAAAAAATAATGATTTTAACAGCAGTTTTTGCAATTGAATTTTCTCTTCTTGTCGCGTCTTACACATTTTTTAAAAATAGTTGAATTTTCATAAATCAGGCCTTATTTTTTTTTTTTTTAACAATCCCTACAATTTTCAAAAAAAAAAAAAATAATAAGCCATCAATTACACAGGATCACAAAATATTTTTGGCTTGGCAATTGATCAGAACTAGTGGTATCTTATGTTTTTGGGGTCACTGAGTCCAAATCTGGGCGTTGAATATTCCTATCATGTCACATTTTCTCAGAAATCAAGATTTAACTTCAAAATTTATGAATATTTACACTATCCTATCTTTAGCTTCACATCCCCATAAGAGACTCCTAACAAGCCACAAGCAGGCTCACCCATCAGACTCTAGAAGGAGAGAAATTGGTTGCTTATTTTTTAATAAAAAAAAATTGAATGAACATCACAAGCGAGCAAACTCACCTGTCCCTAACCTAACTTACTCTTGAAAACCACCCCTACATCTATAAGCCAACCCTATCAAACCACAAGCAGGTTAACCTACCTGGCCGAGGGAACAGAGAGTTTAGTGGAAGAAAGATATCAAGGGTATTGGAATGATAAGATGATGTCTGACTACTGCTGGTGTGAAGCTAAAGATAGGATAGTGTAAATATTCAAAAATTTTGAAGTTAAATCTTGATTTCTGAGAAACTGTGACGTGATAGGAATATTCCACGCCCAGATTCGGACTCAGCGACCCCAAAAACATAAGATACAACTAGTCCTGATCAATTGCCCAGCCAAAAATATTGTGTGGTCCTGTGTTATTATCTCTGGGCTTAAATCAATCTATTTTATTCGTGTTACTAAAGTGCTAGTTATTCCTAATCTCAATTTGGGAAGTGCGAACTCCGAGAGCAACTTGAAGTATATTATCTGAGTAAAAAATATTTGAGTCAAAAGTTAGAGTGAGCCACGAAACTATCGAAGATCAACCTCAAGTCAAGGAAGGTGAAAGGTCTAGACTCTACTTGAATAAGCAGCTGAAAAAATGTCTTTACTGTGGAACGATACCGCGGAAAGACATTGTTCACTAACTGAGTTGTGCGGCAAGATATAAGATCCTTGTTAATGGTGTCGCAAAAAAATACTATAGTGTAAAATGGTCAGAATCGCCTGTAATTAGTGATCATAGCGAGATTCTGAAAAGATTAAATGGAAATCTGCAGATTATAAGAAGTTCGGTTGATAACCTGTCAGGAAAATCCGATGGCCTGTCAAAAAAACTTGAGGAACGGTCAGGAACAGATACTGATATACCAGAAAAAGTCAGACACTAGATGTAAGGGTGAATGTGAATGGAGAATCGACAGGGGTTCTGTGAACGGAATTGGGAAATACGGAAAAGAGGGCAAAGGCGGTCGAGATAAAAGTCGAGGGGTGCTGAAACAGCTGGGATCATAACAAAAAATGATAAATAAAATAGACCTGGTGCAGGAAATGGAAGAAAAACAGTGAAGTTCCCGGAATGTAATTTTGTTGCAAGTAAAGGAATCAGATAAAAGTGATTCTAAGAATCGGATAGCGGAGGATTTGCAAAGTGTACGTAAGTTATTTGAAAATGTTGATAGAACTAAATCGAAAATAAAAGTTGTCAGAAATGGAATACCTGCGGATACTAAGCAGGGTGATCAGAGACTGCGTCCGCTATAAGTAGTGCTTGCGAATCCAGAGGATGTTCAGAAGGTCCTAAGTTACATAGGGTAAATAGGGGGAATTTGCCGTATCGTTGAAAACCGGAAGCAAAATTAAAAAAACAAACTAAAAATGTTTCTGAAGGAATGATAGCTACTGTACACAAATACTAACTTTTCAATTCCAAATTCGATCGTTTTTTCTTTGAGGTGTAGAAACTAGAACCAGAAATTATTGTTTTATGTGAAATCTGGCTCAAGGACGAAGTAATGGCTGATACGGTGAGGATTCCAGGATACCCGCTGTATCGTAAAGATCGAGTGGATAGGGGAAGAGGCGGAGTAGCAATTTACATTGCACTTTCAATACATGGAATATTTCCGGAAGTTAAGGTGGACCAGGTATTACACAATTTGTCTGTTCAATCATGTGAGGCTCTTTGGTTGAATGCAAAAATTGGGAGCACGATTTTTTTTGTATGTAGTATATATAAACTTCTTTAATCATCTGAGGGTATGGAAAACCTGCAGAAAAAAATAAATAGTTTAGAGTTACCATCAGATATTCACAACCTACTAATATTTGGTGATTTTAATTTACCTGCATTAGAATGGCCTCTTACGGGATCTACAGATGTGCCAGCTAACTAAGTCCAGTATATGATGCAGCCTACGAGATTCAGAGACGGATATATCTTTCCTACTCTTGATCTTGTCTTTCGTAATGAGGAAAACCTAATTACCAGACACAGGGCGAACTTCAGTAGTATTTATAGTATATTTATATTATTTATGCATGATAGTTTGATTTGCGAAAATGTACCGAATGTTCGACATAAGAGAAAGGTGCTAAACAAGCCTTAGATCTCTAATAGTGTGAGGAAGCTGGCAATGAAAAAATGGGCCTAGGATCTGCAAAGACATTCATGACGAATCAAAGATGTTTTTGCTTACGGAAGGTTAACACATATGCAGACAAGCGAGATTTGGGAACCAAGACAAAGATTCGAAGAAAACCCGATGATATCAGGAGACAAGGCTTTTTTGGTGACGGGCATATCTCGAGTTGGAAAATCTCTTACACAGGTGGACATTTCTGCTCAGGAGATAAAAAGAATCTTGTCTTCTGTGAAGGTGGATGGATACCTTGGCAGGGTCGGGTTAAATTAATTCACGAATTCTACGAGCTTATTTTGGTGCTGCAACACTATTGTTAGTGGATATTATAATACATTTTTTCAAAGAGGGGAAACTTCCGATCGAATGGAGAGAGGTTGCGTTAACACCCACCTATAAAAGCGGAGACAAGACCCACCCGAAAAAGTACAGACCTGTTTGATCAACATTGGTGTTTTGTAAATGAACGGAGATAATTAACTTAAACCGAATCCAATTTTTTTATGGCGAATGCAGTAATTCCCTACAACTAAAATAACTTTATACCAGGAAGATCGGTAGTGACAAAACTATTAATACATAGTGTGGATAAGTGTATTGCAAGTATCGAAGCGGGGAATACAGTAAATGTAATGTACCTGGATTCTGCTAAGGCTTGACCGAGTATCATTTACAAGGCTGATGGCTTAGCTGGAACATTTTCGGATGAGGCGGAAGCTTTTGATATGGATTGAGGACTTTTTCCGGAATAGGACATCGAGAGTGAGGGTAGGTGATACCTATTCCGATATCTACCAAGTCACAAGTGGTGTTCCGCAAGGCTTGGTCTTGGGTTCTTTACTGTTCATACATCGCATACATCTTTGAAGGACTTAGAACAGAGGGCAAGAAGTACGCTGGTGATACGATTTTGTTTGTAAAATCTTCAAGGTCGAAGGAAATACAAGAAGACTTGGATCGAATTGCAGGATGTACGAGAAAATGGCTTCTGACACTTAATGCTGAGAAGTGCACAGCATTCCACTTGGGAAGGAGAAATCCATGCCGAGATTATTTGTCGGGCTAAATACAAGTCAAGGCTGTCACTTTTCAGGTCGATCTAAGTTTGAAAGTGAATAAAAAATATCAATGGGAAGATCAGATAAGCAAGAGCGTGAGGAAATCCAACTCGTTCATTACTCGCTAGTTTACAGAATAAGGAAATTCTTCCGTTCCATGACACTTTCATTGCTTGTCAAGTTTTTAACTTGTATATTCGTTCTATTTTGGAATTCGATTACCAAATCTGGTCCCCGCATTTGGAAAAGGGCATCGAGATTCTGGAAAGGACGCAAAAACGTTCAACCGAAATACCGACCGGTATCAAGGGTCAATCACATGAGGAGAGGCTGGCCCGTTGAAGTTGCTTACATTAGGAAGTCGTAGATTGATAAAGAAAGAGATGAGGGAGAGGTGATTTGATCAAGACTTTCAAAATCTCATATGATATCTATAACTTTCCTGGACTGTAATGCAGGAGGATGCTTTTCAGACGATCTTCACGAGGAACACAAATGCACATCTCCAGGAGCATAGATTGAAGCTCTACAAGGAAGTTGCTCGTACTCAGTGCATGCGTCATTTCCTCTTCTGCGAGTAGTTGATAATTGGAATGAGCTACCGGAGGAAATCGTTGAGGCCATGTCAACCAATTCGTTGAAAAACCTATAGGACGACTACTTGCCTCAAGTCTGAAGCCTGTCTCATTCAGAGACAAGGGATTTAGTAAGGCTTTTAGTTTGATTTGTATTTCTTTCAGTATAATCAGGTTACTAATTGTGTACAGAGTGCAAATTGAGACATTACTCATTATTTTAATTTTGAGTACAAAATGAGACAGCATAATCAATCATCTGCTAGAATTAATTTAAATGATAGGGGAATATACCAGAGGCTGTTGTTTACTTCTTTAATGAATAATAATAATCATAAAGGTTGTCCTGATATTTTCAATTTGAATTTCGAACTACAACGCTACGGAATTTCAAATTGGAAACCTCCGAAAATTAAGAAAATTAAAACCAAACATTTTCCAATATAAGGATTCGCAACTGTGAAGCTTCAATTTTAAGGCCTCAGAAAACAAACTGTTTTAGAATTTGGCATTAAAAACTATAATTTCACATTGAAATTATAAAAAATTTGAAGATGATAAATACATTATCAATAAGTATCATATTATGTAGTATCTAGTGACATTCAAAGTGGTTAGATACCTTTTTTTACTAAAAAATTGTATTTCTGCCAACAAAAACATTACTGTCATTTTCACCGTTCAAAATTAAAGAATTAAAAAATTGTGAACCTTTGAAGTTGAATTATTTTAAAAACCTTAAAAATTATATGATTTTTAATTGAAAAATTTCAAAATTAATGAATTCAAACTTTAAGTGTTAAAAACGATAGACCTCGTTTAGAATTAAAGTATTTTCAAATTACGATCATGAAACTAAGTCATTAACAATTTAATTATTTTTCAATTTTGTAGCATGCTTTTTAAAATTCACTCATTTTAATATAAAGTGCTGAATTAATAACTTGATAATCAATGATAAAGCATATCCATGCAAAGGGAAAATCTTCACTTTGAAGACAATTTTATAAGATGTAATACTGATGTAGACTAAAAATCTGTCACATTGACATGACAGAAAAAGTGGCCAGAAAAAAATTGCGGAAAGGGAGCAAAAGCATAGAAGTTTCATTATGTACAAATCGACTGCATGCATTTTTTGATTATTATATATAACACGGTGTTATAGCGAAAGCTGATATGAAAGTTTCGTCCGTTGTTAGCAAAACCAGTGCTCAAGTCAAATATTGAATAATATGAAATCGTACAAAAAAGGCTAACAATAGTTTTCAAGAACTCAACCTATGGTTAAAAAGTTGTGATTTTCTAGTATCAAACGAAAAAAAAATATACCTGCACCTGCCAAAAAACGGGGTTTTGACCATAAAAGTCAGATCTTGGGCGTGTATGAGAAATTTCGCACATAGCACCTTTTTATTTATGTCTACGATATGAAATATATCATATCGCGAAATATTCCGTTTGAATAATTATATAGTGCATTGAAATATGCAGGAAAATTTTCTGGGTAGGGACGACTGAAAAATGCCAAAAAATAATTATAAAATTTCCGAATAAAGCATTTCTTGTGAAGGGTGAAATCCGTTGTTGTGAAGGGTTTCCAATAAAAGATTCAACTTTGACTATTACAAGATTGAAAAATTTATGTTTCAGTTTCATTAAAAATATTTACAATTATAATTTAAAATATTGTATATGTATATCTTTTTATATAGAAGGATTATTTTTACATTAATAAATTTAAATTACACATCCAGAAAAATATTTGTTGGAATTAACAAATTTTTTGTTGGTTCAACCATAGCAGATGGTTATTATCTGAATATGGATTTGAGAATATTTGGTTGATCTGAAAAAACTGTTTTCTTGGAAAATTATCGTCGATTTCAGCAAATGTTTTGGTGAGATTCACCAAATAAAATAATTTGGCGAATTCAATCAAAACTTTTAGTTAAAACGACAAAAAATGTAGTTAAATCAACCAAGTATTTGGTAAAATGAACGAAAAGGATGAACCAAAAACTTTAGTTTTTTAAATTACCCAAACGATCTTATTAAATGAACAACTATCTTTTTTAGTGCATTCCATAAATAAAGTACCGAAAATCCCTTTTTCCATATAATGCAATATGTATTTATGTTATTTTCATACATTAATCTTAAAACAGTAAAATATTTTAATCTTGTGACGTATATTTTTGAATCTGTCACACCTTTATCATCATAATAGCTTTCTTTTGACGGTTCATTTTTCGTTCCGTTTTCCCATATTTTTATCATTAATTTTATGAAAAGCAATTTAACAAATTATATGCCGAATAAGCTGATTTCATAACCTGAAAAACAAATATTGAATTTTAGTTTTAACGAAACATTATTTCTATTTAATAAAAAAAAAAAAAACGAATATCAAATAATTATACAGACTGTCACAAACGTGTCTAGCGACATGATAATAATTGATGCACCAGACAACTTCATAGGCCTAGAAGCTCGCATCATTATTAAAAAAAGATCTTTCTTTGTTTTATTTGTTACTGAGGTCCAATTCATTTGGTAAATTTCTTCTACAATCGTCAAGCTCTGTTTAATGGCAGAAAAGTATGATAGGAATCCTTCAATTTCTTTTTATAATCTGATCCAGTTTTCAAGATACTTTTATGTTGAGAACATTTTTTGGAAATCATCACTAAAATGAATAATGGAAGGGTGATTTTTTAGTTTGCAAAATGTATAAAATTGGTTGAGACTTTGAAAAACTCTGTTATTGACTTTAGTGATGTTTAAAAAAATATTCTCTTCCTTTCATTCTCTTAAATATTCTCTTTCCGTCTCGGCTTTGTATCCCGGGCCATATTTTTAATAAATAAGTATTTTGTTACCTTGTTTGTCATTTTTTCTCCGTAGAAACAGTACACAAATATTTGAACGGTGACTGTGCCCAAAACTGGTATCATTTCCCAAGAAAATTCATTATCCCAGCTGAATCTTGATAACTGATATAAAATGGTGCACAGATCTATCATAGATGCGCAAAATTGCGCAAAAATCACAACTCCAAACAGCTCGTTTAATTTGTTTCCAAGGCTGGAAGAAAAGTTTTTCTAGATTGAAAAGAAGTAATTTAATTATTTTATGAATTTCGTAATTTACTAATGTAAGAGTACCTAGTTATTCTCTGGAAATTATAAAAAGACGAAAGCAAACAAAAATACGTACAGCATACTATAATATAATGCTTGAAAATTTGGATTATTGTACTCAAAAACATTCTATAATATTCCAAAGCATTTTAATAATTCCTTCTTCCTCTGGAAAGGTAAAAAACTCTTGAGAATGTTCTCCAGAACATTTCAGAACAGGAAGTGCCAGCATTTTTATTTCAGATTCTTTAAAAAAGGTAAGGGCCATTCAAAAACTGCGTCACACTACTACGGGGGGGGGGGGGGGGACGCAGAATAAGACTTCATGCATGGAAAATATAGATGTGAATAACAATTTTTTTTAATGCTTGAAAACAAAAATTAGTGATTTTATTTTACAAGTAAAGCATCTTAATACAGAGTTCACACTCTTTCTCCTATTCCCAACTTTACCACTTTTTTTTTTAAATTCCCCTTTTTCCCCTGGTTTCAAGAAACTTTCCCTTTTTCTCATTTTTCTCTTAAATGTTAACTGGATTAATAGAACGTGATTAAATTATCCAGCTACATATTTTCCGTTCAAAGTTAATTGTTTTAAATTGTACAGTTCACTATCTAAATTCGAATCTTCTTTAGTTGAAAATTAATTTCCGTGACTGAAAATTTTACTAATACATTTTTTGTCAGAAATTGATCGTTCTTCGTTAAAAATTCAACTTCTTGGTTGAAAGTTAAATTATTTTGTCAAAAGTTCATTTTATTGTTTGAAGATTTAATTTTTTTCCAAAATTAAATTTTGTAACGAAAAAAGTTAAATTTTCCATTTGGTTGAAAATTAATTTTTTGGTTAAAAATTCATACTTTTTGGTTGAAAATTCATTCGTTTTCTGGGCATTTCTTGAATTTTCCATTTTGGCTTTTTTTTCTTGGCTCAAAACTCGATTCTTTTCCTGGAATTTGTCAATTATGGTTGAATTCAACTGTTTTTCATTTAAAATTGAAATATTTTTTGTTTGAAATATCAATTTTTACATTTTTCGTTCATAATTCATCTTTTTGATCATGTTTGACTGTTTTTGGTTCGCAGATTTGTAGGGCAAGCTTACCTATGGCATCATTGCATGCCGTCGCTTTGTGCCTGCTGTCCGCTTCGAGCCTCCTCTCTGATTCTCCAGCGTTACAATTCTTTAAGAATAATCTAAAACCTAATTATTCTTCAGATTAAAAAAATATATATTTAAACATTTATGATTGTTCAACTTATAATGCGATGAATATGAAAAAAGCCGAATACAAAGTTAAATATTCCTATTACTGATATACTGTATATAAGCTATGTACAATAAAAAAGCCATAGTAATAATATAATAATAATAATATAATAATATAATATTATAGTAATATAATAATATAGGAAAAATAATAATAAAAATATCCTGATATAATACCTATTATAATACGTAATTATATATGATCATAACAATACACTGGGAGATGATCGCGATGTCAGGACAAGGAGAAACATTAACATGCAAGTTCCTCCTAAGCCCCAAGATCTGGCTGAAATGGATAACTCCCTTCGTGGAGATATCTCACAAGAGTCCGACCTCTGGACCATCAATTGCTCAGTTTATGGTGCTGCGAGAGCTTCGGCTGATTCAAATAGAAGGCTAAACCGACGATGGATCAAAAGACCAAAAGACGCTTGCATCAACTGAACAAGAAGATTGGATAGGCAAGACAGAATGCGTCCCGTGTTCAATGTGTGATTGACTACATAACATCTGGTAGACCGTTCACGGAAAGGGTTCGCAAGTTCGCCCAAGACCTAAGGATCCTGAATCACACACTGAACAAGTCAAAGCTGCTGACAATCAAGCAGCATATTGTTGACCAAACACGGGTGTTATCTGACGCAAGGAGGAGAATGCAGAAGAGGGAGAGATGGATCAGGGAAAATCAATAGTATTTCGCTGACCCATCGCGCGTCTCAACAAGATTTATTTGAATTACAGGCCAATAACTTGTCTGAACGAACTGTATAAGATCTTCACAGCTATCCTAAATAATAGGATTGTTCGGATAATTGGACCTGTGTGGCGAGAGATGTACGAACAACGTTGCTCAAAGAAAGGCGTCTCAGGATGTCGGGAGAACCTGCTCATCGATAGATGTGTCTGTAAAAACGCAGCATCCTATAAGCGTTACATATTGATGGCCCGAATTGATTACCGGAAAGCTTTTAATTCAAACTCCCATAGACTCATCATCTGTCTGTTGGAAAGTTTAAAGGTTCATCCACATATCGCGAGGTGCATAGAGATTAATGCCGCTTTTGAAAACCAGATTTACTATCTCATCTGGAAAACATCGTGTAATCACTAACAGTGTCACCTTTCAGAGAGGTTTGTTTCAGGGCGACACCATGAGCCCTCTCCTCTTTTGCCTTACATTATTGCCACAATCTCTCGCACTTCGCCATTCCGAAGGGTACCTCTGCGGCAAACCTGGAAATCATAAGCATAAGGTCACTCATGTATTTTACATGGATGAGCTGAAGATCTATGCTAAAAATCAAGGGAAACTACATCTAGCTTTAGAAATTGTTAAGGAGTACACTTAAGAGATTAGAATGGAGTTCGGGTTAGAGAAATGCGCCAAGGTTTATTTGAAGAAAGGAAAACTAATAGCATCCCCGAAGATCTTGAGCTTGTCGACAGTAGCGCTATACGACACCTTGGCGCTGGAGAGACCTATACATACCTGGGCGTGCCACAGAGCCGCATTCAGGACGTGATATCTATAGAGGATACTCTCCGATGCAGATACAAACGTCTCATCTGACGGATATGGTCTTCCGAACTATCGGCGAGGAACAAAGTATCTGCGACGAACATGCTTGTTGTCCCAGTAGTACTCTATTCATTTGGAGTGGTTTCATGGACGAGGGTCGAGATCAGATTCCTCAATATCGGGTCCCAAATCGCGGAATACTCAATCTTAAATTTCTTCACAACAGGGTTATTCTGGGTACAGCACATATAGTCGCAAATGGACAAGACACTCTTCTTAAAATGGTCAGGAAACACGAAGAAGTGGCCAAGGGGCGTTTCTGTACAAAGCAGCGGAGGAGGCTGCTGAAGCACTTGGCCTTGACTTCAATATCACGGGTGAGCAAAATGCATAAAATCTTATTCATCTTCGTACTCACTCCTGAAGGCCCGGATTGAGAAAGCACAGGATAAAAACTTTCGCGAACAGCTTCACGACAAGAGGATGCACGGCATCTTCCATCGAAATGTAGAAGATCAGTCGATGTAGTATTAGCTAACGTTTGCTTTCCTTAAATCACCCGGATTGAAGTCGGGCACGGAGGGTTTCATTTTGAAATGTGAAGACATGCATCTAGGACACATACTATCTAGTTGTCCAACTCATGCAGGAACGACCTACATCCAAAGGAATAATGCGGCAGTAAGAGTGCTTTATTACCATCTCTTTCACTTTTACGGCATTAGCCCAAATACCGCTCCGCTAAACGCTGCTAGGGAAATAGAGTCAATTGTCGAAAATGACAAGTGCCGCCTATACTTGAACTTCATATTCTCGCCTGACATAGTTCTTCTTGACTTCGAGAAACGAACCACGTTCGTTATCAAATTTTTGGCATTAGCTGACAAAAACGTCATAGCCAAGGAGAAAGAAAAGAAAGAGAGGTATAAAGACCTTATAAGGAAGTGGCGACGGTTGCCAAGGTTTCACTGGTTAATAGCCTGAAAAGCATCCCTGCGTGTCAACAAAATGCTGAGAAACTTGCGGGGAAAATGCAGAAGGCGGTCGTCATTGGATCGCTTCGTGTCCTCAGGGTGCACGCGACTTTTGCCGGATCATCGTTTTGATTTCATCGCAGACTGTAACCACCTATCTCACGTTCGTGAGAAACTATTAAATATATACAGGGTGCGATTGAAAAGTATCGAGACTTTTGTTGTAACAACAATTTTATTGAATCTTCTTGCAAATACACTTAATATTCTTCGAAGGAGGTTCCTTGGGCTTCGATGCACCGGCGATATCGGTCGTTCCACTGCTCATAGCACTTATTAAACGCGTCTTCCGGTATGGCTTTCAGCTTGTCGGTTACCTTTTTTTGAATGTCCTCAATCGACTGGAATCGCCTTCCCTTTAGCTTTTTTTTGATAAGCGGAAACAAAAAGAAGTCCGAGGGAGACACTTTTGAGCTGTAGGGGGGGGGGGGGAGCACTGCGATGCCATTCTTGGCCAGGCAAGAGGTGCAGATGAACGCTGTGTGCGCAGGTGCGTTGTCATGGTGAAGCGGCCACTCGCCAAGAAGCCTTGTGCCAAAAGTGAATTCGTGCTCTGGACAAAACTTCATCTCCATTAGCTTGCTCAATAAGGTCATGGGTCTCAGTGAGAGTCTTGTCGAGTTTAACGCAAAATTTGATTGCGTATCGCTGCTCTAACGATCGTAACATTTTCGGAACTCGGAAAACCTAACTAAGCGCCAAAACAGCCTGTATATGTATATGGATTTTGCCCATTTGTGTTCAGACCGTGAAGCTTTCTTTTGGGGTAGTCTGAATGCGTCGCTGTTGCTCCACGTTTTTGTTAATGGGCACGTCAGGTGTTTTGGGTAAATGTGGTATTGAAGTAAGTTAAGCAGCTCTTGACTGCAAGCTTTTTGAAAACTGGTAAACCCTATCAGCGTTTTTGCAGATCTCAAAGACCACTTCATCAGGAATGGTGGGAGACATTCCAAAGTATTGGGCTTCGGCCAATATGTCAACTTTGGCCCACTGCTCTTATCAGCCCCATGCAGGCTATTGAAAAAATCAACTATAACAAAAAACGCCTTTGACTTATTGGGCTGCAATCACCTTGAGACTTGAGACAATTATATAAAATAGTATTATTAGGATGTAATATATTTCGTGATAATAGAAATTTTATGATGAAATAATAACTGATAATAGTCCAGTTCTTCAAAAACACGGCAATACTATACTTACACTGAACAAGTAAACTGCTTCTGTTTATCACTATGCACTCATACAATATGACTTCGAAAATTGAAGCTTCGTGTGAATTGTTGTTCACAGAATGAACAACTTAGTTCAATTTCTTCCTTCCCCTTTTTTCACTTAAAACGTCCATATTTGATAACGATAATAGTTTCCTGAGACACAAAATTTAATCATTCAACAAGTGACCACTGTCATTGACGACTGACCACTGCGTGACTGCGGCTTCATCAGTGGATACCCATGAATGGATACCTGGCCTGTTGTAATTTATTGTAAATCAATTATTTCTAGGATGACAATATCATTATTTCAGTTACGCGGTGTTTATATTCTGTACCTTTAAATTACTACAGGACATGCATTTATTTATATAAAAAAACATTTCAATAAATAAAAAAAAATATAAATGTGTAATTTGCAAAGAATTACAAGAATTAATCATTTTCTCTATTCTCAAATTCTGCGCGCGTATATACATGTTTGCGTGCCTACAAGTGGGCGATCGGAGAGCACGGAATGCCATGCCGTGTCGATGATTTGCTCGTGGAAAACCCGCTCATCTTTCCTTATAATTAGGCAGAGCCTATCGACTAATCAGGCAAGGACACCCTTCTAATTACTATGCTATGTGTAATTAGGCCACGCCTCTAATTACTACACGCTTTGTGGTTGGGCATGGACATTGAAGTAGGATGGGACTACACTCAGAAAACGATTTGGTTGAATCAACAAAATTTTTGTTGGTTCAACCATAGAATTTGGTTATTATATGGA
The DNA here is from genome assembly GCA_932195095.1 of Andricus curvator. Classification (NCBI taxonomy): domain Eukaryota; kingdom Metazoa; phylum Arthropoda; class Insecta; order Hymenoptera; family Cynipidae; genus Andricus; species Andricus curvator. Next base: position 58,517 of record CAKNYM010054393.1, on the reverse strand, counting down.
CAATAAAATATTTGGTTGACCCAACTCAAGTTTTTGTTGTTTTTAACCAAATATTTCGGTAGATGGAGTATCTAGCTGATTCCACAAAAAAATTGGTTAGGTCAATCAAATGTTTTGTTGAATCAACAAAAATTTGTTTTATTTAACCAAATTTTCATGTAAATCCAACAAACAGTTTGATTGGTTCAAGAAAAGTTTTTTTTCTGAGTGTAGGCATCTCGTAGCGGTGTTAAAACCACGAGCGGGGCATTCTGCCATCTTGGCGCGCTAAATCGGTATTGCGAGAGAATGAGCAGACCGTTCTCCTTCTCCTACTTACTCCTTATGCTTTTGCAGACCAACATGGTCGACCCCTCTCCCTCACTTACCACCAAACCCCGCCCCGAAGTTAGGAAGCATGCGGCTATTCTTCTGTTACTATGTCCATGGTGGTTAGACTACACCCCCTCTTTTACCCACGCCCTTTTCTTAGGCTACGCCTCTTAGTTAGTCACAGGCCGCCAATTGGCTTAGAGTATCTATGGTGCTAAATTTGGGTCAAATATTTTGTATTACAAAAAGTTATCCACGTGCCATAAAGATGATGTTGAAGTTGACAATCTCAAAGTCACACTTACCTAAAATTGCAGCAGTTTCAGCTGCAGATTGTGATAAAAAATTCCATTTTTCAGTGAAAAATAAATGAATAAAAACACGCTCCCGAGATATGGAGCTTGTGTATGTAAGTAAATAAAGTTTGATGTAAAAAACTTAGCCCATTCCGAGAAAATCGACCGAGTATTTGGAGATTAAAATTTCATATGTTTTCAAAATCAGCATTGGGTAGCGATTAGAAATTGACTTTGTAATTTTTGACAAAAAATAACTTATTCTTCAGACATATGTACGCAGAATGATGATAAAAATGGTTTGATCCAAAAAAATAATCTCTTTCCGAGAAAATCAAACTTGAAAATCGTGATATCACAGTAGCAAAGTGTGATATACGTTAAGATTTGAACTGAAACGTTATTGAAAAATGTGAATGCTAATGAAATAAAATTCAAAAGAATTCTTTTACCACAATGCGTACTTCAATTTTTAAGAATTTGCCATGCAATAAATGTAAATTTTTTATTTTTATTTTACATAGTTAGAAATTTCACAATTTTGTAACCACATTTTTCTATATATTTTTCAATAATTGTGAAGTCAATATTAATAAGTCAATTTTGAAACTTAAAAAAAAGAAAATTGTAAAATATAGTATTGGGAAAAACGTCTTTATTGAACAAATTTACACAATCACACTAAGTTACAAAATACGAGGAAGAATTGTAGTCAGCTTCCCGTGTGGAAAAATTTCGTGGCAGTCTTAAGTAGGGAGATCGGCTGGCTAGTCCGAATCTAGACCGTCTACTTAAGACGGTCTGAAAGGGTGCTGGCCTTGGCCCTCTCAGACGGACTCGATGGAAAAATTTTCAAAGTGTCGTCTAAACGGTCGGGCTTTCCCCTCTCAGACGGTCTGGATTGAAAATACCTAGTTCGTGGCAGTCTGAAGTGGAGAGATCGGCTGGCTAGTCCGAATCTAGACCGTCTACTTAAGACGGTCTGACAGGGTGTTGGCCTTGGCCCTCTCAGACGGACTCGATTGAAAAATTTTCAAAGTGTCGTCGTCTGGCTTGGACATGATTGGAAAAACTTCGAAGTAAAGTGTGCAGGATCGTTTTCTGTTGACGTCATTGACAACGTATCTAGGTTTGTACACACATTGTTTTTCGGTAATCGTCGAGCAATATAATATACAGTTATCAGATAAGGTAAATTGATTTTTTGTCAAACTGCAACCTAACCTACAAAAGACCAGAGCGGCAGATATATATCCATGTATTTACATCGTACTGAATTTATTTCTAGCAAGATTTTCAACAAGTTTTGAGATGGACAATGATGAGTTGAGAAAACGACGGGCTCGATTTGCAATTGGATTAAGAGTGCGAAAGCATCGTGCTCTCAAACGAGCCCGCATGGACAAGAAAGGATGGACAAGGAAGAGTGTACTCGAATAAGAGAACTAAAATGAACCAAATTCTTATTATATTTTTTTGTACAGTTTTTTCGGCAATATATTATAATTAGAGACTATTTCTGTCATTATCATACTTTCTTCCCTCCTCTTTTTCTATGGTCTAATCTAGACCATCGTGTGGTAAACGCATTGCACGTCTGGCCAGCGGCTGATTAGCTGGTCTAGTCTGGACGGGCTGATCAGCGGCTGGTAGCGCCGTCTAATCAAGACCATCTCATGGTTAGGGCGTTACACTTCTGGCCAGCGGCGCTATTAGACCGTCTGTCCAGCGTCTGAACAGACACAAGATGGTCTGTCCAGCGCCCGGCCAGCGCCCCGAAATTTTTCCACACGGGCTGAAAGGTATTCGGGACTTTTAGAAGCTTGGAAGAAATTACAAAATATTTCATACGTTTAAAGAAATCTTTGCAAGTTTAAACATAGTTTGAATCTTTTGGAAACTTCTACAATTTCCTAAATATCTTTTGAACTAACTCGAATTTTTCTAAAAAAATTTGATAAATCTTTCGAAATTACAAAAATTACCTTTAAATCTTCCACATTTTTTCGACATTTTTAGAAATCTTTCAAATCTCTTTAAATTTTCTCTAAAAATTAATTAGTAAAAATAAAAAATCTCACAAGAAACTTTTTAAAATATGCAAAATGTTACATTTTTTATCGATATCTGCCCCGTGCTTGAGAAGCTTGTGGGGGGGAGATATATAGTGCGTATGGAGGGATATCCATGCTCGTCATTTGAAAACACCCTAAATCGAAACCTCATCTCACAGGCCCTTCAGTTAAATTTCCTATCGAAAATTTAAGTAAGAGCCTACAACATTTTAATATAATAACACATTTAAAGGCCATTCATTCGCGATTTTTACTACATGCATGCACCTTTCAATACATCTTATTAATAAAATATACATAATAGAACAAAATGAAAATGTTGTCAAAAAGCAATTCAATAAAATAAAAATTATTTGAAATAGTGATTCCCTAAAATAAAAATTGAATTATGAAGTAATTTTGAATGATAAAAATGATGTAAAATAGTAACTCAGTCAAATAAGAATAATGACAAATGATAATTCGGCGAAATAAAAAGTATGTAAAATGCGATTATGAGTACTATTTTGTCACATGAGTGTAGATTTACGTATTGGTTATTTGTGATACAAGGATCCTAAGTGGCACCGTTTCGGCCGAGTGTGAACGTTGCAGTACGAGTCAGAGTCGAGGCGAAGCCGAGAGGAAACGAGTACTGCAATTTACACGAGGCAAAGTGCCACTTAGGGGCCGAGTGTCACATACTATTTTTTATCAGACCAGTCAATCATAATTGCAAATAGGTTGCATAAAGTCCTAATCTAAAAACCCGACAGGGTCCAGAAACGGAGTCCGGTGATGTGTCTGGGGTAAAAAGTCGATACTAAAATACCCTAAGTACACATAGTACCCTAAATAAATACCCTAAATACCCTAAGTAAAAATTTCACGACCTATGCTAGAAAGTGCTACTTTAGGTATCGTTCGCCGTACCTAAAATCGCACTTATGATGGCGGTGTGATAAAAAATGTGTTTAATCTAAAATATAATTCGGGAAATATCTATGTGCTGCTTGCTCAATAAATAAAAATTAAGAGAAAAATTCATTTAAATGAAAACTTTTGTTTAAAACAAACACAAATTTACCTGTCTGTGTACAAGATTTAATATAAAAATTGAATTTATTTGATTTAACAATTTTTAAGAATGTAAATATACAATTCATTCAAATCAAACGAAGTGCGAAGAAACAAATTTGTGTTTGTTTGAATCAAACAAATCGGTATTTCAGTGAGTACTTTGAATTTTTTTCGGCCAGCCGATAAGCCTGGCCTACTCTCTTTCTTCTATTGCGAACAAGAAAAATTCAATCTAGTCGTTTGTCTCAGAATGCCGATACGATACCAATACAAGAAGGTGCTTTTTGATATCTTTACGATTCGACACTAAACCGAGCGATACAAATCAGGGACTGGTAGGCACTCAGAAAAATGTCCTCTTGTCTCAGAAGGATGTTTCTTGACACAAATGGAAGTTCCTCTCAACCTTAAAGTTAATATTATATTGTGGATCGAGTGGCAGAAGTACGTGATAACAGACGTAATTACAACGTAATTATCACTAATTTATTTCGAATTAAAATCTTGAGCGTTTAATATTGAATTCTATATGGTTCCAATAAAAATTTACCTATATAAAAATAAAATCAAAGAAAGTTTTGTGTGATGATGTGTGACGAAGAAGTAAAGAGATGGAAACATTTTCAAAATAGCGTGACGTAGTTTTTGAACAACCTCTGGTAGTATGATACTATTCCCGAGCATTTTAGAACATTCAGAATCATTTAGAACATTTCAGAAAAGTCCACAAAATTCTAGAATATGGCTGACGATGTAATCTAATTCGAACAATTCGACATTATTTGTACTGTTCTAATGATTATTTTTTTCTCTGGAAGAAAGTTTTATAAAAAAAGCGTTAGGCTTTGAGGTCTGGAAAGGGAAATATTAAATGATTACAATAAGGCTTACGAGTAGGTGTTGATATGATGATGGACACAATCTTTGATGAGCCTTGACTCATATTGATAGATAACAGACTCAGAACAATTTTCTTTCCACAATTTGGGAAGCGACTGCAGACGGTAAGCGATTATTTCTATTTGAGCACAAATCTGCAACATCATCATCAGTGCTAAACATTCAACTCCAGTTGTTACACAAGCTGACATCACCAAAAATAATCCTTGGTATAAATATGTTAACAAAAATACAGATTCGGAATCAAGACTGTAAGGCAGCCATGTCTTCATAGGAAGTGACCTGCTGTTTTCTTGTGCCAATGGAGCGAAAAACCTCACAGCCACAGAAGTATTTGTCATAATTAGAAAGATAACCGTATTGAACCTGTAAAAAAGATAAAAATTATTGCTAATAGTTTCAGGGTTAGTAGTATTTGTGCAATGAAAAAATGAGAAAATGACCCCTATTTAATTTAAATAAACTAAATATATTACACGCAGTAAAAAATTTTCTATAGAAATATTTGAGCTATCGTAAAAGTTATGTGTTCTCGTTGGTTTTCTATTTTAAAAAAAGTAGTGTAACGAAATCTCTCGAAAATCTTGCACTCATTGTTGTTGAAAACCTAATTGGCTTTTGAGTGACTTAAACGAAGGGCTATTCGTTCCGAGGACCGCTGAAGTCAATGTAACGTTATTTTAGCAATGTTGTGTGACTTCAATCGTACTTTCGTGACTTCATTTGACTCTAGTTTTTAAATTCGTTAGTTGCTGACTTTGGCGAATTCAAGCGATGACTGTCGACTTTGTTCTGACGTCGTCCTGACTTCATGACTCGGTTTGACTCGGCGCGTACTGTAAACTGCAGCGTGACCTCCTTTTCGTTTTTTTTTATACCACTCGATCTTGATGTCCATCGAGTTAGCAAAATAACTTTAGATAATTGCAACAATATCCAATTTGTAATTTGCAGCTAATTATTTGTGTCAAAAAATAATTTTTTTGTTCTATTTTTATTATTAAAATTTGTAGGTTTTTCCATATGGATGTCTCATCAAATTAATATAAACTTAGCAAGACATTCAATGTTTAATGATCAAAAAAATGCCGGATGTTTTTTTTTACAAAAGATAAGCGACAAAAAATATTAAATCACTGATAGCCTAACTTTGCATTTTTGAAAATTTGTTGCCCTAACTTGATGGACATGAAATAAAATTTCATGAATTGTCGGTATTTTTTACCTATTTGGTAATGTGTTTGATATACTCATTTATAGAATTTTAACAATTTTACGGAACGCTCTTGTCAAACATTCGAAAATCTAGAAACTAAAATCTTTAACAAATCCAAGCTCAAACCGAAATTTTTGTGCCGTTACATTAGCGACACTTTTGCAATCTGGAGCAATCAGCACATGAAGTTTACAGAAAACCCACCCATACAAACAGATACCTATATTCCTTCTCCCACCACCACCCATCTCAAAAGCAATCGGTCAACAATTCCCTTGTATACAGAGCTGTCTCCATGACAGATAAAGATAACTTAGAAAAGGAACTACAGAATGTTAAACAGATCCTAATACAGAACGCTTACACAAACAAACAATTTGATAAAGCAATACAAAAATACATTTAAAAAAAACAAGTCAACACAACCTACTCAAGAAAGAGAGAGAAAAATGACCACCATCCTACCCTACGGTCATGGTATCACAGAACAAATAGGAAGAATTCTCAACAAGCACAACATCCAAACCATATTTTAAACCACCTGCGAAAATAGGACAACTTCTAAACAACCCTAAAGATAAAAAGGCACCTCTAAATGATCCGGGAGTATATAAAATCCCTTGTTCTTGTGGCAAAGTCTATATTGGAGAAACCGGGAGCGCGGTGAGCCAACGTGTAAAGGAACATGAGAGTAAAGTCAGGCTAACACATTTCACGCAATCAGCACTAGCTAGGCATCATATCGAAACAGGACATAGCATTTTATTTGACAAAACAACCATCAGCCCTGAAGAAGTGAACTGCAATGTTCACGAAACTACGGCAAGATTCGTAGTTTCGCACACGATTGAAACCCGAAAAACCTCATTCAAATTCTAAATTTATTATGACGTATATTCACGTTCCAAATTACGCGCGCGGACGCGCCGCTTTCGTCTGACTTCACCAGACTTCGTTCTGACTTCTTACTGACTTCGCACGACGCTACATTCATCTTTGCTGACTTACTACGTTTCACGACGACTCTTTTGTCATTCTTACGGCTTCAAATATAGTTTTACTGACTTCGTCATGATTACAACGACTTCCACATTAGGAGATTATGCTTTTCACAGCATCACGTGATTTCGTTAAGACTTCAAGGAAAATGCTAACGTTCGAAACGTTTGACTTCAGATTGAATAGCCCCTCGGACTTGAAATTGCTTCATTCATTACATTTGAGATTTGAAAATAAAATCCGCTGCTACTTTCAATTCGTTTGCAACATTTAATTTAAGTTGTAATAGTTATGGTGGAAAAATATTTCAATATTCTTGCAAATACAGATCTTAAATGATCTACTTTGATCAGGGAATAAAACTTGACTTCATCAAATCAAAAAAATGATTTATTTTTGTTAATTCTTGAATACCGGGATAGAATACAATTCGAATTTCAAATCTACACAAGATATTGGTATTTCAAAGATCAAAGCTCTTTGGGTTTTGAAGAGCTTGACAAAATTCAAACATTTCAAATTGATCGTAAGACCGAAATAATAGAACTTACGTTCCTATTAAGGTAACAATTGAATCGATCGAAGAAAGATTTCACTTCTTAAAAATTGTTTTTAAGAAGTTGTTTTATTTTTATCATTTCCGAAGTATTTTGAAATATTTCAAGGGATTTCTTATTACTTGAAATTCTTTTAATAAATTTCAAGAGGTTTTGAGTGATTTCAAAGGATTTCAAGAGATTTTAGACCCATTTCAACGATAGCAAAGAATTTTGTGGGATTTCGAGTGATTTGAACAGGTTTAAAGCGATTTCAAATAATTTTTTAGACACATTCCTATAGATATTGCTACATATTTTTTATTTTAGAAGTGTTTTTTGGCTACTAGCGTGCAAAAAACTTTAAAATCATGTCTCTACTTTTGCTAAAAAAAAATTTCTATACATAACTGAACCGTACCTTCCAGTATCAGAATACTTTCTGAGTATTTCTGTCTCGTGATTATCTCTAGGTAGACAAAGTGGATCTGCAAGCACATTTTCTGTTTCAATGATAGTTTTACGTCGTCGTAAAATGCTGACCATTTTGACCATAATAGCGCAAGCAGCCAAAAAGTATAGGATGCTGAATGTGAAACTGTCAATGTCTTCAGCGATGCGCAGAAGATACATTAAAAGAGAAAAAAGGAAAGTAGAATAGATAATTAACATGATAGCAGAATATAAACCATATATCATTTTCCATCTAGAATCCCAAGATGGAGGCCTCCACATTCCAAATACTCGCAATAGTGTAAATGCAATTTCTCCTTTGTACATGCTTCAAATTTTTAGTCAATATGTTGTCTATATAACTAATTAAGACAAATTAGAGCAGTGCCACCTAAAGGGCCGTCCATTAACTATGTTATCATGGGGGGGGGGGGTCTGCGCGAAAAAGTGCGTGAACAAAGTTTGTGAATTTTAAGAAAGATGGCCCTGCAACGCACAATGGGATGAAATAAAAAAACGAGGTCCAAAATAACTTGTGGAATACAATTCTTGACCGATTTTGGATTTTTTTTCAAACATTTAGTTTTAAAGAGATTTGTGTGACCCGATTTTTCTATTTTTGTTTGTTTAAACATTTATGCCAATACAAATAGCGGAAAATGTCGATTTTTAAAATATTATTATTATTGTGGGAAAATTATTATTATTATTATTGTGCCAACGGCGATACCACGCTGAAAACACCAGTTCTCGTAAGATCACTGAAGTTAAGCATTGTTGGGCGCGGTTAGTACTTGGATGGGTGACCGTTCAGGAATACTGCGTGCTGTTGGCCCGTCGTGGGTGTGGTGGGCCCACATTGGTAGTAAATATCCACCTAGAAACACTACCCGAATCGGGTAGTGAGGCAATGAACTTTCGTGTTCGAACTGCTAATCAATGTATGTATGTATTGTGGGAAAATATTGCCTTTATTCAGCATCGCTGGAATAGATGCAGCAGGATGTTTGAAAGCGAAAAAAAATATTATCTGGTGAAGGCAATTGTTATGAATGAACTACATCTAGATATAGTCTACATTATGAATTTTTCATTTTCAAATTACATTTTTGCATTTGAATGACTTGCTTTTATTGATAAAATGATACTCGATCATGAAAATTTATCATGCGATATTTTTTATTTATTTTATAAACAAATTATGTACACAAATGCCCAGTGAAGACATTTAAAGGCAGAGAGAAATAGCATTTTCTCTTAATTTTGTTAAAATTATGTTGTCAGTGATGATTAATAATAAAAATTTGTAATCCGATATTTTTCATTAATTTTATAAACAATTTATATTAACAAATGCCCAGTGTGGAAATTTAAAGGCAGAGAAATCATTTTTTCTGTTAATTTTGTTAAAATTATATTGTCAGTGATGGTTAATGATGAAAATTTTTAATTCGAAATTTTCTATTGTTTTTATAAACAAATGCCCAGTGCGGACATTTGAAGGCAGAAAAAATTCACCTTTTCTTTAAATTATTTTAAAATTATGTCATTATTGATGTTTATTGATGAAATTTTCTGATTCGATATTTGTTTGTGAATTTTGTAAACCAATTCTATAAACAAATGCCAAATGTATACGCTTAAAGTGATTTTCACTCCTGAATGTTTGCCATTTGATAGTCTTTCTTAATTTTATAAACAGATTATAAAAAGAAATACTTTTGGAACTAGAGCGAAAAAGCCAATGTTTTTCTCCTGAGCATTTGTTTATATAACTTTTTTTCATAGAATTAATAAAAAATGTCGAATGACAAATTTTTATCACTAACCATCACTGATTACACCATTTAAGGTAAATTAAGAGGAAAAACTGTTCCTTTTTGCTATTAAATGTCCACACTGGGCATTTCTTTATTAAATTATTTAAAAATATCGGTTTACAAATTGTCATCATTGTTCATAAAATAATTGAAAAATCACGGATAAAAAGTTTCAATCATTAAACATCACTGAAAACATAATTTTAACAAAACTAAATGAAAAGACTATTTTTCTCTGCCTTTAAATGTCCATGCTGGGAATTTGTTTATTTAATTTGTTTAGGAAATCCATAAAAAATATTGGATTACTCATTTTCATTATTAGGCATCACTGACAACATAATTATAACAAAATAAAGAGAAAATATTATTTCTTTATGCCTTTACATGTCCTCACTGGTCACTTGTTTTTATAATTGGTTTATAAAATCAATAAAGAATATCGCATTACAAATTTTCACCATTAAAAATCACTGAAAACATAATTTTTACGAAATTAAGAAAAAATACTATTTCTATCTGCCTCTAAATGTCCGAAAAGGGTATTTGTTTATATAATTTGTTCATAAAATTAATAAAAAATATATAATGTAGACTATTTGTTAATTCAATTTATTTATAGGGAATAACTTTATCGGATAATAATTTTTGCGTTCCAAAACATCCCTGCGCATCTAGTTCAGCGATGCTGAACATAGGAAAAAAGTTTCTATGAAAATAAAAAATAAAAACAAAAAAATCGACTTTTTTCGCTATTTGCATCAACATAAATGTCCTAAATGTCATAAACAAAAATGTGATAATCAGGTTACGTGAATCTCTTCAAAACTGAATGCTTAATTTTTTTCACAAGAAAAAATCCAACATGGGTCAAGAATTGCCTTCCACATGTTATTTTGAACCTCGTTTTTTTATTTCCTCTCACTGTGCAAAGGTGCAGTTCAATAAGTTTTAAATAATCACTTCCATATTTCCGACTTCATGCTCTTCACTTTGTTTCCGTCTTTTGCCCTTTTTCTCGTTTTTGGCTTAAATACAAACTGAATTAATAGAACCCAATAAGGAAATCCAACTTTTTTTGTTGTTGAAAGTTATTTTTTCTTGGTTGAAAAGTTTACTATTATATTGTTGGTTCAGAATTTTTGGTTGAAGGATCATATTTTTTTATAAAAACTTTAACTACTTGATTGGACGTTGAACCACTTTATTGAAAATTCATTTCTCTTGTCGTAGATGTATATTTTTGGCTGAAAATTTAATTATTTTGTTAAAAATTGGTTTTATTTTTAGTTGAAAATTTATCCTTCTTAGTTAAAAATTCTACTCATTGGTTGAAAATTTATGTATTTTAATGAAAATTCGTCTTTTTTTGGTGAAAAATCAATCTTCTTGATTAAAAAATCATATTTTTGATTGAAGATTCAACTAATTCGTTAAATATTGAACTCTTTTGTCACAAATTCCTTTCTTTTTGTTAAAATTCATCATTTTAGATGAAAATTCGTATCTTTGTTTATACATTGAATTATTTCATTCAGATAGTGCTTTTTTGTTTAAAATTAATTTTTTAAACTGTATATATAACTGTTCCATTTTTTGTTAGAAATTGATATTTTCCAATTAAAAATTCAACTATTTGGTTGAAAACACATGTATTTGGTTGAAAATTCGTCTTTTTGTAGGAAAATCGAGTATTCGGTTTAAAGTTCAACTTTTTCGCAAAAAATGCTTTTCTTTATTTGAATATTAATAATTATAATACGAAATTCCATCTTTGTCTTGCAATTAATTTTTTTTTTTTTTTTTTGAAAATTCATATTTTCGAGTGAAAAATTCAACAGTTTTGTAGAAAATTCATCTTTTTTGTTTGAAGATTGAACAGTTTGATAGAAAATTTAACTATTTCATTTTTGGTTGGGTAGATACTGTTTCTTGTTTGTGTTGTTTGAATTCATATTTTTGGTTGTCGATTCAACTATTTTGTACAAAAAATCGTATTTTTGGTTGAATTTAACTGGTTGAAATGTTCTTTTTCTTTTTTGGTGATAATACTTTTTCAAATAAAATTAGCAATTTTATTTTTGGTTGTAAACTTATATCTTTTAGTTGAAAAATTAATTATTTGGTTGAATATTTATAAGAGTCAATAATCTCTAAATAACTCGACTTTTTAGCATCAAAACTTAACTCTTAGATTGAAAATTCATCTGTTTGGTTGAGAATTTAACTATTTTGTTACAAAAATTTCCTTCTTCATCAAATAGAATTGATTGAAAATTTGTGTTCTTGTTTGTTGAAAAATAATGGTTTCAAATGAAATTTTAACTATTCCATTTTTGTTAGAAAATTGACCTTTTTCAGTTGAAAATTGAACTATTTTTGGTTGACAATTCATCTTTGTAGAATAAAAATTTAGGTATTGGGATCAAAATTCAACTGTTTTGTTAGGGTCCACTCTTTTGGTCGAAAATTTACCTGTTGTTTGAAAAATTCGTTCTATTGGATTACAAATTCATGTTTTATCGTTGAAAAGTCAACATTTCATTTAAAAATGCAGAGCCTATTTCCCCTGTTTTAGAAGCATTTTGGGAAACTGAATTCACTAGAAACGCAAAAAAATTGCTACAATGGTCAGCGAGAGGGGCGAGGGGTTAAATTGCCCGAAATTGGTAACATAGTTTACTGGCCGCCCCAAAATTAAAAGCAGTAATATAAAAAATGTATACCTGTTGGACGAAAAGATAAGAATTTTTATCTGATTGTAGCTTAAATCTGTATTGCTTTTCTCTGTGATTTCTGTAGGTCTATCTATCAGATGCTTTTTTCTCATTATTATGATATGTGGAATATCATCTGGATTCCGTGAATCATTCCTTAAGACTGCAAGAGACATTTTGCTTGGAATTCTGGTTTGTCCCTCTCTTGTCCTGCTCATTAATTATTCTTGCATTCTATACCTCTTTTGCAAGGGAATACGTAATGCATCCTATAATTATGAATCGATCTTTTGCATAATGAAATATATCATATTCTAAAATATTACAGAAATTCCTTGTTATTCGTACCATCGGAAATTTGCATAATTATAGTGCACTGAAATGCGCAGAGTTATTTGTCACAATCTTTTGCCTTCATGAAGCATTTTTTTTCGAAATATGACGATATTTCGAAAAATGGAAGGTCAAAGTTAGAGAGTCAAAATTTGGAGAGTCAGTCAGTTCTTCCAGGTGGCATCGTATGAAAGAAATTTTTCTAGAAGAATACATCGTGCATACTTGTATAGCGTAAAAACAGGTAGAACTATTTTTATCGATTTTCTCTTCATTTTATGTTGTCAGTCGAGAAACTAGCCGCATAGACATAAGTCCTTCATTTGAACAAATCACTTATTGCAGTTGGATCTCAATCCACACCAAACATGTTATTTAAAACATTATGGACGATTTATTATTATGAAAGGGTAACGGATTATGCAAGTTATAAAGAAGGTCAGTACTTGACTAATTTTTCGTACAAAATGGGGTTTTTGGTTGGACAAAAAGTATTCTTATGCGATTTCTGTTTGAAATTATACGTGTCAAATGATTTATTTCAGAACTGAACATATCTCGAGTATGTTTTCCTAAATAAATTAAATGCTAAATTATTGAAAATCAATGATTGGTTATGGCTTAAATTCAGCCCCTCTGAAATAATTATTATAAATATAATATAATGACGTAAATTAAAGAACAAGTTTGAAATAAAGATTGGCAGGACCCGGACCCAGACCGAAATTTTTGGGTTCGGATCAAGCAGTTTGCACTAGGAGACGCGATCCAAAAATTTCGGCCTCGGTTGATCTGAGGAATAGTTCATTGTTTTTAATGGGTAAGTATTTATAATCTTATCAGATTTTTTCTGACATTTAACAGAAAATTTTTTCGCAAAAAATCTAATTTTTGGGCAATTTTAATTGTTAAATTTTTTTATAAAAATACAAAAATTACGGGAATTGTTTAAAAACAGCCTGGGGTCATTTTGACCTAGTGTAAACATTGTGTGATTATACTGAGATGTGACATTGGAGGATACTCAGTATAAAAACTAAGGCTGCCTAGTATAGTTATATAACAACTTACTCTGCGCAGTAAAGTGAAATAATAACTAAGAATGTGCAGAGCAGTAATGTGGTAGTTAAAGCCCTTTTTGCGAATATTGTATATAATATCTACTGCGCAGCGGGAAATGCGACATAACGCTAGTGCGTAACCATAAATCCCATAGAGGTTGCGCAAGCATAAGTCCAATAAAGATATTCTGCGCAACCATAAATGCAACGAACTTTTACTGTGAATTCGGTAGTATAAAATAGATCTACTGCGCAGAAATAAACTTCACGGGAGTATAGTGCGCAGTGGGAAATGAGACCTATCGCATGTACGTAGCCATAAATCCCATAGAGGTCTTTTGCGCAATCGCTTAATACAACGTTGATTTACTGCGAAATAGCGTGTCTTGAAAAAAAAAATTTATTTTGATTATGAACCTCTTGAGCTTATTGCATGTCGTGAAAAAATAAATACGTATTTTTATTTTATTCAAAAAAGAAGTTCAAATCATAACCAATGCAGAACTGGAAATAAATCTGATGATATCAAACGCTAAGGAAAAAAATAGAATCAATAAGAGCAAAAATACTACCCCTGCTTCTAAAAACTACCCTTTACAGGCGTTACATTTTAAAATATCATATTTTCCGATTTTCTGTATAGCACCAAGAAGTTAAGCAACTGTAATATTCCAAGCTTTGCGTGTCAAATCTGAAAAATGCGCGATTTGATATTTTAATCGCTATAAATTGTAGTTTTTTACGCTTAGAAATAGTATTTTTGTTTTAATCGTATCAACTTTTTTTCGGCGCCTGGTACCATTAGCTATATTTCCTGCAATTTCCTACCAAGCACTTCTTATTTTTGCGATAATGAACGTTAATTAATGTTTATAATGTTACACTCTAAAAGTCTAATCAGATCGCGGGGAATTGAATTGGCACATAAATAAATAAGTAATCCTTTCGTGTCTGTTTGAGCTCCCAGGATCGCAATTTCAACTTTTTTTGTAATTAATCAAAAGTACGTAGATATTTTTTTATCAGATGGAAGAAGCTTAAGAGGTGCGTGATCAAAAAAAACATATGTGGTTTGTTAGCACACTCTACTTTGCAACGGTTACATTAAACACCATCACACATTTATTGGAAATTATGAATACTATTTAAATTAGTAGAAGATCCAAATACTGATTTGGATGCAAATTTTCTAATGGGATCTGACGTAGACACGTCCAGAGAATTTTGTACCGGGTTAGTGAGACCCGAATCAAAAAGTTTCGGATCGGGTTTTGCACATCAATGGTTCCAAGTTATAACAATTTTCACGTATGATATCGTGAGCTACATTCTACAGAAAATAGATCAATCAATATTAAATTTTATTTTAAGTTTACAGGAAATTCAATATGAAATTTGTTGTAATCGTCACGTCGCCTCTCCTCAAACAATATCCATTAGGTATCAATATCTTACGGAATGTTCTGGAAAAATCATAATTTAAGAATAATCTATGGCATCTCAGAATATTCTGGAAAATTTGCAAAAATTTGAGTACAGTACAGAACAGTTCTGCAACATCCTATTATTATTATTATCGATTAGCGATTCGAACTCGAAAGTTCATCGCCTCATCTACCCGAAACCGCCACACATCTCTATGCTGTGCATCCTCCATCCAGTTTAAGTAATCATGTCCTAGTTCTTTTAGATCATCCCTTACATTTTTCTCCCATCTGATTCTCGGTCTACCTAGAGGTCTCTTACCAATCGGTTTCCCTCTTAAAACTTGCGCCACTGTTCTTTTATTGCCCATTCTTGCTACATGCCCCGCCCATCTAAGTTTACGCGCTTTCATTACTCTATTAATATTTGCTGACCCGTAGAGAGCGTGCAGCTCATCATTATGCAGTTTCCTCCATTCACCAGTCTCTTCGTCCCT
>CAKNYM010054393.1:7281-37819 GCA_932195095.1 Andricus curvator | reverse complement strand
GAACTTTCGAGTTCGAACTGCTAATCTATAATAATAATAATAACAATAGTTTCTAGGTGGATACACGCTGCACCTCGGCTTGCCAGAACCCATCCATTGCGTATGAACGCGAATGGGTGAGTCCTCCCAAGCCATGGTTGTCGTGTACCTATTTTCTACCAGTGCTGAGTTCACCACACACACGACTGGTTCCTATCGGCTGTCCGCGACTGCTTATTCTTGTATTCGCAGCTAACCTTAGGGGCTGTTCAGCCTCACGGGCCGTTCCTCTATCCGCAACCTGAGGATGCGCTACGTAGTGGTGACAGGAAACCCACCGAGCAGTCTGCAACATCCTATACAATTTAAAAATATTCTGGAAAAATCTAGAGAACTTTCTAGCATTTTCAGGGATCTTTTTGAACTAAAAGAGTACTGAAGTAAGTTTCAGAATTAATCAAGTATATTATAGAAAATTCTGGGATTTGTGTTAGAAATTTAGCGCTTTTTGCGGCACTTCAAGCAAGCAGGCGGAAAAACCTTTCGTTGACAGCTTTGCATCTTTTCACATTTCAAGTCCTCTTACAGTTATCTTTTGTTCAGTGCTCTATTTCGATTCATTCACCTAAATTCATTTTTCTTTAGACACTAAATCTTCTACCTTTATCACTCAAAATGTATAGGATATTTGCTTAAAAATAAAGTGTCCTTTCCTTGACTTTCATTTACAATGCCGCGTAACTCTCAGATGTCCAACAGGTTATCGACCCAGAGTCAAAAGCCTAAGATTTAGAGGATTGAATGTAACGTTAATTTAATCATTTTTGAGTGAACAGGATAAAGTGAATAGGGGTGATAGTTGAGCGAACAGGATAAAGTGAACAGGAGTGGTAGTTGGATAAACGGGATAAAGTGTTTCGGTGTGCATTCAGTTTTTTCTAGTGCACGAAATATAAACTTTTTTTATATATATGGCAGTATGCCAGTATAAAGTGAAGTTATTGCTGAAGAAGGACACAATTTGGTTAGTGGTTTATAAGGAACCAGCAGACCCACAACTTGGAAGGAATCGGATGCTCAAGCTTCCGCAACAATTGGTCTTTTCGTGAAGGATATTCAATAAATCCACATAAGGAATACCAGAACAGCGCTGGTAGCATTAAATCCTCTGGCAGAGTATCAAGAGAAGTCCACTACGTCGAGTGTGGTGTATTCGTATAATACGTTGTGCAGGACACATTTTTTATGAAAATTGTGATATGGAAGAACACATTACATCATTGCTTAATATGGTTAGCAAATTAACATCTCTAGTAGAAGAATTGAAGTACAGATTTATAGCAGAAATGCTCTTGAACAGTGTTCCTGATTCTTGCGAAATTCTAATCATCAGTTGATAAAGTCGTTTGGACAATGATTTATCATTGAATTTGTTGAGAAGTAAATTGACGAGTATAAATAGTATAATAATATAATTACCAATAAGGAAGATGCATTTCAAGGTGAAAGTGAGGCTGCTATAAAGGCTGAAAGAAGAAATAGGAAAATACCAACAAAGTAACGTCTGGTGATAAAGAGGATGCTTTGCTACGTAGGAAGAACAAGTGACTTTCTTTAAATTAAGGATGTCACGGGTGCGGAAGAAGTCTGTTACCGAGCAAAAGTTTCGAAGTAAAGGAAATAAAAAATGCTTAGGTAATAGACTCCGAAGCGACAAGCCACTTTTTCAAAGAAATCGACGTAGACATAAAAGGATTTGTAAGACCTGCAGATGAGGAAGAATGCGTCGAAATTTATGGGGTTCATTTGGGAAATTGCCCAGTAAAAGCAAAGGAAATGACAGTAAAAGTTTCTAACGTTCTTTACGTGCCTAAGCTAGGGACAAGCTTATTATCAGTAAAAAATTTGACATAGAATGGGTTTCGAGGAGAATTTGAAGGAGATGATTTCTCCATCGTAAACGTCAAGGATGGGTAAATGAAGGGCAGTTTCATCTTCTGAACTTTATGAACTGAAGGTAGTGGATAGTGAAAGGGCCGATATAGCAATAAATCACTCAAAATATAGGCACAGTGAAAATTGTCAGCATTCGCGGCATAGAAGTTTCGGGCATGGATATCCAGGTGCAGTTAAGGACCTGACAGACAAAGGACTGGCCTCTGGGATTACAGTCACGGATCGTGGAATAAGAGAAGTGTGTGAATGCTGCATTAAAGGGAAAATGACCAGGAAACCTTTTCCGAAGTAATCGACTTCTAATTCTCGGAAAACCCTCGACCTGATTCATACAGATGTTTGTTATTTAATAAAAAGCCAAGAGTGATTTGGACAGATCCAGGAGGGGAATACTCAGGAAGTCAACTACAGAAATACAAAGGAGAGGAATCAAAAGTCAATTAGCCGCAGCGTATTCACGATAACGGAATGGAGTAGCAGAAAGGAAAAATCCGCCGCTACTCGAGATGTCAAGATGTATGCTGTCTGATGCAAATCTGGATAAGAATTACTGGGGGAGACAGTAATTACAGCCAATTATCTGCAGAGCAGACTGTCCAGAAAAGCTTCTGAGAAGACACATTTTGAGATATGGAACTCAATAGCACCGGATGTAGTTAATTTATATGTTTTTGACTGTACAGCTTACGCACATATTCATAATGAAAGAGAAGGAAACTGGATGAAAAGGACAAAAATGTTCATCTCTGTCGGTTACTTAGATTAATCAAAAGCTTTTCAGCTTCTCGATACGATTGGAACGATCAACTAAAGGAGTACCACCTGGCAGGTACATGGGAATTTTTAACTTGGTGTCGGATACAAAAGAGGAACCAAGGGATATACTGGAAGCTTTATTTAGTCCAAACAAGGATAAGTGAAAACGAGCGATGGACGAAGAAATTCAACCTTTGCCAAGCAACGAAACTTAGGAAATCGTTCTCGCATCAAAAGACAGAGACTCAGTGACCTGTATGTGGGCATTTAAACTGAAGAGGCCAACAGACGGAGGGATTAACAGGTATAAGAAAAAGCTCGTTGCTCGAGTTTTTGCGGAGAATAAAAGGATGATCATAAAACATTATGATGCAAAAACCGCATTTCTGATTCAGCGCTATTTGCGACACTTGAAGAAAGCAGTAAAAAGGGTTGACCTCTTGGTCTAGTGAGGACCCCAGAGCCGAGAGGCTACTCACTGAGAAATCTCAGATTGCTGCTCGGGAAATCTGAATTTTCGCTGGATATAGAAAAATGTTTGAGACAAAAGTTGGAGGGGGCACAGGGGGTCATCTACTGGTACCAATAACCTTGACCCTGAATTCGGTTTTCAAGGTTACTTGAAGTTCAGAGTCATTTTTTTAAATGGGAACCCCTACTTTTGACCCTAGATTTGAAAGGAGCGGGAAATTTTACGTTCAAAATGATATTCTTGTGAAGGTCATGGCAAGGTCGAATGAAGGTCTTTACCATAATGTTCGAATAATGGGTTTTAGCTCGGGATTTGGGTTGGGAAACATCTTGAAAATCGAATTCAAGTGAAAGGTCATTGGTACTAGTAGGTAATCCATCTGCCTCTGATAACTTTTGTCCAAAACATTTTATTGTTTCCAACTTTTCATCTTTTAAACTTAAACTTTTCAACTTTTCATCTTTTAAAACTTTTCATTAAACTTTTCGAAAGGAAAACCAAATATGTACAAATTTTGACCAACTTTATGGGTTTTCCAGAGCATATCATCATTTAAGTAAGTTTTTTATTGTTTTAATTGTTGTTTCGACCCAATCCATTTGGTAAACTTCTTCAGCAATGACCATGCTCTACTTAAAACATAACAATACTTCAATTTAATATTTTTTTGTTTTAATATGTGGTTTGAAATATTAATAAAAAATGTTCAAAATTACCTTTTCCATAAATTTGTTGCCATAAAAACAATATAGAAATATCTATACGAGAGCAGTGAGCAAGCTGAATATGAGCCTTCGGCTACTTGGATTATTTTTACTCAATTTCGACTGTTTCAATTTTTCTCCGAGTCTACAAAATACATTTTTCCAATAACCCACGAAGAAAAATTCTCAACCAAATAGTTGAATATGCAAAAACAACATGAATTCATTGTCGACCGAACACTTGCATTTACAATCAAATAGTTTAAATTTGAGCAAAGGTACGAATTTTCATCCAAATAAATGAATTGTTAACCAAATTTTCAACTAAATTGATGAATCATTTACCATAATAAAATAATTTTTAACACAGAATTTCAAATTTCATCCAAGTTGGTAAATTACCAATGGAAACAGATTTATTATTATCAACGGAAAATATAATAGTTAATATTTTAACTGAGAAATATGTTCAATTTTTAACTAAAAACAGTAGAATTTAACCAAAAAGCTGGGTTTTCAACAAAAAATGTAATAGGTAATATTTCAAGCAAAAAAGATGGTAATTTTTAAGAAAAAAAGTTGAATTCAACCAGATAAGACGAATTTTTAACAAAATAGTTGAATCCTCAGCAAAGACAGATTAACTTTTAACCAAACACTTACATTTTTAACCAAAACAGGTAAAATTTCTACCAAAAGAGATGCATTTTCAAACCAAAGAGACGAATTTTCAACATAAATAGTTACATTTTCAACCAGGAAAGATTTCTCAGTCAAGAGAGAAAACAAGTTTCAAGCATTTATGAATTTTCACCCAAAAAAGTGAATTTTCAATTAAAAAGTTAATTTCCAATCAAAAAGTTAATTTTTAACCAATTAGTTGAATTTGAATTAAAAAACGATAAATTTTTAAATAACAGAAGACTTGTTAAATTTTTGCTTAAAAGCTTAATTTTAAAATAATAAAAAAAAAGAATTTTTAACAAAATAGTTCAATTTTGAACAAAATATTTTAATTTTCGACCAAAGAGATGGATCTTCAACCAATAAAAAGAATTTGCAACAAAGTATTTCAACCTTCTAAGGTTGAATTCTACCTTAATTCAAATTCAACCTTCTAAGAAGTTGAATTTTCAATCAAGAAGATTTATGTTCAACCAAAAAGAAAACGAATTTGTTGAGAAATAGTTAAATCTTCAACCAAATAGTCGAATTTTTTACCAAAAAATTTGAATTTTGAACCAGAAATATAATAGTAGGATTTGAAATTAAAAACTAACTTTCAACGAAAAATACATTTTTTATTGTGTTCTATTAATTGAGTTCACGTTTGAGTGAAAAAATGAAGAAAATCGAAAGTTTCTTGAAAACAGGGCAATAGAGGGAATTTTTCAAGAAAGGGGAATAGTGAAAAGGTTTTGAAGTCTTCAGAAGCTTTACTTGTAAAATAAAATCACTAATTTTCATTTTTTTAAGCAATTCCAAAAATTATTATTCACATTCGAAGGGTGAGAAGGCAAAAGAAGGTAGCTGACAATTTTCCGAAAGTGGAGTTTCTTGCTAGAAAATTCTCAAAAATTCAAATACACATTGCGTTAAAACATTTTGTTCGAAATCATATTTTCATGGTAGCAATACGTCAAGGTTACATTATTTTCATATCTATTAAAAAAGAAGAATTTTTAAATCTTGGAAATCCAAGGAAGTCCAATATAATCTATTAAAGTCACTAAAATTCTGTTGAAATCCTCTGAAATGTCTGAAAAACTCTCCAATTTTAGTAACCTCTTGAAATCTACAGAAATTCCTTATAATCTTATGGAACCTGCCAATTCATTTTGAAATACTATAAATCTCTCTCGAAAATAGTGAAATGCCTTGAAATCCCTGGAAATTTGGCAAATACCCTAAAAGTTCCTTTGAATCTTCGAAATCTTTTGAATATTCTGAAATCGTATAAAAACATTTTAAATTCTAGAATTCTAAGAAAATCTTTGAAACCTCATGAAATTCCTCTGAATCTTTTGAAATAAACCATATTTTTTTAAATCCTTTGAAATGTTTAAAATCCTCAAAATATTGTGAAATCTCTCGAAATATTTTTAAATCCCGTACATCTTCCTGAAATTCCTTTATAAACGTTTTGATCTTTAATATCTTCTGAGACAACATAAATTTGAATAAGTGGTTTCAAAATTTCAACTTACATTATTCAGCTTTAAAAAATGTTAAGTTATGTATAAGGTTAATTCCAAAGGTTATTTTTTTTAAATCAGATTTACGATCACTTCAGCGATTTACCTAGCAATTTTTTTCTAATAGTAAGTGCCCAAGAACACCCAAAAACAAAGTATTACCTTTTTCTAATCAGAAGTTTACATACATTTTTTTTTAATTTTATTTTTTCGCCAGCTATACTTTTATTTATTTCCGAGAGCAGTTTCAGTGAAAATATTTATCACGCACCTAGGTCAAAAAGTAAAAAATGAGGTTGTCTTGAAAATTGTTATTTTATTAGTTTTTGACGTACTTGTGTGCTGAATATTCGCCTTAAACAAATTTATGAAACTAATCCATTTAGCCGTTGAACTTTAAAATCGGTTATAAATTGCGTTTTTCATGCAGGTTCGAAAAGTAAAGCAAAATTGACGCGGAGCGGGTGCCATTCTGAAAAATTGCACCCGCTTCCGGCGAAATCGCGGTAAAATTTCAGCTGTAACCACGTTTTACGACCGTAAGATAGTTCGTAATTTTTTATCATTCTCAACAAACCATAACGATTATTATAGGGCAGTTAGGTTCTTTCTTTGTATGAAATTCTTCATATTCCCTCCGTTGCGACATTTCCTTGAATAATTCTAAACATCCATCAGAAATCCTAAAATAACTCATGGCATTCTCGTGTCTTCACTTTCCGCTTATTCTAAATATATTTTGTGACGATATCAATAATAAGGGTGCATAATAAAATATTCTATAGACGTGTTCGTATCATTTCCGCATAGTTTTCTGAAAAATTGTAGCGGAAGTACATTATATCCTCATTTAATATTTATGTAAATGACAGCTTGCATGATTCTCTTCAATTTATAGTTTATTTCAAGAAAATGGCCATAGAGAAAAGTCTTTCACTTTCACGAGTTACATCTATTCAACATAACAAAAAAATTTCGCTTGATCTCTTCTTTAAAAAATATACCAGAGAATGGGCATATTTATTTATTATGGAGGCAACGTAATCCGAGCTAAATATTTATTTTAAAAAAACGTTAATTTTACTTATCAGTTTTTAGTTAAATGATTAAATATTGTCAAATGTTATTTGAATATTTTTGAGCTTTTTTTTATTTATATTGTGTATGATAATTATATGTGATGTGCTAATTTTTCTTTAAGTAGCATACAATTAGTATTACGATTCATGAGTATTAATATGATACAATTAGTATTAAATAATCATTTCATTCTTGAATGACTCCGTGTCATTAATATAAAATGGATAAAATTCGACGTGGATATTATTTTAAGCACTAAACTAAAAAAATGTATAGAAAATGAAAAAATTTGTGTTCCTTTAACAGAACGTCCGTTAATTGATTAATCAATCACGTAAGAATTTTTGGGATACCCCGCCCCCACCTTCCTGCGTAAGATATTATATTTTTTACTAAATATACTGCAAATATATCAATTATCTTCACCGTAAACAAGAGATTTCAAAATATTTGAAAGATTTAAAAGATTTTCAGTGATTTAAAAGTATTTCAACAGATTTCAATGGTTTTTAAGATATTTCAAAGGACCAAAAAGTATTACAAACATAAAACTGTTAGGATATTTAACGAGATTCACAAATATTTTTTTTGATTTTACGAGATCTTAAGAAACTTCAGAATATTTCAAGGAATTATTTCACGATTATTGTAATAAATTAAGAGCGATTTTAGCAGATATTGACGGATTGGTAAATTTTTAAAAATCATTTCAAATAAGTCACGGGATTTCAAAGCATTTTAAGAGATTTCAAAACCATACTAATTCATTAGTAGGAATAACTGATCAATGGCTGGGCCATTATTTCTGAACTGCCTCAACTTTCAAAGTCATGTCTTCCGATTGCCTTCAAAATTTCCCCCGGGCAAAACGGGTATTTTCAAATGGTCATAACTTCCTTTCTGCAAATGCGAGTTGAATTTTCTATTAGTGATTTTTAAAGGAGTTTTCATGCTTTTTTATCATATGAAATCCATTGTTAAAAATTTTTCAATTTTTATAAATAAATTACCATGTAAATTTTTTATTTAACATTTTCTACTCTTCGGGTACTTTCTATTTTGCAAAAAGTATTTTTAAACCAAAGCTTGACTTTTTCCCGATAAAAATGTTGGTCGACTTTATGGGACTGACAATAGTTATGCGGCTTCGCGAATATATCCGATCGAAACCCTCCCTCGCGCGCAAGGGGCAGTCCGGCCAGTCCAACTGGGCACTTGGCTGTATGCATGATTTTTAAGCGAAGCTGCGCTAAATTCATAATAATTTATTAAGTTCGCCTTTTTTCGCGCGTATGAAGTTTTTTTCAGTTGAAATTGTCCGTTTCCGTTTGGAATCAATGCGTGGTTTTTTAAGGTGCCGAGAATTGTAATTGCTTCAGTGAATCTAGTTTTAGTTTCTTGGTCATCTCTCTCTGATATTCTTTCGAACTGAAAAGAATTACTGCTTCCTTCAAATGATTCTTAGCCCATTCGAATAACTCCATCGCAGTTAGGATTGGATTCTGTTCTGAGCGTTGCAAGGTAGCTTTTGCCGCAAGTCTTTTCAAATTTCAACCAATGTGTTTCTGCAGAAATTCTAAAACATTTTTTGTGATTTTAAAGATTGCTGGAGGCATATTTATTTTTCAAATGCTGCGCACGGTTCCGTCTGTCACATAATAAATTTTGCTGACAACGCTGAATTTCTTCTTCAGGTACTTGGTGATGCGCTTTTGAAATGTACATATAGCTACAGTGTCATGACTTAAACAATCCGAGATGATTGCCATGCTAAAATGCTTCTGTTCGTTTCCTTCTTTGTAATAAATAACTATTGTACATATAGTAGCTTGCTCATTATTCTAATGAAAAGCTTGTGCAGCATTTGGAATGATGAAAACATAATTTTATCAAAGTCAAGCAAAATTAAGAACTCTCATTCTTTTAGTATAACTTTAAGGAACTTCAGAAAAAAAACTTGTTGTTTCGCATGAAATGCATAAGTTTACAGGTTTTCAAGTTTAGTGCAGAGTTCTTGCACGAAAGCATCAGTGTCTGCTATTTTGGTCTTCAAGTTGCTTCTATCAGTTTGCTGCCAAACCTGATATGTCACTGTGTCGAAACATTTCACGTCCAATAGATCAATCATGTACTTTTAAAAATTTTCGGGATAAGATTCGCATTTGTTAAAATAACAAGCATCAACGGGTTTACTGCACATGATTTCTTCTAGGCAGTCGTGGTAATCTGATAATTGTCTTGTCAGTTCCCTCAGTTAAATATTCGATATCAATCGCATTCAACATTAACTTTACGTTGCTTTGGTCTTAGTTGTGCGAATTTTGAAAATCCAATCTTTACGTTTTCGTGTTGGATTACAAATCTGGCATATAAATCTGAAAGATTGCACACAATCAGTCTCTTCTGTACTTGCTCACGAGTACCGTCTAGTTTTTCGACAGTTATGAAATCTTATCTATGTTCAGTGAATGGAATATTATCCACACTTTGAAATTTTTCTTCGACCGTTGTTATTAATAATGAAGTCAATTCATATAAGAATTTGTTATTTTGGTCATACGGTCCAGTAAAAATAATAATAGTAGATTCAGTTGTCAAGAATCATGCTTTATTTGTCAATTTTATTTAAACCAACGTACGTTTCGACCTTGTTGCAGGCCTTCTTCAAGGTAATACATAACCTAAATTAAGATAATATACGTACATGTAATAAACCGAAAAACATTTATAATGAACAAAAAAATTGTTTAAATAGTGTCCTTTAAAACATTTCAAAAAATGAAACCTCAAATTTTCGAGGCTCTAATATAATAATTTTACTACATTTTGGTTAAATAGAACGAAACAGGTGTTTTGATTTGGAAGGACAAACATGGACTAAGAAAATACATTATGGATGAAGTCATATTTTCATGAGTAATTAAGAAAGGCGGATATTAAAATAGAGAGCCAAATGAAAAGTGCGCCAAAGTGAATTGGATTTAAAAATTGATATAACAATAAAGTTCCTGATTAACACGCTATAGTTTCACTGGATGTAGTATCTATGTATGATAGTATTCCATTAGACCTTGCATTAGATTGTATTGAAGAAAAATTAAATTTAAACCCTAATTTAACAAGAATCTCCAAAAATGAATTTTTAATTGCCACTAAAACAGTATTAAACAACACAGTTTTCTCTTTTAATAATAAATTTTTCAAACAAATATCAGGCTACCCTATGGGCTCTCCATTATCCCCTATTGTTTCAAATTTAGTCATGGAAGATATAGAAAGAAGGGCTCTAAATAAATTAACTTTTACTCCTATTCTTTACAAACGATACGTGGACGATATCCTAGCAATCGTTCCTACTGAAAAAATAGATGAACTCCTTAACACTTTCAACAATATGGAACATTCAATTAAATTCACTATCGAAAAAGAAGTTAATAATTCTATTGCTTATCTAGATTTATTAATTATAAAAACTCCAGAAGGTAATTTAACTACAAATTGGTATAAAAAAATATCTTGGTCAGGACGTTATTTAAATTATAACTCCCATCATTTATTTTCTCAAAAAGTTGGTCTAATAAAAGGTCTTATTGATAGATGTGTAAAATTAAGCGATATAAAATTCCGTACAGAAAATTTAGATCAACTAAAAATTACTCTCATGCAAAATAATTACCCACTTCAATTAATAAATGAAATTATCAAAGAAAGAATTCATGAAATTTATAATAATTCATCTAAAAATAAAAAATGAAATGAAAATTACAATAAATCTGAACTAAAAGTTTCGTTACCATATGTTGAAGGTCTTTCGGAACGTCTTAGAGGTTCTTTAAAAAAATACAATATTAATGTTTATTTTACCAACAACCACACACTTAATTAATTTCCTTTTTTTAAATAAAGATAAAGACAATAAAGAAAACTCATCTTGTATTGTATATATGATAAATTGTAAATGTTGCAATAAAATTTATATTGGTTAGACTGGCAGGAGACTAAAAACTCGCATTTATGAACATAAACGAGATTGTGAATTAGGCAATCAAAACACTGGTTTATCAAAACATGCATGGAAATACAATCATTATTTTGATTTTGAGATTCAAAATATCAAAATTTTAGCTCGTGAAAACAATACACACAAACGAAGAATTCTAGAGTCCATTTTTATAAATAAATTCATTAAAAATGCAATCAATTTAACCATTTTATAACCAATTTATATACAAACTTTAAAAAAAAACGAATGTTATATCAATTTCTTAATCCAATTCACTTTGGCGCACTTTTCATTTGGCTCTCTATTTTAATATCCGCCTTTCTTAATTACTCATGAAAATATGACTTCATCCATAATGTATTTTGTTAGTCCATGTTTGTCCTTCCAAATCAAAACATCTGTTTCGTTCTATTTAACCAAAATGTAGTAAAATTATTATATTGGAGCCTCGAAAATTTGAGGTTAGAAATTTTTAAAATGTTTTAAAGGACTCTATTTAAACTATGCTATTTATAAATTTTAATGTTTCAACAATAGACAAAACAATTAATGTTGGTTCAATCCAAAAATAAAGTTATTTCTCTTGGAAAATAACCAAAAATTGAAATGTTTTGGATAATTTAATAAATATCACTACAGGTTAATTAAAAATATTTTTTTGTTCACAATTTTTTTGTTCATTATAAATGTTTTTCGGTTTATTACATCGACGTATATTATCTTAATTTAGGTTATGTATTACCTTGAAGAAGGCCTGCAACAAGGTCGAAACCTACGTTGGTTTAAATAAAATTGACGAATAAAGCACGATTCTTGACAACTGAATCTACTATTATTATTTTTACTGGACCGTATGACCAAAATAACAAATTCTTATATGAATTGACTTCATTGTTATGAAATCTTTCTTACCTGGCATCAGTCGACTATTCTCGTCATCTTCGTAGAACTTCCTCACCAAGCTTTCAGTTTCTTCTGCTAATTTTATTCCTCACTTGACTTCCGGAAAAGTCAAAACACAACTTTTGGCAACTAAATCTTTTGCTTTTCTGTCTTTAATTGCCCTTCTGCTCTACTTTTTCTTTTATTTAATTTAGGACTTCGAGACCGGCTGGATTATTTTCATAATTGCATCCTTCTTTTGGATTTCTCATTGGCAAGTAAAAATGATGGGTCCTCTTATATCTCTTTCTCTAAATTAATATTGGACTCTTCTACAATTCTGGATGGCAGTAATTTGAGATTTCTATATTACTTTCTGCAAGCATCACATATTTGAATGCCTTTAGGAAAATCAGAAAACGCTGCTCGCTGAATTTCCGTTGGAGGCCTCAAATCAGTTCCTTTTCCATATTCTTCCGTACGGAAAGGATTTTCACATATGCTGCAAAAACTTTGCTTTGAAAGCAGCGATGTGAATATACAATTGAAAACGATCTTATAACCTAAACTGAATGAACAAAATCACAGAACAGAAGGATAAGCAATGTATAAATATATACTACTAAGAAACAAAAACAAAAGGCCAGAAATCATAGAAAAAAGACAAAAAAGGCCAGTGGAGCGGCTAGCCTTGACGGGGCCCTGTATCAAAATTTCTTGGGGGGCCTTTTTAGGGGACCCCGTGTCAATAATACGGCTGATACGGCGGTAACTACGCCCTTGAAAAATTCGAAGCACTACACGTTTGCTGCTCTTATCTTTCAGCAAACTGAATTCAATTGAACGCAGTGCAAAGTCTTGCTTGAGGCCAAGAAACAAATGACAGTCTATATAATTGCTTTTGTTTTTTGTTACAATATGAGAAACAAACGCCAGTCTATGTATGTCAATGTCGTGTTTTTCGACTATACACGAGACCAAGTTTAATTCAGAGAAAGGACGAATTCTGTGTAGTGATAATTTGTTTATATAAACAGTTTAAACTATTGTTAATTGATATTAGCCTTGCACAAGTCTAATTTATGTTACGGTAATGATAAAAATATACAGTAAAACCTCGACAAAACGTTACGGAGGGGAGAGAGGTAAAAGGGGAGAAAAAATGTTACGTAATTAGTGAATGCTCTCTTAAAAAACACCTTTGTTATTTTTTATTTTAAGTCGTTTCAAATTAATAATTGTTCAATTGTTATTTGTCCTATAAAATTCAGCTTAAAAATTCATTTGTTTAACTGCCAGGGCTTTTGAATTGAAATAGTTCGATTCGTAACTTTAAAATCTGTGAATTGTTGAATTTTTAATATTTTTAGAATAGTCTTGTAAAACGAATTATTATCAGTGGTGTAGTCGAGGCCCAGCGGGGCCTAGCGGTGCTAGGGCACTTATTTTGGAGGCCTAGCGGCGCTAGTCCACCCTTTTTACTTGATTGAGCTATTTCAATGGGATTTTTTAAAATTATTATACCATCAAACCATATCCCTTTAGGGGTAAACGATAAATCATTTGGTTCTAGTCCTGTTATGCCACTAAGGATTGAGTAGGTATTTATAGGAAAGGGAAAAGAATGTATAGGGGAGTAGATAGAAAATGAAAATTTCCATAATTGACAATGTTGCTAATAGTTCATGTTACTTTGTTTTTTTGCTTCTACAATATTGCAGTTTCAAATTCAAATATTCAAAATGTCAGGTCAATTTAGAAATAAATATTTCAAAATTTCATATCAAAAGGCTTGATAGTCAGTTTCGAATATAATAATTTTAGATGTAAATATAAGGTAATAATTGAAAAATTCGAAAATGTCTGATTTTTATTTGAAGATTTAAACAAATAAATAATATCAAATTAAAAAGTATGCGATTGATAAATTTCAAGAATGAATAATAATTCTGAAAGTGTTAAAAATAAATCGATTTTAAATTAAAAATTTAAAAATTGTGTTAAAAATAAAAATAGATAAAAATCAAGCTAAGTGAAATTGATACCTCATTATTAGAATACTTTTGATAATTTGATTTCCATGAAAAATTAATATTTATTTTGAAAGTTTTTTCATAATAATTCAATTCATTTTTCGATTTTAGACAAATTTGTCTGATCAGATTCAATATTAAATTATAATTTTCTTATATAATAACGATTCTAAATTTCAGAAGCTTTAATTTTGAAAGGTTCAATTTAGTTTTCAATTTCAAATTGTCAAATAATCATCGCTTGGAATTTAAAATTATTTAAATTCAAAAGTTTTCAAATATTCAATTTCATATCTCTTTGAAATTGTCCTATTTTCGAAATTTTTATCTGAAATTATTCAATTTCGTGATTCTTTAATTAAAAACAAAATTGTTTCATTTTAAGCGCTCCAAATTAGAAATTATACAATTCAACTCTTTTTTTCTAATTAAATTGTGCAAAGTCGTTCACGTATCTTTTTTTTTAATTTCAAACGGTTTCAATTCCAAATGAAAAATTATTAATCATTGTTCTAAAAATGACAAAAAAATATTTTAAAAGTGGGTGAATAATGGATTTTTACATTGTTTATATTTTTAATTCATTATTTTGATTAATTGATTATTTTTAATGTCGGGAAATAAAAATCTAGAGATATGAATGCGCAATTTGCGCGCGTATAATTACTGCTAGTACATGTTATAATAAAACGTGTCTCTGTTTTTTCCTTTATCAGACACAAACATTTCCTTATTCTACTTATTATATTCAAAGTTAATAGATTTCTGGCAAAAAGGTTTGCTGATGCTTATCGACTTCCGCAATTTATCATAAATATAAAAAACTGTGGGTTTCGCAAAGAGAGTATATTTTT
The DNA here is from genome assembly GCA_932195095.1 of Andricus curvator. Taxonomy (NCBI): domain Eukaryota; kingdom Metazoa; phylum Arthropoda; class Insecta; order Hymenoptera; family Cynipidae; genus Andricus; species Andricus curvator. The sequence continues at coordinate 22,905 of CAKNYM010054393.1, read as the reverse complement.
TTTAAACGGTAAAAATCACGAATATTTTCCGGGAGAAAATCAGGAGACGAAGATTTGAAGAATAGTGGGCACCTTGTAGGCTATATGCTCTGAATTATACACACTGTATGTGTGTAAAATATATAACCAAGTTTTAATCAAATCATAAAAGTCGTATCAACTTTTTTAACTATACCTCTTTTCAATCCTGGAGAATGGGGAGTATATATTGTAAAATCCTGTACAACATCTTGAAATGTTTGATATTAAAAAAAAAATTTTAATGTTTAAGAATGTTTCCGTATTAATTGCTAGGTGAGAACTCCGAGCTGTTCATCCCGATATTTTGGGACAAATTGTCCCCAACTTTGAATATCGTGATGAATAGCCCAGATCCGTGGATCAGCTAATAATCACGAAATGTCGTGATAAATAGCTCAGATTCGTGAATTGGCTATTATTCACGAAATTTTGTGATAAATAGCAAATTTCTAAAAAACAATCATTTGTAATAAAAAGAGCATAAAAAATCTATCGTTTTTTTTCGCATTTTTCCTCGTGGACATTTTATGTCCTTTCTATTACACTTTTTTACTAAAATTAATTCGAACTGGAATATATAACGTCTTAACTTTAATATAAATTCATAAAAATACCATTTTTATATTTACTAATATTTTTCGTATTAATAGCTGGGTGAGAACTCCGAGCTATTCATAGAGCGTTGAATGGGCTATTTATACGAATATTCTGTGATAAATAGCACAAATTTCTGAATTCCGTGATTAATAAAAACGACCAAAATCAAAGTGGCATACTAATATGGGAAAAATATGTTTTAATTAACTTTATCTGAAATTTGTCATTTGAAGAATGCAATGAATCAAATTTTATAGACAAAAAAAATGTCTTAGATAGCCCTCCATATCAAATTACCCATCCTAAATTACACTTGTACACCAGCACCTTTTGCGCATTAAATCAATAAGGAAAGGAATTTATTAATTAAATTTATTATCTATAAGGAAGCAAAAAATCATCCATGTTTTTCTACGAACCATACCACGCAGTAGAAAATGCAAGGACAAATCAAAATATAATCTTGAAATTGTTTACGTGAAATATTTTGTGACTTTAGCCATGGAATCGTCTCGATGTCGGTGAAGTAGAGGCGCATCTTCCTCTTGAAGAAGTGATTCAGTATTCCCTCATATAAATACATAGATTTGGCTCAGCAGTCCTCTTGTCAAAGTGGTCCAGTTTCCCTAGGCCGGTAGCCCTCTAGTATCAATGTCGGTAAGGTAGAAATTCAGGATGACCTTATCTAGATTATTCTAGAAACTTAGCATGGTTACGAACCACAACAGCTGCAAAACGGTCTCGATTCTGGTAAGGTAGGAATCTTGCCTTAGAACCGGCCTTAACAATCTACTCTTGAATACTCTAACGAAAAAAGTGCAGACCAAATATTTTGGTAGCTGGAATATTTGGTTGAATCAAAACCAAAACAATTGTTTCAATTAATGAACATTTTGCTGCAACAAACAAAATTTGTTTGATTCGATCAAATTTTTCAGTATATCAAAGAAAAATGTTTTTTTTTTTTACTCAATTGATATATGTATAGTCGGGAAAAGCTACACAAGTGAAGGAAGAGTAAGGGTCCCTGTCGAGTGTTGGATGCGTAACAAGTGAGCTTCAGTAAAAATGGACTTCGGCGCGGGGAATCAAACCCTTAGTCGTCGGCTCAAAACCCTATGCGTCACCATTGGGCTAACCGCGGATTCGATAGTGACTATCATATATATTATATATGGTTTGATATCTTTTGAAACCTTCTAAATTCTTCCATGGAATCTATATTAAAATATTTTTTAATAAGCATGAACGTATTTGAATAATTATTATTAACTAATATCTCATTACCTGCAGCTCTGTGAACATTCATTCAGAATTGGTTCTTGATAAAAATCTCGAGGTAAACACAGGTCATACGAAAGAATATTTTTGGCATCGATTACAGACTTATGTTGCTCACTAATACTACATATTTTAACCAAAATATAGAAATTAGAGCTGAAGAAGAATAATTGTTGTATGAATACTTCTGTATTTGTACGGATTAGAATCAAGAACTTCAGAAGGGATAACACAAAAGTGGAATGTATAGATATCATGATGACGGAATATACACGATACAACCGAATTTTCCATTCTGAGGTCCAGCTCCTGGTTTCCAGACTCCATACAATTCAAGCATAATAAATGCAATTTTTTCTGTATACATATTTGCTTGGTTTCTTTTCATGTATTATAACTGCAAAAATATTTCAATTAGGTAAACAAAAATTATTCGAAGTAGATACCGCGCGCGTACAAAGAAGGATTTCGTAGCCTATTGAGACGTGAATTAAGCCTTAATCGAATCTTACCAAGATATTAAAAGAATTAAATAATTAATTTAATTCTTTAAAAAATAATAATGATTAATATTTAAAATTATTTTCCTTGAGAAAATTAATTAATTGAGTTATATTTGAAGAGTACTCTACCACTAAGCTACTGGAGGATTCTTCTTCCGATCTCTACAATAGCTTAGCGGTAGAGCACCTGACCGGCAATCTGTTGACCTTGCGTTCGAATCCCAGCGGAGCGAAAAGAGAAGATCCTTTTTCTGAATAAATTTCACCAAAAAAAATTTTAATTCATAGCTCCATCTAGTCTGGAAAGACGTTAAAGATTTTTTTGTCCAACCCCCCTTGAAAACGCGCCATTGCATGCACGTGAGGCAGGCGTAATGTGGCCGCTTCTAGCCCAGTGACGTTCGCACATGCGCACTACGCCGCCGGGCCAACATGAAACTTTAGGCCCGCTAGATAACACTTTACGCCCGCTAAATAAAACTTTACGTCCGCTACATAAAATTTTACGCCCGCTACACATAATTATCTTTATGTTTAAAAAAAATTGTATCGCTGGACCCCACAGTCTTCCTTCTGCAAAGTACGCTATTTCTTTCTTTCACTTATAATCTAAAATTGTCAAGTACACAAAACATCCTCTATCTGCTTAACATGCTTGTTTTCAAGAAGCGTTGGACAAAAAGTATGGTGTGTATCAAGGGCGAACGGCTATTTTGCCTCGTGCGACTGCCGACCTCGCTTCGCTCGGGCGGCGAGTTCACACTCGTCAAAATAGCCTTCATTACGCCCTTGATACACAATATACTATTCTGTATTAGAGGAGATAACTTTGATCGATATTGTAGATTTCCATTTTCACGGTGTGTGTAAAGATTTATCTTCTGATTGATCGTTACCATCTCCTGAAGTGCTTCTTACCCTTGTCTTTAAAATTTGTATAAGCTATTTCCTACATCAGTTCGCCCGCAAAAAAGAAAAGTGTTTCATATGTTATACATAATAGAAGAAAATTTTGCATGGAAATTAATATCACACGAAGAAATTGTCCTATAGTCAGGATTCGATGTGTGCATAATAAATCATCGGCAATTTACATAATATAGTGTTTTGAAACACGTACAGCTACTCGTAGACCATTTTCTCTCCTCGCATTTTATTTCTTATTGGAAAATAGACGTGACACATCGATATAATAGCTGCAGTATTATCCCTCATAAAATATGTAAATGACCGGCGCAGAAGAAAATAGTAGGTTTCTCACAATGTCATATCACAGGTTGTACTTGGAAATCATGGTGTTGTGAGCACTTCACTCCTAGCTTTACTCTTATGAAGAAACATCAGAGCCAGTTAATAAGTTACAGTTTCTTTATATTATTTTAAAGATGAAAAATACGTTTATTATTGTCAATAAAGGATTGAGATCGGAAAATTCTAAGGAAAACTGAAAACTACCAATTTTTTTGGTAATACAAGCATTCAAAGGTACAAGCAAGAAAAAATAGGGAGTATCCCAAGTTGTTGCGAAAAATAGTATGTGATACACGTGAGCACAGGCAATTGATGTTTTGTGCACTTGTATCACAAATAGCTATTATTTGTCTGTGAAATAACCTCGTATTTTTTTCTCGAAACAAATTGCTACAATGGCACGCTATTGATCACAATTATTGAAAATAGGTTTGATGAATATAAAAATTATATTCAAAATTGATATTATTATCGATTAGCGATTCGAACTCGAAAGTTCATCGCCTCGTCTACCCGAAACCGGCACGCATCTCTATCCTGTGCATCCTCCATCCAGTTTAAGTAATCATGTCCTAGTTCTTTTAGATCATCCCTTACATTTTTCTCCCATCTGATTCTCGGTCTGCCTAGAGGTATCTTGCCAATCGGTTGCCCTCTTAAAACTTGCGCCACTGTTCTTTTATTGCCCATTCTTGCTACATGCCCCGCCCACCTTAATTTACGCGCTTTCATTACTCTATTAATATTTGCTGACCCGTAGAGAGCGTGCAGCTCATCATTATGCAGTTTCCTCCATTCACCAGTCTCTTCGTCCCTCTTTGGGCCATAGATTTTTCAAAGTACTTTATTTTTAAAAACTCTAAACATATTCTCCTCTCCTTTCGTCAGCGCCCACGCTTCACACCCGTACATAACGACCGGCATTATTATTGTTTTGTAAATTCTTACTTTGATGTTTCTAGATAGCAATCGCGATTTTAGTAGCGTGTTTGCTGCATAATAGCACCCATTGCCAACGTGCAGCCGAACGTTTAGTTCCGTTTTAATGTTATTTTTGCTAGTTATAATAGACCCGAGGTATTTAAACTCGTTAACCCTTTCGAATTTCATATTTCCGGCCATAAGATCCCCGCCTACATTACTTTGTTCGGATCTGACGACGGTCATATATTTTGTCTTTGATTCGCTAACTTCCAAACCAATATCTTTGGCTTTTGTGATCAAGATCTCTGCGTTTTTAGCTACGGTTTCTTTATCATCCCCTAGTAAGTCGAGATCATCCGCATACCCAAGAATTTGTATTAACCCATTGAGGGTAGCACCGGTCGGATTCACTTGTGCTTGTCTGACCACGTATTCTAAAACTAAGTTGAAAAGGACGCACGAAAGTGCATCGCCCTGTTTCAGGCCATCGCGGATCGAAAACTCTTCCGATAAACTTCCATTTGCACGTATTCTACCCCTACTGCCGCTTAAGCAAATTTCGATAAGTCTAACTAATTTTCTTTGTACACCCAAGAACTCTAGGAACCACTACATTCGTTCGCGTATAATAGAGTCGTAAGCTTTTTTGAAATCCACAAATAGCTGATGCACTACTTCATTAAATTCCCATTTCTTTTCTAACAGTTGTCTAATTGTAAACATTTGATCGCTTGTAGATCGGTTTCGGCGGAATCCACACTGGTAATCCCCAATGATTTCCTCGGCAAAAGGAGTTAGTCTACTTAAGATTACATTGGACAGGATCTTATAACATGAAGGCACAAGTGAAATTCCCCGATAATTGTTACAATTCGTTTGATCGCCTTTTTTAAAGATAGGAATAATAATAGAGGTATTCCATTCCTCCGGCATGCGTTCTGTTTTCCAAACTGCGCGTATTAATTTACAAATTTGCCTTGTGAGGCAAGGGCCTCCATTTTTTATCAGTTCTAACGGTAGGTCGTCGATGCCCGCGGCTTTGTTATTTTTTAACTTCTTTATGGCCATTTCTATTTCTATATCAGTAGGATCATCAATTAATAGATCAACAGTGTGGATTTCACCGAGATTACCTTCAACGGGGGCTTCGCGTACATTTAATAACTTATCGAAATAGTTTTTTCATAAATTCAGTCTCTCTGTCGCATCAGCTACTAGATTGCCATTTTCGTCCCTCATTACTTCCGTTCTACTTTGAAAGCCTTTCCTCATAAAATTGATTCCCCTGTACATCTGACGCGGGTTATTTTGTTTATTATGCGTTTCTATTGTTAGTATTTTATTCTTTTCCCACTCCCTTTTCTTGGATCTATAAAGCCTATTTGTACTTTTACTAATCTCGAGATACTTCTTATGTGTTTGATCGCACTTTTTTTGTAAACTAATTAGTTTGGCCTTCCGACGTTTTTCAAACCAAAGTTTGCACTCTTTGTCAAACCATGGTTTGCTTTTGGTTACTTTCTTTAAACCTATAGTAAGTTTCGCGGCTGTCTTTATCGCCTTTTTCATATTGCTCCACAGGGTTTCCGAGTCCTCCACGTAATTATCGTTATCGTCTCTCTGTTCTTGGAGAACGTCGAAACTATTAGAGATCTCAACTTGATAATTTAATATTTCTGTTGGTGTTTTAAACTTATCTATGTTGAAACGAACTGTTGGCTCTGTGCGGCTTCTTTTCTTACTTAACGCTAGCCTAGATCTTAGTTTTACCATCACGAGAAAGTGGTCTGAATTTAAATCCGCTCCCCTGCATGATCTTATATCGAGAATGTTTGTATGACGTCTTCTGTCAATTAGAACGTGATCAATTTGATTGCGAGTGTTACCATCTGGTGATGTCCAGGTGGCCTTATGTATATTTTTATGCTTGAAAAATGAGCTTTTGACAACGAGGTTCTTTGAAGCTGCAAAGTTTATTACTCTAGTCCCATTATCATTACTGACGTCATGCAAACTTTCCGACCCTATTGTAGGCCTATATATCGGTTCTTTTCCAATTTTCGCGTTGAAATCTCCCAATACTATTTTTGCGTCATACGTTGAGAACTTGTCAAAAACCTGTTCGATTGTTTCGTAAAAAAGATCCTTAGTATCTTCGTCTTTGTCCTCGGTGGGGCAGTGCACGTTGATCCACACCTGTTTGCTGAAATGACCCTTTAGTACAATATATGATAACCGATCGTTAATGAATTGAATGTCGATAACCGCTTGCGAAATTCGTTTATTAATGAGAAAACCGGTTCCCAGTCTGAACCCCTTAGCTCCCCCATAGTGAAAAGTATAGTCATCCTTAGAAATTGACGCGAAATCGCCCGGCCAGCAGGTTTCTTGAAGTGCTATTAAGTCAGTATCGGATTTGATTGCTATCTCAATGAGTTCGCTAAATCCGCCAGTATTTAGACTACGCGCATTCAGAGTTCCCGCCCTTAGATATTTTACGGTAGTTTTTTGTTGTTGCAAGTTAGCCATGATAATTTCGTGGAAATCCGCACGTTAGGATCCTTTACCGATCGTAGGTGAGTCCACCGTCCCAGAAGTGATAACCCCCATACCTCTCTGGGTCTAAGTATGGGAGCTTTCCGAATTTGACAAGGACCGTGTCAACTTCTCGTCAGACACATTACAGTTTCATCCTCGTATCCTAACATCCCCCTGCAAGGCAGCTCGCCTACTGGCATCAATACCCCTTTGGCCCTGTGCAGGAGAATCATTCCACACATCCCTTCCGGGCAGTGTCATCGCTGCGGTGTCCAATGGGGCAGCAGGATTTTTCCCTTACAAGATTTTTAGTTTCGGTTCGGGTAGAGTTTCTAGGTGGATACACGCTGCACCTCGGCTTGCCAGAACCCATCCATTGCGTATGAACGCAAATGGGTGAGTTCCCCCAAGCCATGGTTGTCATGTACCTATTTTCTGCCAGTGCTGGGCTCACCACACTCACGACTGGTTCCTATCGGCTGTCCGCGACTCCTTATTCTTGTATTCGCAGCTAACCTTAGGGGCTGTTCAGCCTGACGGGCCGTTCCTCTATCCGCAACATGAGGACGCGCTACGTAGTGGTGACAGAAAACCCACCGAGCAGATTCAAAATTGATATAGACGATTTATTTAAGCAAATGCTCCTGTATATCAGTTTGTTGCAGACAAAAATTATTTTTCAATAAAATCGTTTTAATTTGTTATGAGAAGAGTATTTAATAACAAAAAATTATCATAGATAAAAAATTTGTAAACAATTTATAAAGTTTTGAACCATGTTTTAATCTATTGAAGCTCATGGGCAGACAGCAAGCTGGTTCACTGGAATATTTGTTTAAAGAAATGATTAAATCCATCTTCAATGCTTCTGACCAACCTAACACTACAATTACCTCTGATTCTATTTGGGACTTCACTGGCGATAGCAAAAAAATGGTTTTGAAAAGGAAAAACATCTGATCAATCCTCATTTTATTACACATAAGCAGAATATCTTTTGCAAAATATCGATTAGTTGCCTTGAACTTTTACTGATGCATATACTTTTGGAAAATTCGAAAATATCAACAGCTTTGGTGTCTGCTGGAAGTCAAGCTGGAATGTTTTCCTTGAGCTTACAATTTTTTTTAAATTCAACATACGAAAGTTGAAGAAAAAAAAAAAGAAAACCACAGTAAAGAACATGTACATCTGGTACACTTTATGAGGCAGAGGATCAAGCAAGATATCGATACTCAGGAATCCGCTGTGAGTCTCACTTCTTTTGTGCGTCTGGTACGAAAAAAAAGAGCCACAAATAATTTTGAATAGCGTTTTATTTATAAAATCAAGTGTTTTTAAAAAACAGCAACAGTGTTTTACTCATAACACCTGAGAATACTAAATTTGTCTTTCTTTTGGCGTTTTCTCCGATGGCACTTTCCCGACCTCAGTTGTTCTTGAAAAAAAACGGCTCAATTGTGATAATAAATCATTTTAAATAATGTAAGGCTATAACCACAGATGTATCACTTCTTTTAGCATATTTTATTGTTTCAGAATTCAGCATCCCTCATGCGACCTATTCGATGTAATCTATATTTAAACATCTCCAACTGTAAACACCTTTCTGACATCAAACCAACTATTAAGCATTCATTGACTACTTGTTTGGAACCATCAACATCGTTTGGAATAATCTGATGAAAATGTGTAAGCCAAAAAACCAGTGGAGTGGACTAATTTTAGATCAGACGGGCAGTCATGTGGCGTTTTTCCACAAATCTTTATTTCTTATTTTTAGTTTTATTTTTCACGATTAAAACAAAAAATATTTGTCTTGTCAAAAAAAAGTGTTCCGCAATTTTGTAGATCTTTTTTAAATGAATATATTGTTCAAACACTTTCTTGTGTTTTGTACAGTTCAACCGTTTATTTTCAATGTTATTTTTTACGATTTGAGTCAAAAATACGCATCCTAAGGTTAGTTTTTTTAAACACTATTTCAAAAAAGAAGGCTTCGTTCTTTAACGTTAGAAGAAAACCAAATTGAAATAATAATGATTTATAAATTAAAAGTTCCAAAATACAAAAAAAGTTTGTCAGCAAGGTTAGTGCAAAAATATACAAAAAGTTGAAATATTTTCACAATTGACTCACATTTTTGTTATGAGATCCATTTTTAACGAAAGTAATCAAAATTTTACAAACTTTCGATATACAAAGAACATGAACAAATAAAAATTGTTCCATTGTCAAATTTTCGTATTGAATCGCCCTTTTCAATTCTGGAAACAGATATTGCATAATTAGGAAAGTTAAGTTTCAATGCTTTGTATAATTGGATATAACTTCCAAAATAATTAATATTTTGATGAGTATAAAGCATTGATTTGATTTGATTAATTTTTTTCTACGAACAGCGGAGTCTAAGTCTAAATAAACTTCTTCCATTTTCTGTTTAGCTTTGTTTCCTTATTTTCAATTCTTTGAGGGAGAACGTAGGTGAAAATTTTTATCCTTCTGTAGTATCACAGAACAAAATTTTTATTCTTCTGTAGTATCACAGAACAAATTTTTATTCTTCTGTAGTATCACAGAACAAATAGGAATAATTTTCAACAAACACAACATTCAAACCATATTTAAACCACCTGTGAAAATAGGTCTACTTCTAAACAACCCTAAAGATAAAAAGGCACCTCTCAGTGATCCGGGAGTAATCAGATAAACGTTTATTTTTTAGCCTGCTGGCCTTAAAAAATTGACTTGCTTACACTTCCATTTTTTTACAGAATTTTCTTACAACTAACCCTTAAAACTAACATCCTTCCACACCTTATATCTAGCGCCGCTCGCTCTTATCGCATTGCCTTCCTCGCTTCGCCTCGCCTCGCTCGCATGTCCCTACTTTCTTGCTTGCCTCGCATTACCAAACTCTGCCTCCGCGACTAATACCTAATACTTATCTACTATTTACAATATTTACAATTACTTATATTTACTTCCTCCTCTATTTACAATATTTCCTTCTCCATTCCTCTTCCTCCTTCCTTCTCTTCTTCTCCATCTTTCCCAATACTCCCTTCACCCATGCTACTGCCCTTTTGTCCCCCCTTTCATGCATCAATACCTCCATGCTTATCCCACTCCTTTCCACCTCCACGCACTCCTCCAACCAGTGCTCCACTCTTGCCTCCCCCTTCCCACATACTTCACACATCCTCTTTTCCCTAGCGAGCCAGAACCTTTTGAAACCCTCCATGCACCCACATCTCATCCTCGCTATAAGCTCCTGACTTCCTTTCTCTCCTTTCTCACACAAATATTGCGCTCTCGCCCTTGGCATAATCCACACATAGTTCCCATTAAACCTTGTCTCTCTTATTCTCTCTTCCCCTGCTGTCTTCTCTCTCTCCATGCTGTTCTTCTTAACCAACTCATATACCTTCCTTCCTTCCTCATGCATCCTTCTCAATTCATCCATATACAGTCCATTCGTTCCAAAATACCTTTCTCTTTCAACCTCCATCTTCCCACCCCCTCTCCTGTTCTCCTTCTCCCACCAACACTCCCTAACCAGCTTACTTCCCCCCTCTTCCAAAAATTTCTCCTCATATTTACACGCTCGACTCCCCGCTAGAATCCCTACACTCGTTCTCCCCGTCTCCCTCCTGACAATATAATTAGGCGTGTTCCTTGTCAACCCCAGTGTCCACTTTACATATCTCTCCTGTATCCTATTTACCTCTTCGCTTTCCTTCCACCCCCACACCTCTACTCCATACAATAGCACACTCATCACGAGTGAGTCAAACAATTTCATTCTCCTTCCAAAATCATCTGCGAATAACTTCTTTCCCAACCCCCACACCTGCCTCATCACCACATTTGCCCTCCTCACTCTCTCTTTTATGTGACCATCCACTCCGCCATTCCTCTGAAACAAGAAGCCCAGGTACACAAACTCTTTCACCGCCTGCACCGCCTTTCCCTTCCACTTCCACTGCCCTTCCTTATCCCTTCCACCTCCTTTTCTGAAAACCATAACCTTGGACTTTTCCGCATTCAGTTCAAACCTGTTCTTATCCAGGTATCTTCTCAACCTCTTCACCATTTCCTTTAAGGCCTCCTCGCTTTTTCCCAACAACACTATGTCATCTGCATACGCTAGCGACCAAATTCTAACCCCTCCTATCCTGACTGCTCCTACCACTCCGGCCTCCAGCTTACTTTCCATATCCGCAAATAAAATCGCAAAAAGCGTCGTGCTAAGCGGACACCCTTGTCTTAACCCCCTATCCATCCAGAATCCCTCCGAAATCCCCTGTCCTCCTCTTACCTTATCTTTTGTTTCTTCATATATCTCCCTTACCCTCTCGATCAGGCCTCTCTCCACTCCCCTCTCCTCCATCGCCTCCCACAACCTCCCTCTATCCACCGACGGAAACGCGCCTTTTAGATCCACAAAAAACGTGTACACTCTCGACCCCTTCTTCGCTAATTCTCTATCCACCACGTGCTGCAGAACGTAGATATTGCCGATAGTACTCCTACCTGCCCTAAAGCCCGTCTGCGTCTCTGGCAATATTCCTTTCCCCTCGACATCCTTCCGCAGCCTTTTCGCTACTACCATCGCGTATACTTTATACGCCGTATTCATTAGCGTAATCCCCCTATAATTTTCCTGCCTATCCCTCTCTCCTTTCTTATACAGAGGCACTATTAATCCTTCTCTCCACCCTCGTGGGAATCCCTCCCCCCTCCATACTTTCTTCACTACCTCCTTCAGCCTCTCCCTAACCTCTTGTGTACTAAACAGCCATGCTTCGTTCTCTAGCCCATCCATCCCTGCTGATTTTGACCTTTTTAAGTTCCTTATCTGTTTCTCTATCTCCTCGTCATTCAACTCCTCCATCTCTGCCTCCCCCGTTCTTCTACTCCCATCATCTCTCTTCCTTGAATCTGAGCCCTGAAATAATTCTTTAAAAAACTCCCTCCACTCCTCACTCCCTATCTTGTCGCTTATCCCTACTCTACCCTTCCTAAACCTATTTATTATCTTCGAGACGTCCCCTTCTGTCTTAAGATTTCCTAACTCCTCCTCCAGCTCTTTCTCCTTTTCCTGTTCTTTCTTCTTACACATCAATCTAAACCCCTTCCTCATTTCTACGTACTCCTCCCTTTTCGCAGTACCCTCTTTCCACTTCTTATACTTCCTCTTCACCTTTCTTTTCATCTTTTTACATTCCCTATCCCACCACGGCTTCACCATTCCTTTCTTCTTCTTTTTGAATAACTTCTTTTGCACGCACCCTTTCACGTTCTCTTTTAAATCCTCCCATATCTCTTCCACCGTCTCCCCTTCGAAGCGTACCTTCCCTAACTGCTCCTTATATTTCTCTATCGCCTCCCTCGTCCAGCTAACCCTCTCCCCCGTCGACACTTCTTCCCCACCTTGCCTCCCGCCGTTCTCACCCCTTCTCCACAACCCTAATGACTGATGGTCTGATGCTACCCTCCCTTCTACTGCTAATCTCTCCATCTCCTCCCACCGTTGCATATTCATAACTACATAATCTATTACCGATACCCCCACCTTACCTACGTATGTGTATTCTCCCTCTTCGTCCCCCGTTGCCATACCATTTGCCACCGCCCAGCCTCTATCCTCCATCCAGTCCCTTAGAATCTCCCCCTCCTTATTTATTAACCTATCCTTCGAATTCCTTTCGAAGCTCTCCCCTTCCCTGTAAAGGCCCCCTTCCCTCCCCATCCTGGCGTTAAAGTCCCCACCCAGTACCACCATACCCTCTTCTCTTTCACCTAACATGTCTTCCACCCTTTCTTTAATTCTTTCCATCCCATCCTTATTGTACACTGTCACAAACTTACACATTGCCCCTCCTATCTTTACTTTCCTCATTTGCACTCCCTCCCCCTCTTCCTCTCCGTGAGCTTCTTCCTCTAATCCATCTCTAATCCCCGTTATAATCCCCCACTAGCCCTTCCTTTCTTCTTCACTCTGACCGCCTCCTGGAGTCTCCACCTATACCCCCTTGGCATCGTAAGAACTTCGTGATGAATCGCTCTTCTAAATTCTGGAAAACGATATTGCATAAATAGGGAAGATTTCAATGTTTTGCATAATTGTTTTTAACTCCCGAAATAATTAATATTTTCCGGCTAAATTTCAATCTAAATTTCCATATAAAATTAATAACTTAATTGTTGATCTAAAAATTTTCTGGATATATACCTCTTTTTGTCGTATTTCGCTTTTTTTAACAGTAACCACGAGAACTAACAAGCGGAAGTTCGAATTGCGTCAAATAGCCATACTCTATATAAAATTGAAGAAAAATAGAGCAAAACTTCATTTAAATATTTCTTATTTTTACGAATTGAAATTTGATGTGGGTCAAAATATTATCAAAAGATGTTCACAAAATTAAGTTTCGTATCATGTTCTCGCCATAAAAACAGTAAAGAAATATTTCATCGAGAGCGGGGAAGACGGTAAATATTATAATCCAACTGCTTGTATTATATGTACATATATACTCAATTTTGACAGTGAATAAATGACCCCTCACACACCTACCCAGATAACAAAATTCGCGAACAGTGCGAGCGGTACCGCTCGCACGCGCGCGGATTAATCCTGCACGCATGCCTTCACCGCGCCACGCAGATGAGTCATCATATGCGACGCATATCGCTCGCACGACGTGAAGGTCGCCCGCGTGACGGTGAAAAGCCAGCTTTATGCGTCTCGTAAAATTACATTGTAAAATGACACTGTACTACTTTGTATTTCAGGTATACCTAGAGTTAACTGGAAAAACACTTGTTTTTTTTTTCAAATTGCGGTAAGTATTAGAAAAATATGAAAACAAAAAATTCACCGTTACTGAAATGAAGGTTATAAACCTCGTAATTTCAGTAGACAAGCTTGGACTTGTGAAAGTGAAAAAAAAAACACATTTCAGATCATAAGATTTTGAAAATAAATATTAATTGAATTACCTGTTAGATTTCCTATCAATTTTGAACGTTTTTTTCAACAAAATATACAGAACATGCTAAAAACACGTCACAATGCACCATAAACAACTGATGATGAGGACCTAGCCTAACCAACAGAAAGAAACTCTATGTTCAAGTTTATTCCAACCACGTGATCATGCGGGAACATTACAAACTTCCTTTGATATAATAATGGTAAAATTAATTTGCAAACATTTGAAAAGTTGTCAAAGTAATTTCAACACATTATTTTAAAATGTTTAATTTGTAAAAATTAGTTGGATAAAGTTCCGAATAGTGGTTACCTCCGAAATTGTTGAAACCACGTATACTTACGTATTTTGATACGCTTATTACGAAAATCATAGTGAAAATTGGCGACAAGGACGTTCCATGGTAAAAACCATAAGAAACCCCATAAAAATCATGATTTTTTTGTTTATCCCAGTAAATACAAAGAATTTTGAAAAACGTTTCGTACAAAAGCTCTAGCTAGTATAAAAATACATCTTTTTTGTATAATAAACTTTTTGCCTAAAGCCATTATTTTTCGATAAAAAGAGGATTGCGTTGGAAAAACAATAAAAATAAGAAAACAGTTACAGATATGCGTTCGGTCACGCTTGTCACTTCTTTCCCTTTCTTTCTCGTCCCTTCTTCGTAACATTTCAGTAAATGCGTACCCCCCCCCCCCCGGCCCACTTAAACCTGAAAAAGGGGACGAGCGTGACGAAACAAATTTCCGTAATCAGTCAGTAAATGCGTAGCCCCCCTCCACCCCCAACTTAAACCTGGAAAAGGGGATGAGAGTAACTGAACGCATTTTAGTAACTAGTCAGTATATGTCTAGCCCAAACCCCCACTTAAACCTGAAAAAGGGCACGAGCGTGACGAAACAAATTTCCGTAATCAGTCAGTAAATACGTAGCCACCCTCCACCCCCAACTTAAACCTGGAAAAGGGGACGAGCGTAACTGAAAGTATTTTCGTAACTAGTCACTATATGTGTAGCCCCCCCCACTTAAACCTGAAAAAGGGGGCGACCGTGACTGAACAAATTTCCGTAATCAGTCAGTAAATGCGTAGCCTCCATCCACCCCCAACCTAAACCTGGAAAAGGGGACGAGCGTAACTGAACGTTTTTTCGTAACTAGTCAGTATATGTGTAGCCCCCCCTCACTTAAACCTGAAAAAGGGGGCGACCGTGACTGAACAAATTTCCGTAATCAGTCAGTAAATGCATAGCCTCCATCCACCCCCAACTTAAATCTGGAAAAGGGGACGAGCGTAACTGAACGCATTTTCGTAACTAGTCAGTATATGTGTAGCACCCACCCCCACTTAAACCTGAAAAAGGGGACGAGCGTGACGAAACAAATTTCCGTAATCAGTCAGTAAATGCGTAGCCACCCTCCACCCCCAACTTATACCTGGAGAAGGGGACGAGCGTAACTGAACGTATTTTCGTAACTAGTCACTATATGTGTAGCCCCCCCCCCCC
>CAKNYM010054391.1:0-61523 GCA_932195095.1 Andricus curvator | reverse complement strand
GGACACTTTTCATCCAATTTCACCCCCGTCCGCTCAATAGATTTTTAATTTTTTTATCGATTTTAATTACTGAAGGTGATACCTTTAATAATATGCTGTTTAAAATCGGCACAAATTGTAAATTCTACCTTCAAATGAACCGTAAAATGGATTTATTCCATTTCCGGAACTCTTTACGTCTAATTTGACCCCCGAGCGCTCCATAGATTTTTAATTTTTTTCTTGATTTTCTTTACTGAAGGTGTACCTTTAATAATATGCTGTTTAAAATTGGCACAAATTGTAAATTCTACCTTCAAATGGACCGTAAAGTGGATTTATACCTATTCCGGGACACTTTTCGTCCAATTTAACCCCCTTCCGCTCCATAGATTTTTAAGTTTATTTTATTTACTGAATGTGACACCTTCAATAATATGTAGTTTAAAATTGGCACAAGTTGTGAATTCTACCTTCAAATTGACCGTAAAGTGGATTTATACCTATTCTGGGACACTTTTCGTCCAATTTGACCCCCGTCCGCTCCATAGATTTTTAATTTTTTTATCGATTTTATTTACTGAAGGTGATACCTTCAATAATATGTGGTTTAAAATTGGCACAAATTGTAAATTCTACCTTAAAATTGACAGTAAAGTGGATTTATACCATTTCCTTGACACTTTTGGTCCAATTGGACCTCCGCCCGCTCCATAGATTTTTACATTCTCATTCTAATGAGAAGGTATTGGTTTTATGTAAAATTTGACATAGTCGGTTTTCATCAAATCTCCACGTTTTGAGACCTCCTGAGTCAGAAAAAACGATTTTTACGAAGGTGTCTGTCTGTCTGTAGTCTGTCTGTCTGTCTGTCTGTCTGTCTGTCTGTCTGTCTGTCTGTCTGTAGCCACGATAACTTTCGAAAAAATGATCAGATTCGATTGAGCTTTGGCACACTTTTTTATGGCCGAAAAATAGGGAACGAGTTCGTTAACCAGCTATTTTGGATGAAAATCCAAAAAGTGAGCACATTTTGAAAATTTTTGAGCCCACTTTTTTTGAATATTTGAAAATTCTATGTACGGTTGTTAGTAGTACGCAAAATTACGAACAAAATATTCTCATGACTTTTTGTGATAAAAAAAAATTACTGGAGTTATAGCATTTTCAAAATTCCAAAAAACAAACGAAAATGAACATTTTAAGCCGAAAAACGCACGATATGAAAAAAAGTCAAGAGGAGAAAAACGTTGATTTCTGAACACCCTATAATATTTTCATAACAACTTTTTGAATTTTTCGAAAAATAACAAATTCAAATTTTGATCGCACAAAAAATTAATGAAAAATCAAAAAAGCCATTTTGCTGTCAAACTATGCAAGATACCAGAAAAGATCATCTTACCAAAATTGTGCACCTGAAAAAGATCTACAAATTTCTTATCATTCACTTTCTCATATGACGCGTAGTTTTTGTTTTATTCGTAAAAAACAGCATTGAAAATAGAAAAATCAAATTTTCAGACGAATATTACCAGCTACGAAAAAATGACCTAAACAAAATTTGTTCATCCAAGGAAGAGGTACAAATTTATTGTGACTCATGTTTCGATAGGATGCGTGGTTTTTGTTTTATTCGTGAAAATAACATTGACAGTAAAAAAAATCAAATTTTTGAAAAAACAATGCAAGGTACGAAAACATATAAATGAACAAAAATTGTACATTCAAAAAACTTACAAACCCGTAATCAATTTTTGTGATAAGAATATATTCAAAATGAAAAAATGAACTTTTTTGATAAACGGCACAAGCTAAAGTAAAATGTTAACTAATAAAACTTGTTGCCTGAATTATATCATTACTTTTCATTTGAAATCAAATACAAATTTAGCAATTTGTATATGAAGAACATATAACACGAAGCACAAAGTGCGCGCTCAGTGTATTTACCAAATCGCACGCCGTAAGTGCGCTCAAACTTTTTTGTTTCTATCATACGGTTCAAATGATTTTCAAATCAAATATCGAGCGCGAAGCGCGAGTGTCTGGATGAGAATGTGTTCCTTAAGGTCGATAGAACCTTGAGTAAATAAAGTTCCTTTTCAGTCTGAAATAAAAACAAATTTAACAATCACTTAATATGTAGAGGTTTTGATAATTTTATAATATTTGCAAACAAACTTTTTCTTTTCATCGAAGTCGAACACGAAGTTCAAAAATCTAGAGGAGCCGAGCGGAAAGCGCGAGATAAATATATGATCGAGCGAGCGAAGCGAGCCGCGCGCGAAGCGCGCCATGAGAATGTGCCCGCGAAGCGGGCAGATTTTTAATTTTTTTCCTTATTTTCTTTACTGAGGGTGATACCTTTAATAATATGCTGTTTAAAATTCGCACAAATTGTAAATTCTACCTTCAAATGGACCGTAAAGTGGATTTATACCATTTTAGATAAAATTATCAGAGGTTCATGAATAATTACAACTTCAAGGACATTTTTTTACATAAAATGCGGATGAGTAAACTTAATTTCTACAATATTCGCTGCTTTGTGATTAAATACAAAAGTTATAGGTCTGTATAAGTGACAGTTAAAGAAATTTTCAGTCTATTTAATAAATACAAAAATATAATTTATTTAAAATAAACTATACAAACAGAACTTCAACATTTTAATGATTAAACTACACGTATTTTAACATTTAATGACAACTCTAGTAATTTATTTGGTCACTCAAACACAAAAAACAACATTTTTCTAAAGATTATAATACTCTTAATTAGAGTTAATGAGCAATATGGTGATTTATTCAAAGGCTCTTATTTAGCTTGAAAAATGATAAATTCGTTAGTAATATTTTCATTATGGAGCTGACCGTTATGGAGCTGACATTTACAACTAAACTTACATTTTTCTCTTGAATTTTTTAACTTCTACTTTTTTCCGCACACCGGCAGTTTGTGTCTAGACTATAACTGTAAATAAACTCAAAATCACTGATAGGCTTCATTTACTTTAAGCGATTTATTGCATTTTGGAGCTAACCGGCTTTTTTGTACGGACTGTTTTGTAAACAAACCATCACAGCTGTCGAATGTTTTCGAATGGGAAAAATTCCATCGAGCGTCGGTTAGATAGTTTGAGAGTCAGTCTTCGAAATTATGTCAGTAGATGGCGTTTAAATGAACCACGAGATTTCAAAATCGTGAGAAAGTATGATAAACAAAATTATTTGAAATATGATGTGACAAAGTGCATCGCTTTATTTAGAAACTTTAAAAGTCATTTCTGTAACATTGTAGCGCACTTAAAAATCAACTATAGGGGGAAGTCCCGTAACGCCGGATGGCACCTAATACCGGACAGTCGCTCGTGGCGAGAGATTCTGCGTCACTGACAAACTCTGGTGCGTGAACCTGCGTCCCTACAACCCCCCGCAACCATTCTTGCTATATTCATGCCTAATGCGTTTCGCTGTATAGAGTTACTAGGAGTGTCCGGTATTAGGTGCCGTCCGGCGTTACGGGACTTCCCCCTATACTTGGATTATTCAAATAATATAGACACTGGAAGGTAACATTAACTTAGTGAAATAAATGTTATGGATTTGCACAAAATATTTTAATTTGGGACAATTACGGAGCTGACATTTTGGATATTTTTTACGCAATATAGTGTAAATATTTATTGAAGGGTACACTTATTTCGTGGTAAAAAATTGAATAAAGTTATTGTACGATAAAATATTACAAGTCTAAGACCTGGTTTGACTTTTTTCTATGTGTAAAAGCCGAAGCCGCAAAGTTGTACAGTTTCGGGAATATTACCCATATGTATAATCCACTGAATCGAGATTACAATAGTGGTGCAGTGAACATTACAGAAGAATCGGTACAGGCTACCGATCCGAATAGCTTGTTTAGCTCGCCCTCAAAATCGTAATCACGCAACTTATCCGCGCGGACCACCGGCTGAATTCATGACGCCATCGGCAATGGATGGATTGCATCACCTAAAAAACATTTATTTTTGACATTTCTGTGACAATCGTCACATTACTTCATATACACACTTAGCAATGAAGGGGTTTTATAATAAATAACACTATTTTGGATGGGACGTCTTATTCACAGGTCGCGTACAGTTGAGAGTTTATTGGAGCAAGACGTGTTTGCGTTCCGCGACTGTTCCAGCTGACATGTATGGAAATGAGGCAAATGCGAGCACTTTTTTCGTGTGCCGCGATGGCATGGACGCGTATTCAAAAGTCGTTACCGAGGTCGCCACCTTAGTTACAAATGCATTTCGAAATTATTGCACAGATCGCAACTCGTGTAATAGTGTAGTGGTTAAGCTATCCGACTGGCGTGCTTAGGTTTATGCGTTCGAATCCGCCCCGTTGCGTGCGAAATTTGAATTGTATTATAAGCGTTGTAACTTACAAATACCGATTAATTATAAGTATATCCGAAAATATATCTCAGAATTAACCGTGTGTTTATTTATTAATCATTTTTTAGCAATATTTTTTTTACAATTTATAGAGCCGTCCAAGCTATAGTCTGTACCGTTAAGATAAGTTAGATCTGTTTATATCATCCGTCAAAGTGACATGATAATTCGTAATTGCAGCATCGAGGAACCAACAGTCGCGCGCCCTAGGCGCGCTCAAACTCTTGAGCGAAGCGAGCCGCGCGCACAGCACGCGATGAGAATGTGCCCGCGCAGCATGCAGATTTTTTCTATTAAATTCATACTAAAAACGGTATTCTTTTGATTTTTTCAACAAGAATTATTTTTAATTGATAAGGGACGAGTTTCCAAGTATTTTGTAAATAATTTTTAATTATTCAAACAATTATTATTTGTTTAAGAATTTTATTTTTCTTAAAATGGCGGAAAATTATTGTTTTCGGGATATAAGTGATAGATTTTATGTATGGTAAGAATATGTTTCGTTTTTTACATAATTGGTCATTATTGAAAAAATATCTATTTGTTTAAACAATCTTTTCTCCCTCAAATTGTAACAAGTTATTATTCTCTGGAATTTATATCTCGAAAATATGTAATAATTTTCCACGATTTAAGAGAAATATGTATTTTTTAAACGAATAATAATTGTTTGAACAATTGTTAATCATTTACAAACAGGAGAAAAATATGCTGTGTCTAATTTTAAAAAAAGAAACAATTTTCAATATTTTTCTTATAATTTTGTGTGTACTTAGATGTGTAATAATAATGATGAGTGTCATAATAATTAATTTTTCATAATGAAATTTCAATTTTTATTATTCTTCTTCATGAAATATAATTAGCCTAATTCTAAATGTAGATGCGTAACATAAGTGCGACACAATGTGTTCTTTCAGAGAACTCATATCGGTCCGCATTGGTATTTTATAAAACAAAGCTTAACTACGCAGGCAAAGGAGAGACTGCGTTTTAGGAAATAAAATAGTTTGAAGAATGGATCAATACATTTTTTTAATGTTCTCATAAATTAAAAATTAACAAAAAATGAAACAATGAAAATTTTTAAGTTTGCATTCAGCACTCTGAAATTTTAATGATTCGAGTCTTATTTTATTTAAAATAATTCAATTTCTTTATTTTTAAATATTTAATTTTACTTTCTTATTTTAAATTTATTATGAAAGATATAGCGAACCTGAAAGCGTCTCCAGAGTTCTTTCAGAGAAATCATATCGGCCCGCATCAGTATTTTATAAACAAAGCTCCTGGAAGAGACTGCGTTTTAAAAACTAAAATAGTTTGAACAATCAATCAAGAAATTTGTAAGTGTTCAAAATTATATCATTTTCAAACAATTTTAACTTAAAAACAGTACAGTTTAGTGATTATAAGTTATTTCTTGAAAAATCTAAATTGAAAAATGTAATTTACAAATTAAAAATTAAAAAAAATTAAAATTTTTAAAGTTTACATTCAGCACCCTGAAATTCGAACGATTTGAGGTTTATTTTATTTCAAATAATTTAATTTTATTTAGTTTATTTTTAAATATTTGATTTATAATTTCTTATTTTGAATAAACAGTCAAATATTGTTCAATATGGAAACAAAAATTTTGTAATTAAAAATTTTCAAACTGAATGCTAAAAAAATGGAGTATTTTAGAATATATTTTATATATATATATTAATTAAATATAATATTAATTAAAATTTTTTTGAAAATTGAAAAAAGATTTTTAGAAAATTGTTATTTCCGAATTTATTGATATTTTCCGGAAACATTAACATTTGACGTTTTTTCAAACAACTTCTAATAAAATTAACACATACTGGCTTTCATTTATGCCCATAAAACGGGAACTTTTATCACCTTTCATGCAATAATTGAGACAAAATCTACAGTTTATTATTATTAAAACTAGGGTGTTCACACATAAATCTGTCTTGGGTCGTACACTGTCAGAAATAATTGTAAGTTTAGCATACGGTAGTACGGCTTTTCTTCCATACTTTTCAATATCCCATACAAGTATGGAGATTTTCCATTGGTCGCTTGAAGATTTCCCATACATTTGCAAGAGTTCTATACGCTGCTATGCGAAAACTTCAAGTCAAGAAGATAACGTTGATGCGCAGAGGAACGCGCATGCGCTGTAACTATGGTGGTTGATGGAGAACGGAGAGAGTGAATGATAACCTAATCATAGCGTCTACTCAGTTGAGAAACATTATTTCAAGTGCAGTGACAAAAATGAAATTCGTGAGTTCTTTTTTCTTTTGAAATAAAGTTCAGTGTGAGAGAAATAAAACAGGAAACTAAAAGCAAAATCAGCATTATTCACCCCACGGTAAGTTTAGTTTGTATACATATAATTGTGATGTGTGTCAAAATGTTAAGTTGCTGCATCGTTGCAGTTTGCATTTATAAGCTTTTGAATTCAAAGTCATCAGAAGCACTCTATTTTGTCCGCTAGTGTGAACGAAGGCAAAACAAATTCGTACTCTATTTAAAGAATACTTTTGTATTGTATTTGTATTGTATACTTGTATTGTATTTGTAATTAGAGAGCTTGCATTTGAGGAAGGCAGAAAGACAATTTCAGAGCCGCATCTTCCCTCGCCCTTGCTCTGATGCTGACTCTCCAAATCTTTAGGTTTCAATCCTTCTTTTTTTATTTAAAATACAACTGTATGCTTAAATATGAACTTTTTTGGTGGAAACTGCACATTTTTCAATTGAAAATTCGACTGTTGTACAGAAAATGTGTATTTCGACTTGAATGTTAAACAATTTATATGCATTTTTTCTTTCGCGCCTGAAAAATCTGTATTTGCTGCAAATTCTTTTTTTTTGTTGTTGGAAAATTCATCATTTTACTTTGAAATTCATCTCCTTGATTGAAAATTTGACTATTTTGTTGAAAATTCGTGTTTTTTTTTGAAAATTCAACTACTTGGTTGAAAGTTTAAACAGTTTGGTGAATATTTTAAGTAAAATGATGAATTTTCCAACCAAAAATAGGAAGTTGCAGCAAATACAGATTTTTCAGTGAAAAAAGAAAAAATGTAAGTTGTTCAACATTAAAGTAAAAAAAAAATTTCTGTACAAGAGTTGAATTTTCAATTTGGAAATTTGCATTTTCCACAAAAAAATTTCACATTGAAGCATACAGTTGTATTTTAAATAGAAAAAGGAGGAAACCTGAGATATTCAGGAATTTTTTCGGACATCTCTATCAATCGCACGGTATTTTTCTTATGTTAAAACTTTATTTATGTTTACAGGGAATTCTCTATTTGATGGAGCTGCCACTAGCATAGTTTTTACTGAGAGACAAGAGATCATCAGGCCCAGGAACATTCTAGAAGGATTTCTGTGCTTTTTCTTCTCCTACTACGTGTATGGCTACACGTATGGAGTCAATTTCAAATCTTTGGAATTCATCCAAGGGTAAGTTTACTGCAAAAAATTATGACATCTTAGCTTAATCGTATGAATTTTTCTCATATGTAAAATTAATTATTCTTTTTTAAACTGTTTCAGCGTTTTCCAAAAAATTAATCCCTCTTCAGGGCACAAGAGAGGGAAAAAAAGCAAAAAGGAACCTTCACACAGTGAATGCGCAGGTTCAGAAATTAATGGACAGGGTAGAGGAAAAGGACGGAAATGAGAATTCCGGATTACTGCTGTCCTGAAGAAATTTTGTCTTGTCTCAAGAAGATAACCTCATTATTATAATAGTCGGTGGGGGATTCTATTGACCCTGAATAATAAATTTCGTAGAAAATTTTCATGTGCATTGGCTTTAGGGTCAAGTAAATTAAAATCAATTTACTTGTTTCAAACGTTTCGGTGTAGTCAAAAAACTCGTTAAGAAATATTCATCAGCTACGTATATTTGATGGAAACAAATTTTAAAACAATCCTCTATATGAAAAATACCCATAAAACAATAATTTGGCATTGAAGAAATATTTTCAAGCTGTGAAATTAAAGGGGTAGTAAAAGTACGAAAGTATCAAAAACATCGTAGTTAAATAATTATTCAAATATTATTTAAAAAAAAAACTATTTATCTATGAACATTTAAAGAAAACATTTACACTGTGGTAAGAATTAAAATTGTCAAAAAAGATTACAGTATCATAATTATTTCCTTATAAGTTTTGTATACTAACGTGCGATAAAATTTTTTTTACTTTAATTCCTTGTGTGAAAATTTTTGATTTTAAAAAACTTGGTCTTTGAAAAAAAAATTAATTATTAGTTTAAAAATAATATCAAATTAAAAATGTTAAACAATATTTCTTCCATACAAAATTGTTTAAGGGCATTTTTATATAAAAAGGATTGTTTATATATTCTTAACCAACGAATAACGCATTAGATTTTAAATTTGCGTACCTACTATAAGTTACGTAATTTTCACATATTTAATAATATTTACTGATGATGGCCACGATTGTGTGACGAAACGTTTTAAGCAATTTAATTGGTTTCAATTCACTTGACCATATAAAGGTTCATGCATGCTCGAACGCAAAACTAAATGCGTGCGCGCGTTCGCGTTTGCGTCAGGATAGAAACTGTGTTGAGCAATGGTTTGGTTCACACTGGACAAGCGCATCGCCGAAACGCTGACAAAAAGTCTAACCTGACGCTTTTCACAGTTTTCACCGTACGCCTCCACACTGGGGCAAAAACACACAGTGAGACCAAACGCATATTTTTCGTTCAAAAAAGTCCACAGACTTCCATTTTGCCGCGATTTGCGATTTTGTTGTTGTTAATCCAAGAGCACTAAATTTCCAAGAGCACCTTCGTCATAGATATTTTTAATTTGTTTATTTATTATACGTTTACTCAAAGTATGAGAAAATCGACATTTTTTACATAATTATTATTTACTCTTCAACAACGGTTTGCATATGATGAAAATCATCTTGAATCAACGCAAGAGTACTCCCAGAATACAAATAATTTGATGATTGTATGTTTTAATCATTATAAACAAATCAAATTAACAAATAGCCAAATATCGTAATTGTAGTTGAAAAACATTTGTTCTTATCTAAAAATGCTTCAAATTATTGTGAGAGTGATTGTTAGTCCGAATATCCATAATTTATTAACAATTAGAATTGTTATACACAATTTTTTGCACAAATTTGGGATTTGAGGTTTTTTCAATTGCGGTTTTCCCTTTATCACCTGAATTGATGCAGATATTCTTACAAATAATATATGTTTAGTTATATTTCTGAAAATACAACAATCGTTGATTTTTTTAAACAAATGAAATAAATAAATCTAAAACTTTGGCACTTTGGTCTGGAAAATAATTTTTTGACTGCAAATCTCTGTAACCAAAATGTAAAGCAGTTATAGTGCACAAAAATTATTTCCCAGGCCAAAGTGACGAAGCTTTATCTTTATTTATTTCATTTGTTTACAAGGATTAACAATTGTTTCATTTCAACAACTATAATAGAACCTATGTTATTTTCAAGAATATCTGCATAAATTCAGATGATGAAGGAAAATCCGAAATTGCAAAACCAATAATTCCAACATTTCCCACAACAATGGTTTATAAATATTAAAATTGTTAATGTTTTATAGAAATTGTTACTGTCGATCACCCTCACAACAATTTAAAGTATTTCCAGATAAGAAAATTTTTTTTTTCAACAATGATTATAATATTTTTTAAATATATGAAACTTTCGTGATATTTGAAATGAAATAATAACAATAAATAATAACGATTGCTTATTGTTAATTTTACATGGAAATAGTGACTGCAAATCTCTCTCACAAAAATTCAAAGCAGTTTTGGTGGAAAAAATTATTTTCCAGGCGAAAGTACCAAAGTTTTATATTAATTTATTTCATTTGTTTAAAAAATCAACAATTGTTGTATTTTCACAAATATAATCTGCATCAATTCAGGTGAAAAAAGGAAAGCCGCTTTGAAAAAACCACAAATTCCAAATGTGTGCAAAAAATTGTTTATAACAATTCTAATTGATAATAATTTATGGATATTCTGACTAACAATCACGCTCAAAACAATTTAATGCATGTTTTGCTAAGAACAAATGTTTTCAACCACAATGACGATATTTGGCTATTTGTTAATTTAATTTGTTTGCAATACAATAATCAAATTATTTGTATTCTGGGAGTGGTAAGAGGGTGTCATCTAATGGTAACTTTTTGGTCGATTTTGTTGTAAAAACGGTTATTATTGTATCACAATGAACTTAGCAGATAATTGGTCATAATGTTTGTTCACATTCGAATAATCTAATGCCTGTATGATTTTGCAGCGGCTTACGGTAAAAACCGCAAAAATATGTATAAATAAAAGGTAACTGGAAGTCTTTGAGTAGCAGAGCACATGTACAGTCAAAGCCCGAGAAACGAAGATGTACCTAGTTAATATAAAAGTATATGGTACGCAGGTAGGCAAAGGTGGGTAGGCAGACCGTGAGGAGACAATGCAAAAGGTGGTAGCCACATGTTTTGAAACGGCGAAGAAATCGCTAAAATGATTTTTCAAGGAAGAATCTTCAATTTAAGGTAGGTATAATAAAATTTGGTACAGAGGTAGGCTCTGCGGGGACACGAAAAAATGTGGTGGCCAAATGTGGCCAAATTTTCAATTTGTCAATACCATTTGCCACGTTTCATA
Organism: Andricus curvator; assembly: GCA_932195095.1. NCBI lineage: Eukaryota > Metazoa > Arthropoda > Insecta > Hymenoptera > Cynipidae > Andricus > Andricus curvator. The sequence goes on along the minus strand of CAKNYM010054391.1, from coordinate 50,364 downwards.
CAAAAACGGTGAGTTCTATCAAAAACCGGTTACATGGGATGTTGTAGGTTTTTTGAGATAAACCCTTATTCTTCCAACACTGTTTTTTTATCTCGCATAGTTCTTCTGTAAAGTGGAATTTTCAATTTTCAATAACATTTTTCACGGTTAACAAAAACTATGCATTAAATAAAAAAATGGTATAAACCAAAGTACATCTTTTTGAGGTGGACAATTTTGCTTTTTATCATTTTTGTTTACATCTTGCATAGCTCGGCAGGAAAATTGAATTTTGAATGTTTTAAAACGCATTTTCAATGGATAAAATCAGAACCTTTAGCCAAAAATGGCTGTTCGAAGATCTCGTCCTTTTTTTAGGCCTTCACAAAGCCTAGACAATACTACAGACATACACATTCTTAGTATTTATTTTTACTAATAAACTTTATATACATAATGAGAATTCAAAAATTAAAAATGCTTTATTTTCGAAGAAGAATACAAAAAATGGAAAACAAAATTTGGAAATGTAATAATTACTAAGTATAAACAAATATTTGAAAATATTAAAATAACAAATATTACTAAGTATAATCCACTTGCATTGTTATTAATCCATTAAAAATATAATAATTCGATTTTGCCATTTTTTCTGATATCTTTATTAAGTTTCGTAGGAATTTTGTACTGAGTAATTTAAAAAAAAAGGTGAATCGGTTGAGAATTTCGACCTGCAGCTTCATCCTTCCGCGAAAATACATTCCTGAAGCCCTGTGCGGTTGCCACAGTGCACTGGACCGCGACGAGTTTTGCTGGTGTGCTATACTGAGTGGAGACTCAGTATAACTCAAAAATGCGTTCCAAAGTGCTTCGCGTAGGCGTTCGGGTTCGCGTTTGCGTTCGAGCATGCATGAACCTTAAAGCCAACAAAGTACATCAAAATTCTCTACGAAAATCATGATTTTACCTTGCAATTTATTCATGAATATTTTTGGTTAATTTTCGTCATTATTCTATTTAACATTATAATTGATTTAATGCTTTCAATTTTAAATTAATTATAACATTATAATTGTATCTTGTACAGTTGTACACTATTGTAAATATTCCATGTTATCCTAAAATTCTTCTCGATTTGTTGCTCTTGAATACACTCTACATTAAACTACACTACGTTTCTCATATTATAATATATCCCATCCAAGGTTATGGTTTTCAGAAAAGGAGGTGGAAGGGATAAGGAAGGGGAGTGGAAGTGGAAGGGAAAGGGAGTGAAAGAGTTTTTGTACCTAGGCTTCTTGTTTCGGAGGAATGGCGTAGTGGATGGTCACATAAAAGAGAGAGTGAGGAGGGCAAATGTGGTGATGAGGCAGGTGTGGGGGTTGGGAAAGAAGTTATTCGCAGATGATTTTGGAAGGAGAATGAAATTCGTTCTGTGACATTTTTACTGGTTTATTGATAAATGTCGGATTTAATTGACCCAAATATTTAAATTGTGATGAAGAATTTTTGTATTGGCATTAGGGTCTTATGGACATATATTTAATTAAAAAAAATGCATATCATTAAAGTTAAATTGGCAAACGTTTCGACCACGGATAGGGGTCCAGATATTTGATAAAAATAGGTTTTTTTCCACAAAAAACCATTAAGATTAAAATAAAAAAGAAATCATGCATGAACTTAGTGTTTCTACGTCGTGCAGCACCTCTCTCTCTCTCCGCCACCCTCTCTGTTTCTCCCTTCGTCTCTCTATCAGCTTCCTCTCTGTGTGGTCTTCCCGTTTCGTTGCAGAAGGTGAGGTGATTGGGGGTGAAGTAAAACACTCCGTAATCCCACAAACACAATATTCACAAACTTCACAAGCACGTTGAACAGAATCACACACTTGTATAGTTTGAAAGGAAGTTAATAATTTCAAAACAAGGCAATTAATCGTAAATGAAAAAACAAGTTTCTGAATATTATAAAAAGTTAGTTTTTCGACGTAAAATTAGAGACATCCGCTCTGTTTAAAATCACGAAAAAAACTGAAAGAACATTCTCAGAGGTACTACAGTTTAACGACTTCAGAAATTGGAAAGAAAAACACTTTAATTTTTAAAGGGCTACGGTGGTAAAACTGAATGACAACATGGGGCCCGGTCTCTGGGTCACTCCACCCTCGACTCCATCACAGGGCAACCATAGCCAACACGTGTTTTCAGTTTTTTTCCTCTTTACAACCGGCAAATATATTTTAGAAAGGTTTGCTACGTCGGTTCTCAAATTGACCGCATTAATATTGCCGGCAATATGGCACATTTCCATCACCAGACGTTTCTGATAGTGAAATTCATTCGCAAGAATTTTCGCATTTTCAAAATCGAATAAATGATCGTTTTCAACACTGTGTCTAGTGAGCATTGTCTGTTTTTCAAGGATCTTATTTATATCCCTTCTGTGTTCTCTAACCCTAACTCCTAAAGGACGTTCAGTTTGACCGATATAGACCGCATTGCAATTTTGTCCTTTGCACCAAATTCCATAAAAAATATTGCTATTATGCAATTTATTTAATTTATCTTTGGTAGGTCTGAAAACTGATGTAACGTCTCTATTGTTTTTAAAAGCCGTCATAATGTCGTGTTGCCCGAGGATTCTTGCGATTCGTTCAGATACTCCTTCAACGTAAGGAATGCTAATAAATGACCTAATTTCCGCGTTTTGAGCTATTTAATTAATTCCGCGATGTTCCTTTTCGGCCAAAATATTCAATCTGAGATTGATATTTTCTCTAACAAATAGTTGCGGGTAAAAGTTCTCATTGAGAGTGTCTTCTACCAGTCGCAAGTTATTTTGATGAAATTGTTTATCGGAGAGGAGAATGGCTCTGTCGACCATATTGAAAACTACGCTTTTTTTTGTATTTTTGTGGGTGGTTAGAATCGAAATTAAGGCATCTGCCGGACCATGTTGGTTTACGGAACCAATTGCAATTTATTTCTTGGTTACTGTTCCTGTAAAAAGTGACATCTAGAAAATTTATTGCCCTATTTTGTTCCTTCTCGAAGGTGAATTTAATAGCAAAATCGTTCAGATTGAAAACTTGTAGAACGTTTTCTACTTCGTTTTCTGGGAGAGCTAGTAGTATGTCATCGACATAACGAACATACAGAGGTACCTGGAAACCTATTTTCGGTAGAATAACTGTTTCCAGGTCGTCCATAACTATATCGGCTAAAACAGGTGAAAGGGGAGAGCCCATTGGTAGCCCTCTTTTTTGGAAGTACGTTTCTTCCTTAAAATTGAAGTCCGTGCTATTTAGACATAACCGAAGTCCTTCTTCGAAATCTTCCCACGTAATTTTTATCTTTTCGCGAATTTTATTCCACCTGCTACGGACCGCCTCAACTGCCTTCTCTTTCGGCACATTTGTGAAAAGAGAAACAACATCTAGTGATGCGAATACGTGATTTTCCGGGATCCTAAAATTCCTCATTTTTTTCACTAGATCGAAGCCGTTAAGCACTCTCGATTTAGGAGCTTCAATTTTATTAGCAATAATATTTTTTAAGAAGGTTGCTAAGTTGTAAGTCGCGCTACCTACGTATGAAATTGTCGGCCTAAGCGGGGTACCTATCTTATGGATTTTTGGAAGACCATAAATTCTAGAAGGGTTGGCATGATATACCTTAAGATTTTTAGCGGTGAGTTGATTCACGTATTCTTTTGATTCCCAGTTTTTAACTAACTTCGTGACTTCCCTTGCAATTTTCTTCGTAGTGTCCTTATTTCTTTTCAGGTAAGTATCCTGATCCTGCAACAATTCGTTTACTTTCGCGTCGTAATCGTCCCTTTTCATCGCGACGGTCGTGTGACCTTTGTCCGCTTTAAGGAAAATAATTTGAGGGTTTTCTTTCACGAATTTTTCAGCCTGTTTGATTTCGTTTAAGGGCTGTACGATTTTTGATTTTACCGCGTAGCCAGAATTCATAACTCCGCAAATAGTATTCGCGATATTCAATCTAGCGCAATCTTGACCTGCCTCTGGAATTTTTCTGATATTGGTCTCAACACTAGCTATCATGTCGTAAACCGGCATTTTATCTTTCTCAATTTTCACGCCAAAATTTTTCCCTAAACTAGCTACTTTGGCCACATTTTCCGGTATATCAACGCCCGATAGATTTTTAAACCACTTGTCGTTCAGTCTGGTGTTATGAAATGTGTTTCTATCTGATTGAGCATTATTAATCAGGGTATCGAATTTTCGTCTACATTTCAATTTATGCTCCTCAAAAAACTTTGAAATTTTTATGTTTTGAAAGTTATAGAAATTATTGATCATATCAATTGGTAGCATTGATGCTATTCTAACTTCCAAAAAGAAAATATAATTATGCAACTGTCTCGTTGACTTGCATAGATCATCAATTATGATATTCATGGTAGACCTCTGAAATCTGTTAGTTAGACGGGAGAATTGTTCAATACTACTACCACTTTGAAACTCGACAAATTCTAGATCGAAATTCGTGGTTTTTTTTGGGTAAAATTCCTCTCCTTCTGCAGCGCAAAAGGAAAACTTTTTGATTCGACTGCTTAGCTAATTGAAGCTTGGTCTGGGACCAGCTCTTGAGGAAAGAGACGATATATTCACCGTCTCTGAAACTATCTTGAATGTGTCTATAAAACCCATTACCCCCCCCCCTCTACCAGAGTGAGATGTCAAGTCCCCTCGGTGATAAGTGCCATTGTGAAAATCGTTCTGTGTCATTTTTACTGGTTTCTTGAAAAATGTCGGATTTAATTAACCCAAATATTTAAATTGTGATGAAGAATTTTTGTAGAAGGACTTCGGTTATGTCTGAATAGCACGGACTTCAATTTTAAGGAAGAAACGTACTTCCAAAAAAGAGGGCTACCAATGGGCTCTCCCCTTTCACCTGTTTTAGCCGATATAGTTATGGACGACCTGGAAACAGTTATTCTACCGAAAATAGGTTTCCAGGTACCTGTGTATGTTCGTTATGTCGATGACATACTACTAGCTCTCCCAGAAAACGAAGTAGAAAACGTTCTACAAGTTTTCAATCTGAACGATTTTGCTATTAAATTCACCTTAGAGAAGGAACAAAATAGGGCAATAAATTTTCTAGATGTCACTTTTTACAGGAACAGTAGCCAAGAAATAAATTGCAATTGGTTCCGTAAACCAATGTGGTCCAGCAGATGCCTTAATTTCGATTCTAACCACCCACAAAAATACAAAACGGCGTAGTTTTCAATATGGTCGTTAGAGCCATTCTCCTCTCCGATAAACAATTTCATCAAAATAACTTGCAACAATTTGTTAGAGAAAATATCAATCTCAGATTGAATATTTTGGCCGAAAAGGAACATCGCGGAATTAATGAAATAGCTCAAAACGCGGAAATTAGGTCATTTATTAGCATTCCTTACGTTGAAGGAGTATCTGAACGAATCGCGAGAATCCTCGGGCAACACGACATTACGACGGCTTTTAAAAACAATAGAGACCTTACATCAGTTTTGAGACCTACCAAAGATAAATTAAATAAATTGCATAATAGCAATATTGTTTATGGAATTTGGTGCAAAGGACAAAATTGCAATGCGGTCTATATCGGTCAAACTGAACGTCCTTTAGGAGTTAGGGTTAGGGAACACAGAAGGGACATAAATAAGATCCCTGAAAAACAGACAATGCTCACTAGACACAGTGTTGAAAGCGATCATTTATTCGATTTTGAAAATGCGAAAATTCTTGCGAATGAATTTCACTATCAGAAACGTCTGGTGATGGAAATGTGCCATATTGCCGGCAATATTAATGCGGTCAATTTGAGAACCGACGTAGCAAACCTTTCTAAAATATATTTGCCGGTTGTAAAGAGGAAAAAAACTGAAAACACGTGTTGGCTATGGTTGCCCTGTGATGGAGTCGAGGGTGGAGTGACCCAGAGACCGGGCCCCATGTTGTCATTCAGTTTTACCACCGCAGCCCTTTAAAAATTAAAGTGTTTTTCTTTCCAATTTCTGAAGTCGTTAAACTGTAGTACCTCTGAGAATGCTCTTTCAGTTTTCTTCGTGATTTTAAACAGAGCGGATGTCTCTAATTTTACGTCCAAAAACTAACTTCTTATAATATTCAGAAAATTGTTTTTTCATTTACGATTAATTGCCTTGTTTTAAAATTATTAACTTCCTTTCAAACTATACAAGTGCACTGAGAAAAATGAATAGTTGGGGCTACTACCTTTTTATTAGTAAAGCATTCATTGGTTCTTACAACTGTTCAGTTAGTAACACCAACTAATCAAGTAGTCGGTTTAGGAAGCCGTTTGTAGTACTCGTGACTAGTTTACATTAGTAACGTTTTACTAGTCAGAGTTACTAATAAATTAGTCATCTGTACTACTAATTGATTTTTCTGACAAATTAAAGTAGGTGGCTTAACTGTTTTATTTGCTACCGTGGTTGGTACGACTGAGAATGCGACAAAGGTACCAACATACCTGCGGTAAAACGAGGGAGAACGTTACGACATGGCCGTCATAACTCGTTGCTCACTTGACGTCTCGTTCATCATTTATTGATGGAAGTGTGAAAAGTGTTGCAAAGTTTAGGCTTCGGGGATTATATCGAAGCATTTGAATGTATGTATAAGAAATTCAACAATCAAACGAGTTTCAAGTTTTACTGGAAATCCTAACCTACAAAGTGCATCTGCAATTAGAAAGATCCCAGTGGGCATAGGGACATATTTTTTTAGAACGTCTTATCACCTGAAATGACATCAGCGTCCCTAAGATATCACAAAAAAAAGATGCCCGCGTGCCCACTGTGATCTTTTTAATTCAGATTTCGATAGTATAGTGACAGATATTTTAATTAGTCCCTGTGAAAAAAAGAAAATAGTTATACCTACAAATTTTTTAGTAGACATGACAAACTATATTAGTAAGTTCAACTACCTACAGACAGTCGTTTTGACAAACTGAAATAGTTAGTCTACCTAATAAAATAGTAACGGCAACTACTCGTTCCCCAACTAACAAAAATAGTTCTCACTACTAACTAAATAGCAGTACCATTATTTACTAACTAAAATAGTTGTCCCAACAATTTTATTAGTTGTCCCAACTAATCTTTTTTTTCAGTGTGTGTGATTCTGTTCAACGTGCTTGTGAAGTTTGTGAATATCGTGTTTGTGGGATTACGGAGTGTGTTACTTCACCCCCAATCACCTCACCTTCTGCAACGAAACGGGAAGACCACACAGAGAGGGAGCTGATAGAGAGACGAAGGGAGAAACAGAGAGGGTGGCGGAGAGAGAGAGAGAGAGAGAGAGAGAGAGAGAGAGAGAGGAGCTGCACGACGTGGAAACACTAAGTTCATGCATGATTTCTTTTTTATTTTAATCTTAATGGTTTTTTGTGGAAAAAACCCTATTTTTATCAAATATATGGCACTGAGGAGGACCCCTATCCGTGGTCGAAACGTTTGCCAATTTAACTTTAATGATATGCATGTTTTTTAATTAAATATATGTTCATAAGACCCTAATGCCAATACGAGAATGAAATTGTTTGACTCACTAGTGATGAGTGTGCTATTGTATGGAGTATAGGTGTGGGGATGGAAGGAAAGCGAAGAGGTAAATAGGATACAGGAGAGGTATGTAAAGTGGACACTGGAGCTGGCAAGGAACACGCCTAATTATATTGTCAGGAGGGAGACGGGGAGAACGAGTGTAGGGATTCTAGCGGGGAGTCGGGCGTATAAATATGAGGAGAAATTTTTGGAAGAGGGGGGAAGTAAGCTGGTTTGGGAGTGTTGGTGGGAGAAGGAGAACAGGAGAGGGGGTGGGAGGATGGAGGTTGAAAGAGAAAGGTATTTTAGAACGAATGGACTGCAGATGGATGAAGTGAGAAGGATGCATGAGGAAGGAAGGAAGGTATATGAGTTGGTTAAGAAAAACAGCATGGAGAGAGAGAAGACAGCATGGGAAGAGAGAATAAGAGAGACAAGGTTTAATGGGAACTATGTGTGGATTATGCCAAGGGCGAGAGCGCAATATTTGTGTGAGAAAGGAGAGAAAGGAAGTCAGGAGCTTATAGCGAGGATGAGATGTGGGTGCATGGAGGGTTTCAATAGGTTCTGGCTCGCTAGGGAAAAGAGGATGTGTGAACTATGTGGGAAGGGGCAGGCAAGAGTGGATCACTGGTTGGAGGAGTGCGAAGAGGTGGAAAGGAGTGGGATAAGCATGGAGGTATTGATGCATGAAAAGGGGGACAAAAGGGCAATATCATGGGTGAAGGGAGTCTTGGGTAAGATGGAGAAGAAGAGAAGGAAGGAGGATGAGGAATGGAGAAGGAAAGATTATAAATAGAGGAGGAAGTAAATATAAGTAAATGTGAATATTGTAAATAGTAGGTAAGTATTAGGTATTAGCCGCGGAGGCAGAGTTTGGTAATGCGAGGCAAAGCAAGAAAGTAGGGACATGCGTGCGAGGCGAGGCGAAGCGAGGAAGGCAATGCGATAAGAGCGAGCGGCGTTAGAGATAAGGTGTGGAAGGATGTTAGTTTTAAGAAAATTCTGTAAAAAGTGGAAGTGTAAGCAAGTCCATTTTTTAAGGCCAGCAGGCTAAAAAATAAACGTTTATCTATCTATATTGTATGGCAAATTTACCATACACAAGTATAGAAAAAGTACCACTTCAGTATAGGAAAATTACTAACTGTATATTGTATATTTTCCATACATGGGTATGGAAAAAATGCCACTCCTGCATGACAAAATTACCGTGTTGCGTATGGCTAATTTACCATACACAATAGGGTGACCAGAAAAAAACACTTTTGGGGTTTTCAGGAGTGAAGGGCAAATAACGGTAGTTTATACGATTGTAGAAGCCAGATTTTTTTTTTTTAATTTTAAACAATATTTAGAGGTGGCCCATCGTCTTTGAAGTTCTTATGTAATTAACATGGGCAAACTCAACTTTTTTTTCATTTAAGATTTTAACCACGAAGTTATCCACTTTTTAATTTGAACTTTCAATATGTTGTTCTTGAGGTTCTAAGAATCCACATAAAAACATTCTTTCAATGAAAAATTCATAAAAAAACATTAATTACGGTTGCTTGAAAAGTGCCATTTTCACTGTTTTCTACTGTTTTCAAAGACTAATAACGGCCGTAATAATATACACCTTATACTGAAATTTTGAGAATATTTTCCTCGAAGGTTGAAGATCATATTTTCTAAAAAAGTAGATAGGAAAAATATAAATAAGCCTGCAATAATGAAAACAAATCTGAGTAAATTTTTGAAATTTGACAGGTCTACGACGTAAGCTGTTTAATTTTCGGGGCGGAGCGCTCATCAGCTCGGCCATAAAAGTCGATCCCAGTGGGTCCTGACACAATAAGCTCATAAAGCAGACCCTTTTTCGGCAAGCGTTCTTTAGCCATATTTCCCTTTTTCAGAAAAGTGAATAATAATAATTCAGGGGACGCTAACTAATCCTATTATAAAGTCACATCGATGAAAAGAGCTGAGGTTAAACCTTTACGATCGACTCTTCACTTACCGAAATTGTCAGCTTTTGCAATGACAACTTTCAAAGACGATGGGCCACCTCTAAATATTGTTTAAAATAAAAAAAAAAAAATCTGGCTTCTACAATCGCATAAACTACCGTTATTTGCCCTTCACTCCTAAGAAACCCAAAAGTGTTTTTTTCTGGTCACCCTAATACACAAGTATGGAAAAAATACCACTCCTTGTATGGGTTAATAGCTTCCAGTACATGTATTGAAGATTTACAATGATTTTTATTACAGTGTAGTTTAGGACGCACGGGATGTTTTTTTTAATATCTTAGATATTAGCTGTTAATTTGACACGTTTTATACTTCCAATAAAAACAGATATTGCATTTTAATATCTTGTATATTGAATAGAAGATATTAGAAATTATGCCGTAATATCTATATATTATGGTCAAATATCAAAGTTTTTAATATCTACTTTTCAATATCTATTGTTCTCCGTGTATTTTTGGAAATTTTATTTTGATTTCATATTGACCGTAAGACCGACTATATTAGAAATAATTTGCTTGTTGAAATTTATAACGGTCGAAGAAAGGAATAACAGTTTTGGATCTGATGTATCCGGAATTGTTTGCATATCTTAAATATAATGTTAATAACAAAATATTATTTTTTTTAATTCACTAAACAGAGATATTAGGCCATAGGCTTTGATTAAGTTCGTTCAAAGTTCGTGTAAAGTTCAGTCTCCGCCGCGCAACGACTCGAATTTTTGCGGACAAATTCGTAAACCAGGATATATTTCATAACCGATTCTCAAGATCTTTTCCTCGAAATACTGTTCAATTAGTAGTTTCACGGCTGGGCTCCATTCTTTTACACTGTTAGAAAAATCTGTACTAGATGTAGCATACATGTAGTGGAAGCAAGAATGCACAACATGAAATTAAATTTAGTATACCAGCGTACAGTAAATTTAGTATATGCATATACTGAATTTAGTATGCACGTACATGAAATTTAGTATACGCTTATACTAAATTCAGTATACATGTATACGAAATTTAATATACGCATATACTAAATTCAGTACACGCGTTCCGTTTCGCGTGGGTTCCGTCTTCATCATCTGTAAACATGATCAGATGAAAAATGAAATTAAAGAACAAAGTTTTAATTTTCGAATAATCATATCGTTAAGCTACATTTACGTTAATAATTGAACATACCTTTTAAAGAAAATACTTCACAGATCCTCGCAGAAAGAAGCCGAACCTTTTAGCATTACAAAGAACTCAAACAAATGCAGCGGCGCGGCGTACGAGCCTGCCACCGGCCAAGTTGCCCGACTCGCGTGAATCGAACATTGGCGCGCCACAGGCTGACTGTCCAGTGGCTAGACTGGGATGTAACGCTCGGATCGACTAGTTTCTAGACAGATCAGCTATTTTTATAAAAAATAATTAATAATTAAATAATATAATTATTTTTTATGCCATAAAAGTCCAATATATAGATTTTGCAGTTAATTAAAAATATAAAAAAAGTTTTTATACATGTACATATGCCGGGTGTCGAACTTCTGATGTAACTTCCTAATATATTGTTGTAACTTTGTCCCGCCGCCTTAACACCTCGGCCATTAAAAAGTTAAATTTTTTTCATGTTTGTCGGATATGAATATCAATTCATTACATCCTAATATTTATTTCAATAAAACATGAACAATTTTTAAACATTAAAAGTGCTTGATGTGTGAATAAATCATTGAAAATAATAAAGTTTGAATGATTTTTCTTGCGATTAGACTACGAAATAATGATTGTTCATTATTTCAAATAATTAATACATTAGGATCAATTATCATTTACGCCATCAATAAATAATCAAAGTAAATTGAAGAAATCATTTATGATAATATTTGATTTTCTGGAATATCATCAATATTACACATAGCATTATACATATTGCAAACTCAATATAAATTTATTATAACTTTACTATATAATTCAATTTAAAGAAAATGTTTTCAAACATTTCAACAAAAAAAAACGTTCTTAAGAATACAGTTCTCGTATTAAGATTTCGCTCACCTTCAACAATTATTGTTTACTATCTTAAATATGTAATAGTGCACAATTAACTATTGCTTGAGCATTTGAGCAATTGTGTATTGTAATTTTCTAAATCTTTTATTAAAAAATGATTATTTTCTTAATTCACTTCTGCAATTTTTGTTTAAGTCCAAACCGTGATTCTATCTAGAAACTAGCTCAAATCTAGACAATCTTTGTATATTCAAATTTGTAACGAACTCCTAGATAGCGCCAAGACTGGGACTAGACAGCAGAAAGGTTTGAATCGAACACGTGGCAAAACTAGACAGCGCCAGTGTATCGCCAGGCTAGTATTCCGTGAATAGACAGGCTTGAGAAAAACTGTAATGGCTTTAGCATAATTCAAGACTGCCACGAAATTTTTCCACACGGGTACTAAAATTACAAAGTGTAATGAATTTAGTAAACATATAGGAAATTTAATATACCCGTGTATATCTACTAAAATTGCAAACATTTCTAACAGTGTAGATAACGGATCCAATTTGTAATTCATCTTTTTACTGATTCAATCAGTACATTTCTACTAATTATCAGTAACTGCATTTTAGCTGTATCAATTAGTAGAATTTACAGGTCTTAGCGATGATGAGAGAAATAGGCTCAAGAATGATTACAGACACAAAAATAGGAAAGTTAAACGACTAGTCAAAGAGAGTAAAGAGAAAATCAGAACAGAAGAAGAGAACAAAATACAAAACGGCTTTGGAGGAATAATGAAACTACTATATAAACAGTTGAAGGAAAGTAAAAGTACAGAGTTTGCTAGCATGAGAAACAGCAAAGGTGAAATGCTATATGATATAGACAGGATAGTAAACGCTTTAAAAGACTCTTTTAAAGAACTATTAGGAGGTGAAGATATAGGACAACAAAACTGCGACATAGAACATAATGCATTAGAAAACCCAATTGAAAAAGTCTGTGTCACTGAGGTCAGAGACATAATAAAGAATTTGAAAAACGGTAAGGCTGCTGGTGCAGATAGTATTAGTGCTGAAATGTTTAAATACGGTGGCGAGTACATGCCTCACAGGTTGTGCGAATTGATAAATTTGTGTATCGAGACAGGAAAAGTCCCAGACGATTGGAGAAAAGCGATTATCGTACCAATATACAAAAGAAAGGGAGACAAAAGCAACTGCAGCAATTACAGAGGTATCAGCCTACTAAGTACCGTAAGTAAAATATACTCAAAAATACTTATTCGTAGGGTAATGGAAATCACAGAAGAAAAAATATGGGAAGTCCAAAGTGGATTTATGCCAGGAAGATCATGTACAGATCAGATATTTAGCCTAAGACAGATCACAGAAAAAAGGTTGAGAGTAGGAAAAAAAGTGTTCTGTGCATTTATTGACCTAGAAAAAGCATTTGACACGGTATATAGAAATAAACTTTGGGAAGTTCTTAAAGAATACGGAGTAAATGGAGGGCTCCTGCAAGCAATAAAAATAATATATACAGGTAGTAAAGCGAGCGTAAGGGTAAACGGGAAACTGAGTGACTGGTTCGATATTACGCAAGGCGTGAAACAAGGATGCGTTATGTCCTCGTGGCTATTTATCATATTCATGGATAAGTGTCTAAGAACTGCACTCTTCGACGAAGAAGGTGTAGATCTCCAAACAGTTAAGGTACGTGGGTTAGCTTTCGCAGATGACAAGATTGTTATGGCAGAATCAGTCGAGGACTTGCAAAGAATGTTGAATAAACTTCATACAAACATGAAGGACATGGGACTCAAAATTAACGTAAATAAAACAAAAATCATGGTGTTTGAGGGAAAGAGTGAGAAAACAATGTGCAACATTGTCCTAAATGATGAGAGATTAGAACAAGTTGACAAGTACGTATACCTAGGTAGTCTATTCACTAGCGACGGAAAAATAGATGGGGAATTAGATAGTCGCATAAATAAGGGTAAGCAGGTTATCGGTAGAGCAGGGTCCATCCTAACAAATAAAAACATATCAAAAAAAGCTAAAATGGCCATACATAATTCTATATTCATACCGACTGTACTATACGGTAGCGAAACATGGACATGTCAAGAAAAGGACAGGAGTAAAATTAACGCGATCGGCATGAGACCTCTGCGCATAATATGCGGGAAAACACTGATGGATAAAGTCCGAAACGAGACAATCCTCAAAGAATGTGGTGCAAAAGAGACAATAGTTGACACATGGGAAAGAAATCAGTTAAGATGGTTCGGTCATCTTGAAAGAATGAAAGATGAGCGACTGACCAAACAAGTGTACAAAAGTAAAGTAAATGGCAGAATGCCTAGAGGTAGACCGCCGAAAGAATGGTTAGAATCGGTAAATGAGACATTAATCCGAAGAGACGTAAGAAGCCCTAGAAACACACGAGCTTGCATGAAAAAATGCATGGACGTGAAGGAAGCTACACGGAGAAACCTTTTGCTGTAATATTTGCTAAAAATCAGACTAGATTTTACTACTTCTAGTTTGCAATGGAGGGACAGAGCGGAACTTTTGTAATGTTTACTACTTCGAGTAGTAACTGGTAACTACATCCCGAACTACAAAATTAATTGGAATCAAATCTAAAAATGTTACATTTATTTCAAAAAATGTTTGAAGTATTTACAAACCTCTGTAGTAAACCAGCAAGCAATGTATTACAGCCATTTACTGCAATATTTGCAAACAACTGTAGTAACGTCGAGAGAGACTGGCGCACTGATTTAGTAAATGACTTAGTAAAAATTGGTACAGTCGGATTAGCAGACGAAAAAAATAAACCCAACACGCGCCCCGTCGCGTTGAAGGTCACGACACACTTACTCTTTTACACAAGCATACGACGTACATGCTGACTATAGGCCTACAGGAGTAGTACATATGATTATATAAATGCAGTTTATAAATTTATTATATACATACAGGAATATTATATTACAAGCTGAAACAGAAAAATGTGATTAATATAGGGCTTGTGGGAATCGAACACGGGTCTCCGACGCGGCAGCACGGCGATATTCCATCCTGCTAAACCAGATTATGCGATTCAGAAATTTATCGCCTCTATGAAGTAAATGCCTAGCACTTCAATTAATTTTCATTAAATCATTCATTGATTGTTCACAGGCTTTCGAATTATCATAATTTATTGTAATAAGGATCTGAACTGAAGATTTCCAAACTGTAATTAGCAAGTTGAAAATGAAATAAAATTTATATTTTAAAATAAAAATATTCAAAATGAACAATTTTTAAGTTAGAATCATGAAATTAAAATTTTTAATTGACAGTTGGTTCATTTTAAACGTTGTGTTGTGCCGTTGTGTTGTTCGGCTCACATCGTTCACACTCGGCTGCGCTCGGTCCAACGCTAGGCTCGCTTACTAAGTAACTTACTAATATTCCAGGGCAATCTACCCAATTTGTCTTACTCTATAATGCAAGAAATAGGAAGTGCCATGGTACAATTCATATTCCTACAGACAATAGTAGTTCCTCTTACAAATTTAGTCTTTTATGTTATTTTAGATACTTATTACTTCTATTCTTTTAATACAATTTAAGAATGTCTCTAGTAATTTATCCTATCCCGGATTTTGCTACAGAAAATACTAAGAATTGGTATTATCAACACGAAACTTTCATATGAAAATAGTACAGCTTACTACCACTGTATTAAAATATACAAATTATCGCCTTTGTCCCTCCATTGTAACCTAATTTAGTAACTTTTCCAGTACAAAGTTTCTCCGTGTAGAGTAGTCTGCCAGGACAGAAAAGTGTGGCGACAAATAGTTTGTAAACAGAGTGACAATAGAATGAATGAAGCCTGAAACAAAGACCTTGGAATCTAATGGACCCAAGTGGGGAACCATACATAACAATTTTGTGAGGCTCTTCACTTGGGGTGATCGCTAGAGAGATTGATCAGCAACCTGGGTCGAAGCAGTGTTGCGGAATAAACGTGTCATTTGAATAAATGACACGAGAATTCCAGATCAATCTAAAACATATATACCTAACACCCATATACCTATCTACTTTACACCTATATACCTATCTAACTTATACCTATATACTATATACCAATTCACCCATATACCCAATACTATTTTCCAACCGAGCAAGTCACGCCTACCCTGAAAGGGAAATGGCTTAATGGTATAAAACTGATAATCAGTTATATTTCACTAATTTAAGTTCAGAGAGCAAAATAAGTAATTTAATATGATTTTTTTCATCTCTGACTGAATCTCTTAAATAAAGTCATTAATAGTCAGAACTAATGAAAACAGGCTCAACAATCATAATTATTTTATTAGAAATTATATTTAGTTATTATGAAAAATTTATTTAAACAAAATTTAACAGTATATCAGATTATTATAGGAAAAAAATTAGTTTATCTTAAAATCGTTGTAACTTATTATTAGAATAGTACTAGTAACGAAAAATTGGCATAATTTTAACATTTATAAACAATCTATGAAGTTATAAACAATACATATAAACGCATTTGATTATACTACGTAACAAATAGAGTTGAGAACTAAATTATCTAACACATGGTCTCCATGTAATTTTTCCCGAAGAATCGAATGGCGCTATTAGCTTTTCAGTAACAGACATTATTAAAAAATTGTTCAAACAAAGTTATAAATGTTGAAATTATAATAATTTTTCGTTACTAATACTATTCTAATAATAAATTAAAACGATTTTAGGAGCCAATAATTTTGTTCTACAGCAAATTGATATACTGAAGTATTTGTTTAAATAAATTGTTTATAATGAGTGAATACAATGGGTAATACAAAATCTCACAAAAACACTAAGAAACTTGATAAAACACAACAGCACTCTGACTTAAGGTCCACCATTTTATATCGAAACGTAACCGAAATCACTACAGATTTGGTCAATATTATTACTAATTTTTTATTGTTTCATTATTGTACTGCTAAAATATTACTATTACGTTAGTGTAACACTCAAGTACTAATTCAATTAGTAAAATTTTCACTCATTCAGATTTAGAGTTTCGAAAAGTTGGTAGTTTATCGTTTAAACCAATAAATTATTTTTTATAACAAAATTCTTAATAATAATTTTCTGAAAGTTTAGACTGAGATAAAATTTTCATATTCTAATATTTTGTTTTACAATAAACCGTTTTCCAGCTATAGCGTTATGACCAATTAAATTTGAACTAAAATTGAAATATTTGCAGATTGATATCTCAGCACCTAGTAGAATCAAAAATTAAAAAAAAATCTAAATTACTTTTCAGGACATATACTCCATACAGAATTACTAGAGAAAGAAATTTTTCAATTAAGTCAAAACTTTAGTCTATGTACGAATTATAAAAAATTAATTTTTTTACAATTATGCCATTTTTAATATGCCTAGATATGTATATATCTATGTATGTATATGTATGTATGTATATATATATATATATATATATATATATAATTTATATTTAATTTCTTTTCCTGTGTGGAGTAAAATAAAAAGAGGAGACAAGCAATTTACATTTTTTTAATATTCCAGTCCAATAGGTGCTACGATATCTTTCTGGAAATATGTCAGTTTAACCACACATAACAATGTTGTGAGACTCTGCACTTGGGGTGATCGCTAGAGAGATTGATCAGCAACCTGGGTCGGAGCAGTGTTACGGAACGAACGTTTCATTTAAATAAATAATACGAGAATTCTAGATCAATCTAAAATATCTATACCTTACACCTCTATACCTATCTACCATATACCTATATACACCCCTCCACACACTACTCTTTTTCCAACCGAGCAAATCACGCCTACCCCGAAAGGGAAATGGCTTAATGGTATAATAATAATAGTGCAAACGAAAATGTTCAAAACGCTATTACTTGGCGTGAACACAACTTTTGTCAGAAATATTTTCATATATGTTGAAATTAATACTTCACAGAAAAAACAGAAGATAAACTTTACATCGATTTCCGACGAAAGATTCATCGCAACAAAAATTAACTTCAAAGGATAAACTTTACACAAATATCGGTTAAACTTTCTTTTGTTTTTCCATGATAAACACATGTATTTTGAAAGACGCGAAGTTGGCTGAACAAAACTTTATCGCTCTAAAAAATTTCCTGCAACAAATTTTATTCTTAGTTTTTTCTGTGTTATAACTGTATATATTCATTAATATATATAAATAATATTGATGAAAATTAATTTTATATTTACTTAGGGACGCTTGTAGGGATGTAATTATGATCGTTTTAACGGCCATAATGAAGACCGTTGTACTATACGGCCGCAATAACGACCGCAAAGATGTCCGTTTTTACGGTCGTAATTGCAACCGTTACAACGGCTGTATATTTTTAGTAAGGACGATAAGGATAAAAATAAGATTACGAAATTTATTTTATGTAAATACTTCAACTTTACTTTACCTCTTTGACAATATATTCCTTGAAATCTGTCCCAGGTTCAATATATAAGAATTGGTCGCAAAAGACGCACATTTTTAAAATACTGCATTATACACTCATCGATCAACACTTTTGGCTTCTTTTTCTACTTTCTGGGTGTCCACAATTTTATTCAATAAAATCCTTTCGCTTCATATAAGTAAAAATGTTTCACAAAAAGACCACATTACACATATCTAAAATACCGAGGTCCACGCGACAATCGAGATTTATCCTAAGTGTTCGCGCATTGCAGCTCGCGCACGCCTTTCTGCTAGCACAAGAGAATTTCAGATCGCACGACTGAAAATCATTCGAAAGTTAAGATACCTGTAAATTGTTCATTTTATTACTTAATAATTCAGATAGATACACAATTTTGAAGGTCAATTCACTGTTGAAATTAATTGATTTACTTAATTTAGGTCAAAAATAAAATTCAGTTATTTCAAAAAGTCAGATTCTTGTATTACTGTGTTTATGCGGACTGAAATAGTAGCCCATAATATATTCACATGTTGTTTAAAAGTTCAATTATGTTTTGGAACATTAATTGAACTTTAAAGAATACAAACAGTAAAACTTTTTGAAAATCGCCCGTGTGCAATACATATGAGATTTAAGAATAAGTGCGGATGGAACGCATATTGCTATTGGAAAGCCATGACTGGTAAACGTGATAGATATAGTTTTGACTCACATGATGATGGCACGCGATTTCAAGGAGGTTTTGGGGGTTGGTCGAAGGTGGTGTGAGTATGTGGGGGTTAAAAGGCGTTGCTAGGCAACCACTCTTAGCTTTTCGTAATGGCTGCCACACACGTCACATACATACTCCCCCTATGTTACGAATGCCACCCTTTTCGGTCGCTCGGTTAATACATGTCTTGCATCCAATGTGCTTCCACACGCACAAACTAAATTCTTTAATTTTGTTCGAATCGAAAATTTTCATGTCTTACTTTTTTCCGATATGCAGTGTCTCACAAGATACAGAGCGCCAATGAAAAATTAACCTAAATGTGAAAATTCACTAAGTCTTAGATAGACTGAAATAAAGGGGGACGATAATGTAACGTTTTCACTTTCATATCTGCTTCCACTTTAAAAAAATGCATGTTGGTTTCTTTTTTTAGTTGTTGTGAGAATTAAAATTTCCATAAAAAAGACAGCCGACGTGAATTTCGAAAAAGTGGAAATGAAAGAGTGAAAAAGTTACATAATCCTCCCCAAGTTCTAAATAATGTAATAATTGTTATCGGTTTCAATAGATATATGTACTAGGCTGTACTTTATGAAGTGAAAAAACTGTCGCACCTGAAGAAGTTTTAATTAACAATTATTTGTATCTAAAGTATTCGCTTCCTTAAAGTACATTAATTTAATGGTTTAAGGCTTAGTAATTGGTCAGGCTTAACGAGAGCAAGAGTTGCAGAGAGATTTGTTAAAATGTGCAAAAGTTGTCTTTATATATTCTAGTTTTATACGCGCCCTGAAGCTCGTGATTTCTACTTAAAACTAAATAAGAAAAAAGTTCCCTGTAAAATATGTTTCTCTGTGGCCCATTTCCGGAAACTTTCGAGCAACCACCCAGTAATCTCTACACTTGGAGAAAATAAGTTAATCGTACTGCATCAAAGTGCAAGATTAACTGTAAATTATCTAATTATGTATTTAATTATTTAATTAACTGTGTGAAACTGTAAATCCGTGGCCAGATCAAATGGATGAACCATACTATTTAACCGGGTCACCCAGTAATCCTACTTTGTTGCAGGCACAAGATACAGCTCGCACTGTAGACTGTGTGTGTCGCGAGAGTAGAAATTACAGTTTCACCCAGTAATCCGTTCGCCTTCTGAGAGCAAAAATTGTACCTGCGCACTAAAAATATCTCGCTTTACAAGCCAAAGTTACAGTTTTGCTCTGATATCCTATCGTGCGTCTTGTACCTGGGAAAGAATACGACAAGGATTCCCACCTAAAATTATTTTTTTTATCGAATTGAAACTTGGACTCATTAAAGTCTTAGTCTTAGTATATAAGTCTAATATAATATAGCTTGTTTTCAAATTCAACATTATTTTTTGTAAATCATAATTAAAATTAGTTATTGGAAAAAAAGCCAATAATTTTTTTCTATTTAAGAAAATATATTTCTTTTTTCTCTTTAAAATTATATAGAAGAAAAGTGGGATGGAAATATTTTTCTGGTCAAATTGAAATTTTTTCGGCTTGAAGGTACCACGTTCAACTTACGCAGCACCCGGGCACGAACGCTGTCACATCTAATGTGGCTCTTAACTTACACCGAAAAAATTCTTGGATCCGAAGAAATGCATTTCTTTGATTCCATTTCTTCGAGCCAAGGAAACCGTTTACTTAATTGTCCTAAATACGACTGACTTACTACTGGCCCAGTACAGATATTCGGAGTCCCAGTACTGGGCATCTTTACTGGACTAGTACTGGCTTGTAATTATTCGCAGTACTGGCATGCGATATACAGAGGCAATACTGCACACATCCGGTTCTGTACTGGCAAACTGCTGCCGTACAAAAATGCCGGAGTTAATTTAGAAAATGATAAAAAATCATTGAATTGTTCTTAGGACGCATCGACTTTATCCATTCATCATCATACGACTGCATATTGTCCGAATATTATTTATAATTTCAAAAAAGTAGATTTCATTTAAACTTTTTTGTTGATTTTAACATCCACTATTGCTATACTCTAATAATATTTCAAAAAAGATACCTTAAAAATAAATATTCATTGATTGCGAGTATTTTCTCTATACTTATTAATGGTCCTGCTTAGAATGAATACATGTATTACATTTTTAAACATTATATTATAGATAAAATGTCTAACTCTGCGGGGTTTCGAACGTACATCTGTACCTGAATCTATCGCCTAGCAGTTAAACTTACAGAATTAAGAGTCAACACGGAAAAAATTTGTCCGTAAAAATGTCATAAACTTGTAGCTAGGTCTCGGGTACGAGATCAAAAAATGAAATATTAAATCTTATTCATATAAGAAATATAGAGATAAGTCTGGAAGTTTTTTACGAACAGTTCGAACTTCCTACGCACAGTTCCTGAAAATTTCAGTCCTAAATATAGGAAGAAAAATTTTATTTGTGCGATTTAATTTATATTCATTTTTATATATTCGCAACTTGGAGGATTCGAACCCTCGAAGACTACTGCGACTCAACAGTTTCTAAACATAAACCAAGAGTGTGCAAACACGCGCAGCCGTTGAGACCAAACAATATAGGTTTTATGAAACTTCTAGCCACTCATTTGTCCAACTCGAACCACACATACGTGTGCACCCACGCACCGCGCGTTCAGGCGAGCGTGTGTGCAGGTCGCGTGCAGATGGACCTACTTGCCAGTTCCCAGATTTGCCAGACAGTGCATTTGTTAATTAAATTTGTTTAAACAATCATCAGTTATTATTGGATGAATAAATCTGACAATTTCGTAACATTCTCGTAGTGTGAGGAAGGAGATATAGATTTTTTTATATTGATCTGGAATTCTCGTGTTATTTATTTAAATAACACGTTCGTTCCGCAACACTGCTCCGACTCAGGTTGTTGATCAATCTCTCTAGCGCGGATCACCCCAAGCGAAGAGCTTCACAAGGTCGTCATGTGAGGTTCCCCACTCAGGCCCATTAGCATCCAAGTTCTTTTGTTTCAGGCGTCATTCACTCTACTGACACTCTTTTTATAAACTATTTGTCGCCACACTTTTCTGTCTTGGCATACTTCTCTAGCTTCCTTCAAGTCCATGCATTTTTTCATGCAAGCTCTCGTGTTTCTATGGCTTCTTATGTCTCTTCGGATTAAGGTCTCATTCACACATTCTAACCACCCTTTCCGCGGTATGCCTCTGGACATACTGCCATTTACTTTACCTTTATACACTTGTTTCGTCAGTCGTTCATCTTTCATTTTTGTAATATGTCCGAAACATGTTAACTGATTTCTTTCCCATATGTCAACTAGTGTCTCTTCTATACCACATTCTTTGAGGATTATCTCGTTTCTCGCTTTGTCCATCAGTGTTTTCCCGCATATTGTGCGCAGAGGTTTCATGCCAATCGCGTTAATTTTACTCTTATCCTTTTCTTAATAGGTCCATGTCTCGCTACCGTATAGCACAGTCGGTACAAATATAGAATTATGTATTGCCATTTTAGCTTTTTCTGATATATTTTTACTTCTGATAATGAACCCTGCTCTACCGATAACCTTCTTACCCTCGTTTATGCGCCTATCTAACTCCCCATCTATCTTTCCGTCACTAGTGAATAGGCTACCCAGATTTACGTACATATCATCTACCTGCTATAGATAATTTGTATAAAATTTGTTTACAAAATAACAATTTATTTATCATATGTCATGAATTCAATTAAAAAAGTATTTTTGTCCATAAAAAGTCCAAATTTAGAGCAAATAAATTCACGATTAAATTGATTAAAATGATTTAATCCCCATGAATCCATTTTCACTCACTTATTTGTTTATAACAAATTCAATACATTTTCAAACAATCTCTAAGCTATTAGACAACTTTTTTGAAGAGTTGCTTAATTGATTCTAGGTATTTTGGATTAAATCCATGTATTTTTCGAAAACCGGTAATCTTCTAAAAAAAAATTTTGTTTCCTTTTTTGTTATTAAATACAAAAAATGAAGAACTGTTTTTTAAATTGGCTTTTAGTGATTTGTGGGGCATTTTTCAGCTTTAATTTAAAAAATGTTAAAATCGGTTCACAAACCGCTTCTGAATATCAATTTGTCCAGAGACATTTTTTTGGCCCCACTGTGCAACGGCCCAAAGTTTTTTGGGGATGTATGATATTATTTTATAAATGTTATTTCAACTAGAGTCTTATGCAGGTACGTGCGGTAATTATTTTTTATTTAAAATGTTTTTGTCAGCTTTTTTGACTGCTTTAGGTAACTGAGACGAGGTTCATTAACTTAACTAGGGGTTATTTTTTAGGGTCGTCTATTGTTATTATAGGAATGGGGATGTATGATAGATTCTTGGCAAGGTGTCTGGACAATTATGTTTTGAAAATGTATCAGGCGTGAACATGTTGAATTTGAAATTTCTTTGCTGCTTCAGTCGAAGGTAACTGAGATGGGATTCGTTAAATGTTCTGTGTGTGGATTTTTGGGGCATCTTAATATTATTGTAAGGATAAATGATATATCTAGAGTGTTCAAGTGATGTCTGGCGTAACTAGTTTTAATTTGAATTTTTTGGCTGTTTTTGTCCAAGGCAATTGAGATGGGGTTCTTCAAATTAACTAGCGGTGGTTTTTTCAAGATGTCTAATATGTATTTAGGGATAATGATATATACTAGAGTCTTAGAAAGGTGTCCAGGTCGACTGTTTTTTTTATTTGAAATTTTTGGGCTGTTTTAGTCGAAAGCAAATGAGAAGGAGTTCGTTAAATGTACTAGGGGTAGATTTTTGGGGCTTCCTTATATTATTTTTGAAAAAGCAATACCCACGAGAGTCTTTGGAAGGTGTTTGGGCTGACTATTTTTGAATTTGAAATTTTCTTGGCTGCTTTAGCCGAAGGAAACTGTGACTGGGTTTGTTAAATGTACTAGGGCTGCCTTTTTTGGAGCTCTCTAATATTATTGTAGGGATAAGGATATTCACTAGAGTCTAAGAAAGGTGCCCAGCAAAATTTCTTCGTCGGGGGTGTGTTTATATTTAGAAATGGAAAAAAAATTATTTGATAATTTTTTTTACATGCGTGTACAAAAAGATGGTTAAATGACTAATTCTAAATCCTAATAATCTTATTGGAATATATCTAGCCCTAACAGTGCACGCATGTATTAAATATTTCCAAAATACTTTTTTTGGTTCTAATGTTCATCTGCGAAAAAGATCCTGGTCGACTAAATTTGACGACGCTCTTAATTAAGTTCGTCAATTAGTAAAAAACTAATAAAAGTGAATTTAATTCTATTGGTATGAGCGCCATCAAAATTTCTTCATCTGGGGCGTGTTCATGGATCGAAATGCAAAAAAAAAAATTATTTAATCATTTTTGGTACATGCATGTACAATTTTCATCTGTAAAAAAGATCCTGGTCGATTGAGTTTGACGACGCTTTCATTTAAGTTCATCAATTAGTAAAAACTAATTAAAGCATATGAAATTCTATTGGTGAGGGTGTCATCAAAATCTCTTCATCGGGGACGTGTCTACATTTTTTAAATCAATTGCACTCAATTAAAGAGAATTCTGCTAAATTCAAGAGAATTCTACTGAATTCAAGAGAATTCTGCTGAATGCAAAATAATTCAACAGAATTCAAAATAATGCAACATAATTGAAAAAAATTCTACTGAATTCAAGAAAATCATACAGAATTTAAGAGAATTCTGCTGAACTCAAGCAAGTTCTACTAAATTTAAAAGACTTTTGCTTATTTCAAGAAAAATCTGCTGAATTTAAGAGAATTATTCAGAATTGAGGAGACTACTACTGAATTTAAGGGAATCTAGCCGAACTTAAGAGAATTCTACAGAATTCAAGAGACTCCTGCAGAATTTAAGATAGTTCTACAGAATTCAAGAGCCTTTTACAGAATTGAAGATAATTCTACAGAACTCAAGAGAGTTCTTCTCAAATCACTTTTACTGAATTCACAGGAGATTTATACAGAATTCCAGAATATTCGGCTTAATGCAAGATCATTCTACTGAAATCAAGCATAATATAATAAATGCAAGAGAATTTTGCTGATTTGAAGAAAATTCTGTTGAATGCAAGAAAGTTTTACATAATTCAAGAGAATTTTTATGATTTCAAGGAAATTCTCCTGAATTCAAGAGAATTCTTCAGAATTAAGGAGACTTGACTGATTGATTGATACTTTATTTTTCCTGGGTTTAACCCTTAAGGGAACAACAATAAAGCGTACATATGTATACACACAGAATTCCATACTCCATCCTGCGTTTCACAACTTTCGTAACCTATTCGTTCTAGCAATAAGAATCTTCATTCAAATTTAGAATATACTTATTACATTATCCGATATATTTCTAATCGTCCATCTCCTTTAAAATGGTTCATTGAGGGGTCCTGATAAAAATTCCAAATTTGCTAGAAATGACTACGACATGTCCCGGAAATATTTTTGAAAAAAGTTGAAAAATTGTTTTTGCGTACACGCAAAGAAATGGTTTGGTTGTCCTAACTGAACTGGGTTCGGTTGGCACTATTTCGGTTGTCTGAACAAAACGTTGGTTTGTAGCAACCGAACCGGTTTGGTTATCATGACTGAATCTGTTTGGTTGGAAGAGTTCTGTTGCGCGAACCTCACAGTTCGGTCACGGCTAACTGCACTACGCATGCGCACTAGTGCTCTGGCCTGCGCTAGCAATTTATTAAAATATATTATAGATTTATAGAGTATTATACCATACAAATATTAATATTAAAGAAGGATTTTTTTACATTTATTTAATGCTTTTGTATAATTTATTTTCATTATTTTCTTTTCATCTGCCAGCCTACTCGTACTGCGCAAACTCGAGAATTTTTGCGTTCCGAGGCAGCTGTTACCGTTATCATGCGCTTCCCTAACCGTAGCATCAGTGTTTCATAACATTTCATAGGCATTTCGTGAAGTGAATTGAAGTGCAGTGGATTTATTTATACAATCAAAATTGTATAGTGTGCAGAAATGGCGTACAAGGAACCTCTTTCTAAGTGGGGTCTCGACAAATACATCGAGAAATTTCAAGGTAAGAACGAATTTTTCCAAATGCTTAGATTAAAATTTGAAGGAGTGGTTTTGGAGTTTTGGAGTGTCATAGACAAATTTGTTAAGTGTAAGAGACGCCAAGCTAGACCATTTTCATTTTATCAATTTGTTGAAAATTCGTGTTTTTTCGTAGATAATTAATCTTCCCTTGGTTCAAAATTCGTGTTTTTGGTTATAAAATTAATCTCTTTTGGTACTAGTTTCATCTTTTTTTTTGTTAAAAATTCAACTATTTTGTTGAAAATTAAATTATTTTGTTACAAATTCAATTGTGTAGTGAAAAATTCTAGTATGCTGTTGATTTTGTGTTTTTTGTTAAAATATCAACTATTCAATTTTACATTGTGAATTCTCTCTGTTTTAAAAGTTTAACAAACCCATGTTCAATTCAAAATTTTACTGTCTTGTTGAAAATTACTATTTTTGTCAAAAATGCATTGTACTGAAAATTTAGCTTATTAATTTTTTGTTCAAAATTTATCATTTTTACTGGAAAATTCAACTACTTCTTAGAAAATTCAGGTATTTTTTTGAAAATTCGTCTTTTTTGGTAGATAATTAATCTTATCTTGGCTGAAAATTCATATTTTTCGTTTTAAAATTAATCCTTTTTGGTATAAATCTCATCTTTTTTTTTGTAAAAATTCAACTATTCCATTCCTTGTCAAGAATTCATGTTTTTAGGTTAAGAATGCAAATATTTAATTCTAAATTAAACTATCTTTTTAAAAATCAAATTATTCTGTAGAAATTCAATTGTATTGTGAAAATTTCTAGTATGTATACCATTAAGCCATTTCCCTTTCGGGGTAGGCGTGACACTACCCGATTCGGGTAGTGTTTCTAGGTTGATAACTTGTAGTAAATAACTACAAGTGTGGGCTCACCACACCCACGTATGCTACGTATGCTACTGAAAATTTGTTTGTTTGTTGAAATATCAAGTATTAAATTTTAAGTTGTGAACTGATCTGTTTGTTTTTCAAATTGAATTATTTAATTGAAAATGAACCTATATTTGGTTGAAAATTTTACTGTCTTGTTGAAAATAATATTTTTTTTTCGAAAATTAATTGTCCTGAAAATTTAGCTTCATAATTTTTGGTTGAAAATTTATGTTTTTTACTGGAAAATCCAACTACCATTCCCCTTCTATACTTTCTTTTAAATCCCTGTAATTAATTTCAATAATTTCCTCTGCAGCTTGAACTAGCTTATTCCTAGCTCTATCCCGGAACGGAAAACAATTTGTTGTTTTTTTGGCCTACTTTCAAAAAGAAAGTTTGCTCCTTACTGCAGACTCAAGGAAGGAAAACCGAATCCTCAGAAGATGAAGGTTTGTTCACTGCGAAATTATATATTAATGTCGAATCAGGTTTCCAGCATAATTGTAAATATCTCATCGCAATTTTCTTATTTTCTTACAGAGGAAAGTGATGCAGCAGTATTGATGAAACTGTCAAAATTAGTGAAGCCAAAATTAATCAATAGTGGCACAAATTGCTGGAAGCCTACCAGAGAGGTGATTCAGGATGGATTTCTGATTCATGTAACGGTGAGTGTAAAAAATTATTTTAGTTAACTAATCTTATATTTTGGTAATTTATATAATATTTTGGTAAGTTTATGATGTTTAAGATTAGCAAATTCACTTTTTGACATTTTTCAGAGCTGTGCTGATGTTAAGCCAGCAATCAAGAGGGTCAGAGAAAGAGCAGCCGCAAGGAACGAAACAATCCAGCACTTTCTAGTGATTGTAGCCGAAGACCTATAGGTCCTAGAGAATATTACGGACTGCTTTGCATCGCTGGATGATCTTCTGTACATTGTCGACTCTTCAGTCAAGGCCATTGACGTAACATTTAAGATATTTTATGCAATACATGCACTGTATCCGAAACATGCTGAACCACGGTGGTTGCTGCTCCAGGTATGTGTGTATGGTGTGACGACCAACTGGGACCATCGTCGCGAAAAAGATAGTTTACGGTCTTTAATTAAAGAATTATCGTGCGAAGAATAATTTTACAAACAAATTTCAGAAATATTATTATACAAGTATATATATTTCATGAAAACTATATATACTTGTATAATAATATCTACTAAATTCGTTTCCGGTAATTAAAGCAATTTTGAATAAAGGTAAGAAATTCTGTTCTGTAAACATGTGTATTATTGTTTATGATGTACAATTAGGACTTAGGAATAAACTATATATATACTTGCATAATAATTTTATTTTAGTATTTATTGTTTATTTCCTTTAAACCACCATCCATTTCCATAGGGTGTGGGGCAGGGGGGATTAACTGATGTAACCGAACAGTTCGGTTGTAGTAACCAAACTGTTTGATTACTGCAATCGAACTGTTAGGTTACTGTAACCGAACAGTTCGGTTGTGGGTACCGATCTTAAGCGAGCAGTTTGGTCACTTCAACCGAACTGTTCGGTTAAATTGACCAAACTTGGTACAACCGAACCAGTTCGGTTACAGCAACCCATGAGTGAGGTCAGTCCATAGGCAACCCGACAGTTCGGTTGGGACAACCCAACTTCTGGTTGCCGCAACCAAACCTTTCTTTGCGTGTAGACTTACTAGCCCCATTGCGTTTTTTTTCTTCAAAAAACAGGCTAAAACTCCCAATTCTGACGATTGTATCTGTACTGTGGAACCTGTTAATGTTACGAAAAAATATTTCGTATTTTCATTAGAGTAGATGCAATTTCGCGTAATTCTGAAAAAAGAACAACAACCTAGCCCCAATAGATCGTAAGTTATGGTCTCCCAAAGTTGACCACTCTCGACCTATTTTTCAGGGCAAATCACTCGTGTTCCGTTTTTTCAGAATACTTCCTTCCTGGATAAAGCTACGTTAATGATGCTAGAGAAAAAGTTGTAGTTGAGAAAATTATACGTAAATCTAAGATAATTTTCTAGCCTTCATAGCATATATGTATCCGTAGTTCATTAGAAATACGCTTTTTTCAAATTTTTCGTAAAAAAAAACAATTTATTTGTAAAAACTAGGATTCGATTTAGAACTTAATTCGGTATTAAAACAGTTCACGCAACAAAACAATTGCACTTCAGTTTGATCCGCCAATCTAATAAAATAAGGTCGATTTGTGGATTGAAATAGGCTCGAAATGAGAACCATCTGTCAATATCTAAATCTGATAAAACAAATTCTAAACTGTCAAGTTTAGAAACCAAGGTAACCCATAGGGCTGAAGTTCGAGACGTCTGAGTGTAACGGTTCAACACTAATTTTTACGAATTTTTAATTTTTCATATTTTTTTGCATAACAATATAGGATAATGTTTATAAAAAGCATTGGCACTTTCAGTTTTTCGAATTTCGCCTAAAAAAAGTGGGAACAAAAAGACAAATTTTTACAAAAACCTACATTTTCTCCCAAACAGAAATAATTTTTCTGTTTTTTAAATTTTAACTTCGACACACATTATTCACGAGGTGTAAAAAAAAGTTAAAAATTAATGTTCCATCATCAAAAAAGTGTAAAATCCAATTAAACTTGCCCCAGAAATGGTATAAATCAACTTATACGGTCAATTTGAAGCTTGGATTTAAAATTTGTGCCAATTTTAAACTAGATATTATTCAAGGTATTACCTTCAGTAAATAAAGTAAAAAAATTCAAAATCCATGGAGCGGACGGGGGTCAAATCGTAGCAAAGGTGCCCCAGAAATTGTATAAATCCACTTATATGGTCAATATGAAGCTGGAATTTAAAATTGGTGCCAATTTTAAACTCGATATCCCGTGTGGAAAAATTTCGTGGCGCTGTACTGTTTCTGTCCAGTCCGCCCTGAGTCGACATTGGCGCGCCACAGGCTGACTGTCCAGTGGCTAGACTGGGATGTAACGCTCGGATCGACTAGTTTCTAGACAGATTGGCTATTTTGATAAAAAATAATTAATAATGAAATAATATAATTATTTTTTATGCCATAAAAGTCCAATATATAGATTTTGCAGTTAATTAAAAATATAAAAAAAGTTTTTGTACAAAAAAAAATGAAGAAATGAGTTTTCGCAAATCTCTTGTACATACGCCGGGTGTCGAACTTCTGATGTAACTTCCTATTCTATTGTTGTAACTTTGTCCCGTCGCCTTGACACCTCGGCCATCTAAAAGTTAAATTTTTTTTCTTTTTTGTCGGACATGAATTTCAATTCATTACATCCTAATATTTATTTCAATAAAACATTAACAATTTTTAAACATTAAAAGTGCTTGATTTGTGAATAAATCATTGAAAAAAATAAAGTTTGTATGATGTTACTTGCGATTAGGCTACGAAATAATGATTGTTTATTATTTCAAATA
This sequence comes from Andricus curvator, assembly GCA_932195095.1. Lineage (NCBI taxonomy): Eukaryota > Metazoa > Arthropoda > Insecta > Hymenoptera > Cynipidae > Andricus > Andricus curvator. The sequence goes on along the minus strand of CAKNYM010054391.1, from coordinate 20,049 downwards.
ATTAATACGTTAGGCTTAATTATCATTTACGGAATCAATAAATAATTTAAATAAATTAAATAAATCTTTTATAATAATATTTGATTTTCTGGAATATCATAAATATTATACATAGCATTATGCATACTTCATCGCGCTCTGCAAATATTCGAAATAATAATTTTTTACATAAGCCCGAAAACAGGAATTACACATGGACAAAAAAAACGTATTCAAACATTTTCACTATTATTCTACATTAAACAGGTGTAACTTTGACCTCATTCCACTGAATTATGTTCCCGATTATAACTTGATCGTTCTCCATTGTTTTCAGTCGTTTATGAACAAGTCATTGGAATCTCCAAACATAGCTACATATTTAAATTGTAAATGATAAATAGTTAGTAATACATTAATTAAAGTAAGTAATTTTACACACACAAAACATCGGAATTATAGATTTAATGGTATAATAATATGTAAAGCTCACCTCGCTTTTCAGAATACTTTTAATTCATGTCATAATGCGCATTTTTTAGCAATTTGTTTTTCTTTGAAAAAAGAATCGAGTTTACGAGTATTCTGCAAGACTTTCTGTTCTTTTTGTGATTTTCCGGCCGCTCGCTTTTTATATGCAGCGCCGCTCAATTTTTTTCGATTATCATTCATTTTAATACGTTATATTTTCCTGTTCTGATGAATAAAGACTGTTTTACCGAAATTGACACCACGAGACGATTATGTAACGAGAAACACGCAAGATGGGATAATCATTCAAAACAATATGGCTGCCGCAGGGGCGCCAAAAGTTTAAATTTCTACTCCGCAATATATAAATGAAGGGATACTGAGTTAACTGACTTCTGACTTCCTTTCTCTCCTTTCTCAAACAAATATTGCGCTCTCGTCCTTGGCATAATCCACACATCGTTCCCGTTAAACCTTGACTCTCTTATTCTCTCTTCGTCTGCTGTCTTGTCTCTCTCCATACCGTTTTTCTTAACCATCTCATGTAGCTTCCGTCCTCGTGCATCCTTCTCCCTTCATCTATCTGCAGTCCATTCGTTCTAAAATACCTTTCCCTTTGAACCTCCACCTTCCCACCCCCTCTCATGTTCTCCTTCTCCCACCAACACTCCCAAACCAGCTTACTTCCCCCCTCTTCCAAAAATTTCTCCTCATATTTACACGCCCAACTCCCTGTTAGAATCCCTAAACTCGTTCTGCCCGTCTCCCGCCTGAGAATATAATTAGGCGTGTTCCTTTCCAACCCCAGTGTCCACTTTACATACCTATACTGTGTCCTATTTACCTTTTCACTTTCCTTCCACCATCACACCTCTACTCCATACAATAGTACACTCATCACTCGTGAGTCAAACAAAATCATTCTTCTTCCAAAATCATCTGCGAATAACTTCTTTCCCAACCCCCACACCAGCCTCATCATCACATTTGCCCTCCTCACTCTCTCTCTTTTATGTGACCATCCACTCCCCCATTCCTCCGAAACAAGAAGCCCAGGTACACAAACTCTTCCACCTCATGCACCACCTTTTCCTTCCACTTCCATTCCCCTCCCTTATCCCTTCCACCTCCTTTTCTGAACACCATAACCTTGGAATTTTTCGCATTCAGCTCTAACCTGTTCTTACACAGGTATCTTCTCAACCTATTCATCATCTCCTTTAAGGCCTCCTCGCTTCTTTCCCGCAACACTATGTCATCTGCATACGCTAGTGACCAAATTCTAACCCCTCCTACCCTAACTCCTCCAACCACTCCGGCTGCCAGCTTACTTTCCATATCCGCGATTAAAATCGCAAAAAGCGTTGGGCTAAGCGGACAACCTTGCCTTAACCCCCTATCCATCCAGAATCCCTCAAAAATCCCCTCCCCTCCTATTACCTTATCTTTGGTTCCTTCATATACCTCCCTTACCATCTCGATCAGGCCTCTCTCTACTCCCCTCTCCTCCATCGTTTCCCATAACCTTTCCCTATCTAGCGAAGGAAACGCGCCTTTGAGATCCACAAAAACCGCGTACACTCTCGACTCCTTCTTCACTAATTCTCTATCCACCACGTGCTGCAGAACGTAGATATTCTCGATAGTACTCCTACCCGCCCTAAAGCCTGCCTGCGTCTCCGGCAATGTTTTTTTCCCCTCGACATCCATCCGCAGCCTCTCCGCCACCACCATCGCGTATACTTTATACGCTGTAATCATTAGTGTAAATCCTCTATAATTTCCCTGCCTATACCTATCTCCTTTCTTATACAGTGGCACTATTAACCCTTCTCTCCACCTTCCTGGGAATCCCTCCTTTACGAGTTTTCAGCAACACTTCCTGTTATTTTCTGATTTTTCAGCCGCTCGCTTTTTACATGCAGCGCCGCTCAATTTTTTTCGATTATTATCATTCATTTTAATACGTCATATTTTCCTGTTCTGATTAATGAACACTGTTTATCCGAAATTGACACTACGAAACGGTTATGTAATGAGAAACATGAAAGATGGGATAATCATTCAAAACAATATGGCTGCCAGGGGCACCGAAAGTTTGAATTTCTACTGGGCAACGTAAAAAATAAAGGGATACTGAGTTAACTGACAGCATTTTTTAAGAAGATAATTGTTTTAGCTTTCGCTGTTCTAAGATTAAAATGAAATATTTGCAACAAAATTTTGAATTCCCAAGAAATTTCAAATATTTTTCCCACAATTTGCCGCCCCCGTACTTCTTCCAAAAATTTGCCGTCCTGGACAGTTTCCCATAAATGCCCATGCTTAAATTCGGCCCTGTCTGCACCCTTAAGTACTACCTAACATTAGAGCGCAGACGTACGTGGGGTGTAACTTTACTGCGCAGCAATGGGTGCTGCGTAACTCTACTACGCAGACATACTTGCCACGTAATTCAACTGAGCATCCACAAGTTCCATGGAACTCTACTGCGCATATATAAGTACCCTCTAACTTTACTGCGTATCCATAATAAGTGACGTGTAGCTATACTGCGCATCTGTAAGTTAAATGGAACTCTACTACGCTAATGTAAGTGCTGTGTAATTCTAATGTGCATACATAAGTGGAAATTTAAGAATTTTAAATTAGATTAAAATCAAATTCAAAATCCCATTTAACGTCCAATAGTCAAGTAAATGTATAGAATTCCTGAAAATAAAACAATAATTCAACGATCAAATTTGAAGAAACACCACAAAATGCTCCTATTGCAATTCCAAAAAACAAAAAAAATTTGTTTCTTTGTACAAAAATAAAAAAGAGGAAAGAAAAATGAGAAGGCAACCAACCAAATCCCCTTCCTTCTCTTTTTTATTTCTTTCGTCTTTTTTATTTTTCTTATTATCAAATGACAATATGATAGCATGCACAATATTTGCCAACGTTTCGGTGCTCACACAGCACCCTTATCAAGGAAAGAAAAATTAGAGCAGGTAGGAACAGCGACGAAATAACGACGCTATCGCCTCGATACCTGACAACTAAATGTGGGTCAAAAGAAAAATCCGTTATAAACAAACAAGAAATAAGAGAAAGTTAAGACCCATGAAAACTTATTGCTAAATGTAATTAATCATACTAGAATAACCCAGTGGGCACAGACGTTAAAGAATGTTATTAGAACGGCTCAAAAACGTCCTAAGTCAGTCCGAATAACGTTCCTTAAACATACAATGTTCCAGAGACGTTTTAGGGACGTATTTGGAACATGTAACGTTTTCAGAACATTATTTGGTCTGACTTAGGACAGTTTTTAAAACATTCAAATAACGTCTTTTGACTTGTACGTCCACTCAACGTTTTTAGAACGTTTCAATTACGTTCTTAAATTTCGTGCCCACTGGGAACTTTTGTTAATTTATCCAAATCAGTTTTTAAATTAATAGACAACTTATTTTGTGTTTTAATATAAAGCATTTCCATGAATTCTAAAATCGGAGAAATAACATCAGTCATTTCTCCGATTTCAGCAGAAATAGTTATGGAAGATTTGGAGGTCTTTGCTTTCAAGAGGCTGGATTTCGTTTTGCCCTTTTACTTTCGGTATGTTGATGACACTTTATTATGTGTTCCTCTAGCAAAGTTACAGGCAGTTTTTGATGCTTTTAATAGTTTTCATTCATAACTTCAATTTACCCATGAAATAGAGAACAATAATAGAATCAGTTTTTTGGACGTAGAAGTAATTAAGGGTCAGGATGGTAATATTATTACCAATTGGTATAGGAAAAGTACATATTCAGGTAGAATTTTAAATTTCTTTTCGGCTCATCCCTTTCAAAACAAAATTGCAGTAATCAAAAACTTAGTTGACAGACCTCTAGGTTTGTACCACATTTCATTTCACAAAGAGAATTTGAATATTGTTAGGAATATCCTTTTTCTGAATCATTACTCACAAAAGTGGATTGAGCAACATATCACAATTACAATTCAACAAATCAAAAACAAACAAAGTAACATTTTATCTACAGATAATCAGAAAGAATTGAGATATAGTCCTTTCAATACTTTTGTTCTTCCTTTTTTTGGTCAAATTTCGAGAACTATTGAATTTATGTTGAAAAATTTAATATTCATGCTATTTTCCGTATACCATTTAAAATGGATTCAATAATAACTTTTGGTAAAGATCCTTCAGATAAATTTGAAAAAGGTGGTGTTGTTTACAAGATCACTTGCAAGATCTGTAAGATGACTTATGTGGGACAGACTGGCAGACTTCTTAATAATAGGGTGGAGGAACAAAAAAGTGATGTTCGTTTAGGACGTTGTTATAAGAGTGTTCTTGCTGGACACACGAAAGGGTTTGTTGATGTTGACCATGAGTTTGATTGGGATAATGTTGAAATTTTACACAGTGAAAGTAATGAGAGAAAGAGAGAATTCATGGAAATGCTTTATATTAAAAAACAAAATAAGTTGTCTATTAATTTAAAAACTGATTTGGATAAATTAAACAAAAGTTATTCTAGTATGATTAATTACATTTAGCAATAAGTTTTCATGGGTCTTAACTTTCTCTTATTTCTTGTTTGTTTATAACGGATTTTTCTTTTGACCCACATTTAGTTGTCAGGTATCGAGGCGATAGCGTCGTTATTTCGTCCCTGTTCCTACCTGCTCTAATTTTTCTTTCCTTGATAAGGGTGCTGTGTGAGCACCGAAATGTTGGCAAATATTGTGCATGCTATCATATTGTCATTTGATAATAAGACAAATAAAAAAGACGAGAGAAATAAAAAAGAGAAGGAAGGGGATTTGGTTGGTTACCTTCTCATTTTTCTTCCCCCTTTTTTATTTTTGTGCAAAGAAACAAATTTTTTTTGATTTTTGGAATTGCAATAGGAGCATTTTGTGGTGTTTTTACAAATTTGATCGTTGAATTCTTGTTTTATTTTCAGGAATTCTATACATCATACATAAGTACCTCTAACGTTACTGCGCATCCGTCAGTGGCATGAAACTCTACTGCGCATCCGTAGAAGTCATGGAATTCTACTGCGCAGGTTTGAGTGTTATATATTTATATTGCGCATCCATACATGTCGAGTAACTCTACTACGCAAATACGCTTGCCACATAATTCACTTGCGCATCCACAAGTTCCATGGAACGCTACTGCGCATATGCAAGTACCCTCTAACTTTACTGCGTATCCATAAGTGACGTGTAACTATACTGCGCATCCGTAAGTTCCGTGGAACTCTACTGCGCTGATGTAAGTGCTGTGCAATTCTATTGCGCACACACAAGTACCCCTAACATTACTGCGCAGGTGTAACTGCCATTTAACTCTACTGTGCATCTATAAGTACCTTCTAACTTTACTGCGCATCAATAGGTACCGTGTAACTATACTGCGCATCCGTATGTCTCAAGGATCCGGGTCCGGACTATTAAGAACATGAAGGATTTGGGTCCGGGCTCGTATCCTTAAGAATTTAAAAGGTATGGCTGTAGACTCGAACCCTTAAGAACTGGAAGAGTCCGAGTATGGATCAGCACCCTACAGAAATTAAAGGGTCCAGGTTTGGAACCGCACCCTTGAGAATATTATAAGTGTCCAGTCCGCACCCGGACTGGTCTAACCTAAAACGTTCCGATCCCTACGGTCTTTTCATCTATTTTTTGTTTTTTGTAAGATTGAAGTTTGGAACAATTGAAACAATGCACCCACTGAACCAATTTAGTTCGCTATGTCAGATCATTTATTAATCTGAAATTAGCAAACTAAACAAGACAGAAACTGGTACTAAAATAGACGCTATATGTGAGATCATATTAGAACGCCCAAAAAAGGATTCCAGATAAAAATGAATGCCTAGTTGTTACTGTGAATGCTTTTCGCACTTTTCACACAAACTGTGTGCATATTTTTATCGATTTTCTCTGTGCAAATTACTTCCAGAATATCTGTTGTCAAAACTGAATTAAGAAAAAATGATCAATTAGCTGCTTTTACATTGTTCACTCATTATTTATTAAAAATATTATTAAAGGGATAAGTTTTATGAGATTGTATTATTTTATGTAAAAAAAAATGCCAAAAATTGATACAAAAAACATCGCAGAGGTATCAATTATTTTTATTTTTGGCAATAAAAGAATACGTAAGCAAAATTACGTAGTTATGCAATGAATAAAAAAGAACTAATTAAATAATTAACTAATTGATTCAATGATTGACTGATTTACTATGATTAATTGCAAAATGAACTCTTTTCCACAAAAGCGCGGAGGTACAGTATCAGGTGCTTTTTTGTTAGTAGTTTCCCCGGTAATTTCTAAAGTCCTATAGGACTTTAGAAATTATTATGATCATTATATATTTGATATATGATATAAATATTGTGATGTATTATAATGCTATATTATGTACTTATATAATTTATGATTATATAAATGTATGGTTTTATACATACAATGTTTTATGAACAAGTATACGTTATAAGAATGTTAAGTTTAAATTTCAGAGTTCATTTTATAAAACAGTTTTCAAGTTTTTACGATGCATTCTATCTCCTGATACTAAGTAATTCATCAGTCAATAAATCAACCAGTCAATTGTTTAATTAGTGTTTGCATTCATTTCATAACTACGCAATTATTTTGTTTACATTTTTTTTTATTATCAACAACTAAAAATAATTTTTTTCTCCGCGATAATTAGTTTATAATTTGTTGGAATTTTAACATAAAATAATACAATCATGTAAAACTAATACCTTTAATAACATTTTTTATAAACAATGAGTAAACAATGTAAAAACAGTTAATTCATAATTTTTCTTTATTGAGTTTCAACAACAGAAATTCTGGAAGTAATTTTCACAAAGAAAATGAATAAAATATACACATAGTTAATAGTGTGCAAATTATTACTTAAATTATAGTTAAGAAGTTTAAACAGGCTTTCAATAATGGCTGCATACTATACTATGAATGGGAAGGTATACTATATGAATTTCAAGTTACTATTATTTTTTTATGGGCAGAATCTATACCTCTGAAAAAAACGCAGACAGTTTTCCTATTTACGGTTCTGAAGTCAATAGAATTTTGCTAATTTTAAGAAAATTCTCCTGAATTCAAGAGAATTCTTCAGAATTCAGACTTGAGAATCAGGAAGCGGTCCATTCCTATAAGTAAACCTCCCCAAATTGCTGCCAAATTGCCCACCGGTATTTTTTTCGAAGTCGCACTTTACCAATTTGGAAGTGGTGTATTCGGTTATAATTTGCAGGTATTGTTATTTATGCTTAATGCATAATTTCTATTTCGGGACAGATATAATAAAATTGTTTTCGGTAATTTAGATCAGCCCAAAAATAATCAAAAATTCCTACGTGGTTCATTTGAAGTAATTTGAGATAACGGTATCGTCCCACGAGGCTGAGCCTAATGTTTCTATAGCCTAAAAATATCGAGAGTCAAAAATGGATGAATGAATTGTCAACAAAAATTGTTGTATGGAACCTTCCTAGATTCTGTGCTCGCACAGTTCATCTCGATACCGACTATTTTAACCCTTCTTCACAGTAAAGCAGGCGGGATTCATCCATGAGGTGAATGGTTGTCGTTACCTACGCATTCTTTGAAAACGCTTTAGAATAATGAAATATATTTTCTCTTTCAGTGGAGCATAGATTATCATATTTTTTACTATCCATAAAAAGCGACCCTTCTGTAGTCTTTCTTCTCTTTCTCTTGTTCCTTCTCGTGGTCTCTTTGCCAAAAAGGTTTCTCTTCCGAACCGTACATAAATTTTCTTTACCTGCGGGGTCTTTGCATACGTTTTCGACTACATAGGCCAACTAACTCCTGCTTGGCAAGCAGTATATGGATATACACAGGCAGATAAAAAGCAACATGTGCAGTGGGTTGGGCTTTATTTAAGTATACGCATGTTTAATGACCCGACAATGCGTAACGTCTGCTACCCTTTATGACCGTTGAATCAGTGTTACTAGGATGTTTTTACTTCTTAAACAAAAAATTAAATATTTTTATATCCTCGACCGAATTACAATTTGTTAACGAATACTTGAAGTTGTACAGTCAAATGGATTGTCAAAAGTTTATCAGATTTTGTATGTTATATCTTTAACTTTTGTTAATCGTAAGCCAAATCGTTTTTATGAAACAATTGTTTTCGAACTTTTCAAGTCAATTATTATTACGCATTACAATAATTTACCGACACCAAATTTATATTTGGTGTCTGAAGAAGGTACTAAAACTAAGTGTTAGAAATGTTTGCACTAAAAAAGGATAAATACCTCATCCTTTTCTTGTTTACCTGACTCCGAAATCAATTTTTCTATCAATTTTTCATCTCGAAAACTGCATCAAAACTATGCAACTCCAAACTAAATCTCAATACTAATAAACTACCTTTACCTGCTATGGGTCACCCTTCCAATGTTAGGAGATTAAGGCTTATTACAAAAACTGAAATTACGAAAAAACGGCTTAATTAAAGTTTAATTAGTTGAACCAATATCCTGATATAATTTTTAAAAATGAAGAAAAAAATTTTATGACAATCGGTTAATAGTGTCAGTAATAAAGGAAATCTTTAAGTGAATGCAAAATATTAATAATATCGCCGCCAAAAATCGGTGACCGACGATTTTGGAAGGCAGTAGCTCCACAGGAAAAAATGATAGGAGGTTCCAATAACGATTACACGAATCTGCTAAGTTTTCTGAACAAAATGGTGTTTCTAAAATTTGGTAAAAAAATTTTGTTCAGAGCTGTTAAACAAAATACAAGTAAAAATGCTGTAAATAGGCCCACTGCTCAGAGACGTCCCAGCTAACACAGTTACCAGCCTGAGTAGTCACAAGATTCAGAAAACCAGTCACTAATGACTTCCCTGATGGTCACCCAGTGACAATCTGTTTCCCACTCAAAGCAGTAACATGTTACAAGCGAAGCAGGTAACATTATCTCGTCAGAGTAATCACATGCTTGTAACAAAGTGATGTTTGGGAAAACAACGTGCAATGACATATTAATCTCAAAATATCCAGCGTTTCGAAATAAAAATCATTAATACACTTGCAAAAATGTTAGAATGGGACATAATTAAGTGATTAATAATTTCCGGGAAAGTGATATAATATTATAGACTTCCAACTTGATGAAATAACATATGAACACATATTTTATAAACGGAATAGCGAGATTTTTGAGCTGAACCTTTACGAAAACGAAGTGGCATAAGTCACTCCTAACCTCTAATAATAGAGGTTAGATCCAAAATGTAAATAAATGTTACTAAAAATGAAATGTTGAATTTCAAATAATTAAATAAAGTATTTATCTTCTAATAAATTTTTTATATGCAAAGTGTTATTATTATTATGTTGAAATTACAAAGCTGCCTTCAAAAGTTTAAATTTTCTATAATAGATATATACATAGCCATATACAATACGTATTTTGTCCATAACAATATGCAGCAATTAGAAGCTTTTTAAAAATAAATATGAAAGATTACAAGAAAAAAGTTTTTCAAGATTCCTAGAAAAATTAGAGATTATTTTTTATTTTGATAAATCAATTTCACGAAAATATTTCGAAAGATTTCAAAAGATTCACAAAATTGTCAAAAAAGAATGCAGCAGATTTCAAGCACATTTTTTCAATTTTGTAGAACTTTGGTAATATTTAAAGAAATATTCAAATCCATTAAAAAAATATTTAAATGTTTTTAAAAAATTTCCAAAATAATTTAAAATTTAAAAAGATTTTTAAACTTTTTAAACAAAATGTAGATTTTTGAGGATTTTGAAAGGAAATATTGAAGTTTTTTTTAAGAATTTGGAAAGGTTTTAAGATGATAAAAATTTTTCTTGAAATTCCTCAACAAATTATTTTTTACTTGGAAAACATAATTTTAAGGGAATAATTAAGAATATTTTAAAACAAAAACAAATTTGTATGTATAAATAAAAATTTAACAGTAATTCAATCAATAATTAATAATTATTTGAAACTACTCGAAATATGATGTAATTTTTAATTTAAAGTCGAATTTAAAAAGTGTTCAGTTTGAAAAAAAATCGCAAATTTATTTTTTCATTCTTTAATTGACAGCATTAAAAATGATAACGTGGATTCATATTTTTTTAACTGAATCTGAATCTTTGAACTGTACAATTTACAAAAGTTAAAAAAAAAATTATTTTGCAGTATAAATGCATTTAATTAAAATATTGTGGATGAAAGCATTTTAATAACTTTCATTTATAAATAAAAAAATTTCAATTTCAATTTTAAAAGTTTATAATTAAAGAGTTTTTAGTATTATTTATTTGTCATGGGATCGATTGATCCATACAAAGAGGTTACACACTGTTATTATTTATAACTAGTTTAAGTGTTATTCTTCATACATTTATTATATGCTATAGCCCATTCTCGCAAGCATTCCTTTGAGAAAGGTCCTTGCTTTCTTTACAGAACTAATTTGACGGTTGTTTAGAAGTTCCAGCCAAGTATCTCTCACCACACTTTCATTCACACTTTCATTCACACTTTCATTCACACTTTCATTCACACTTTCATTCAAACTTTCAGAAATACCAGACTATTACGTGCGCGCGCAAGCGCGCGCTAACTTTTGTGTTCATGTTTCTCCTTTACTCAATTTTCGAATCACGATTTATTCCTTCAAATTCCTTGACCAATCAAATTCTTCATTTTATAACACAAAAAGTTGTGAAGAATTATTTTCATTGAATCATTGAAATAATTTTTACTTCATATTTTTCTGAAAATTTGAATTATTAATAGCCCTTTAAACTATTCCAGAAAGAATTAAAATATATGTGCACATAATTTCTAAATTAAAATTCAGATACTCATTTCACAACATCCCAAAATTTAAAAAAATATATAATTGGTATAGAGGTATTTTAAACATTAACAAACTCTTATTATACAGTTTATAGTCAATAGTCAATTATATAACCTTGAAGTAAATAATCAGTTTATGTTACCTAATCAAAAGCAATTAAAATTCAATCATCATGTAATTTAAAATTGTTGAAAAAAATAATCAGCTAATAATTAATTAATCTGTTTATAACATAAGAAACATTCAACTATAATTTTCATTCAAACATTGTAATAATTTGTATACTACATTGAGAAAAAAATTCAATATCGTTTCTGGAAATTTAATATATTAGTAACCTTCCATACTAATTTCAGAGAAAGTAAAATCATATTCACATATACTTTTAAAAATTGAATGCAGACACTCGTTTCACAACATCAGTATCATTTCAAAAATAATGTAATTAGTGGTATTTCAAATTTAAATAAACTTTTATTATGAAAATTATATCCAGTGTTCAATTACAAAACCTGAAAGTAAATGATTTTGTGGTTAAAATTAATCAGCTAATAATTAATTAAACAGTTCACAGCATAAAAACCCCCAAGCAATTATTTTCATCGAAACAATCAAATTATTTTTACTCCATATTTTTTTTTAATTTTTACCTTCATTTCTGAATATTTTTATTTATTAATAAGCTTTTTAAAAAATTCCAGAAAATGTAAGTTCTAGTAGAATCAATAATTAAACAATCATTTAAAAACATAAAAAGCATCATACAAATATTTTCATTTAAATTTTCAATTAATTTTGAATTCATATTTTCAAAATGTTTAATTGCGTTACTTAAATTTAAATTACTAATAATCTTTTATACAAATTTTATAAAAACTAATGCGGAAAAAATCGTTTTTCATTTTCTTACGACAATCGATAGTTTCTGAGTTACTCTTTCATTTCCAATCATCAGAAATTTTTGAAGTTAATTACTTTTCTTGTTATTAAGCTACAAACATAGGCATGATAAGCGTACGCGGAGACCGAACGAGAGGCCTACGAAAGCCAGCCCCACCACTTACCACTACAGCTGTACGCGACGTGTCCGTGAGCTCCACTGGCTCGTGCCTAAAAGTGTAGTGGTAAGTGGAGGGGGTGCTTTTCGTAGACGCATCCCCACTACTCAAATGCTAGCTTGCGGGCTCTGCTACCTTGGATCATGTCTGCTACGATCGCCCGTTCTGTAAAATTCAGCTTTGACGCATTAGGTCCCTTTCTTCGCGGACGGTCACATATAATTTTGAAAATTGAATTCAGATAATCATTTCATACCATCGCAAACATCTAAAAAAATTATATAATTATAATGAAGGTATTAAAAAAAAAATTATTATAAAAATTATAGCCAATATTCAATAACATAGCCTTGAAGTGAATAATCAATTTATGTTATCTAATTAAAATTAATCAAAATTCAATATTTATTTAATTCAATATTGTGAAAAAAATTAATGAGCTTATAATCAGTTAATCAGTTTAGAGCATGAAAAGTATCAAATAATTATTTTCATTGAAACATTCAAATAATTTTCACTTTATATTGTTATCAAAATTTGAATTATTAATAACCTTACAAACTAATTCCAGGAAAAATAAAAGCATTTGTAAATACAAATTTGAAAATTGAATTCAGATACTCATTTCGCAAATTCAGAAGCCATTTGACATTTACGTAACTGGAATAAGGCTATTTTAAATATAAATGAACTTTTATAATACAAATTTTAGCCAATATTCAATCAGATAATCTCAAAATAAATAATCAATTCATGTTACTTAATCAAAGAATATTAAATTAAAATTATTCAGCTTATTCTTAATTAATCAGTTCACAACATAAAATGTATGAAAAAATTACTTTCATTGAAACTTTCAAATAATTTTCACTTTATATATTTTTTTCTTTAAATTTTGACTTTTCTTTTATTAAATTTAATGTATTAATCATCTTTTAACTCATTCCAGAAAATGTAATTTTCAACAGGAACAGTTAATATTTAATTGATGAGTTCATAACATAGAGAGCTTTTAATAATTATTTTCATTGAAATATTAGAATAACTTGTATTTAATATTTATCTGACAATTCAAATTATTAATAACCTTCCAAAGTAATACCAGGAGAAATTGAAATATATGCACATATAATTTTGAACATTGAATTCGGATACTCACTTCACAACATCACAAACATTTGAAAAAATTATATCATTGTAATGGAGATATATTAAAGAAAAAATAAATTTTCATCATAAAAATTGCAGCCAATATTAAATCACATAACCTTAATGTAAACAATCAATTTATGTGACTTCATTGAAAACAATAGAAACTAAATTTTCATGTAATTCACTTTTTTGAAAAAAATAAATCATTCAATAGTTAATAAAAGTTAATTCATCTATTCAGAACATAAAAATCAATCAACAATATTATTTGCATTGAAACAACAAAATAATTTGTATCTTATATTTTTCTGAAAATTTCAATTATTTATAATATTCTAAACTAATTCCATAAAAACTTAAAACACATTTACATATAAGTTTGAAGATTACTTAGATAATTATCTCACAACATCGTAAACATTTTGAAAATTATGAAATTGGAATAGAAGTATTTTAAATATAAATAAACTTTTATTATACAAATCATATCCAACATTCGATCACAAAACGATTCCTTCTATACTACAATCTTACACAAGATGGAGGTTACCTTTTTTCATATGAAGGATTTGAACTTTTATTCCTGAAAATTTAATTTATTTATAAAATAGAATCAGTTAATATATAATTTATTAGTTCCCAACAAAAAAGCCATTAAACAATTGTTCTCATTGAAACATTCAAAATATATTTTTTCATTTGAAATTGCATTTCTATACATTTAATTTATTCATAACTTTTTAAACTAATTCCACAGAAAAGTAAAAAATATGTACATATAATATTGGAAGCAGAATTCAGATACTTATTTCACAACATCGAAAATTTACCAAAATTATATGGCCAACGGCCATACCACGCTGAAAAACCCAGTTCTCGTCAGATCACTGAAGTTAAGCAGCGTTGGACGCGGTTAGTATTTGGATGGGTGACCATTCAAGAATACTGACATGAGTGCTGTTGGCACATCGTGGGTGTGGTGAGCCCACACTTGTAGTTATTTATAACTACAAGAAAAACCTAGAAACACTACCCGAATCGAGTAGTGTCACGCCTACCCTGAAAGGGAAATGGTTTAATGGTATATATACAATTGGATATAATTGGAATATGTGATTTAATATTGAAAAAAATTGATCAGCTAATGATTCATTCATCTGTTGACAATATAAAAAGCATTCAAATATAATTTTCATTCAGGCATTCAAACAATTTTTACTTTACATTTTTTTTCAATTTACACTTTCACTTCTGAACATTCGATTTATAAGTAACGTGTTATAGTAATTTTAGAAAAAATTAAAACATATTCACATATAATTCTGAAAATTAAATTCAAAGAATTATTTCGCAACATCACAAACATTGGCGGAAAATGCATAATTGGTATAGAGGTACTTCTTCTTTATTCATAATTTGTCCCCTAAGGGACTTGATTCTTTCTCATTTTCTCCCCTAGCACCCTCTAACTCCTTCATCCACTCTTCCCCCAAACCATCCTTCCCTAGAATCTTTACCACATTCTCTTGCCAGCTTCCTTTATCTTCCATTCCTCTCCTACATCCTTCCCATACATGCTCCATGTTCCTCTTCCCATTCACAGATTCTGCACTTCCTGTTCTCTTTCTTTTCCCAGTACATACCTGCCCTTACCTCGTTTCCCAATCTAAATCTTGCTATTCTGGTCCATCTTTTCTCTCCCCATCCCTTTTCTAAATACTATGGTATTCCTTCCTTATTTATCATCTTATACCATTTATTATATTTTGATTCCTCAATCATCCCCCATCTTTCTATTAATTGTCTTTCTCTCTTTCTTTTTTCCACTTCTTCATAGTTGACTCCAGTCACGTCTTCTATCTCTCTAGCCTTAAAGAACTCCCTGCTTTCTTCTTCTAATCTCGTTAATTCCATCGCCCTCCTCTCCTCTTTTCTACCTCCAGCAAACACTTTCTCGCTAACTCCCCTCCTATTCCCTCCCACAGCTTAGTCTCAAAATTCCATGCCCTCTTTCCCGCTCTCGTACTTAATTTATCCCTTTGCGTTTCTTCTCTCACCATATATCCCGGCGTCCTCCCGTCTACCCCTAGCGTCCACCTTATATACCTCTCTTGGAAACTCTCAATTTCTTTCCTTTCTTCCCATCTCCATATATCTGCTCCGTAACCTAATACCGGCCATACCAGCGTATCAAATAACCACATTCTCCTTCTCCAATTTTGTTTAAACCTTCTTTTTCCTATTCCCCATATCTGTTTCATTACCCCTGCTGCCTTTTTTATCCTTTCTCTTACACGAGCTCTATGATCTCCATTTGCTCGCAAGGTATATCCCAAATACTTAGACTCTTTTACTTCATCTAATTGTATTCACTTCCATCTCCCTGTCCATTCTTCCTTTCTTCCTCCTCCTTTTCTAAACCTCATTATCTTTGTCTTTTCTACATTCAAATTCAACTTTTTTCCATCTATAAGTATTTCTCTAATCCTGTAATTAAGCCCGTCATCCCTTCTACATCCTCTGCCATCAATACTATATCGTCTGCGTATGCCAGTGTATATATCTTTTCGTTCCCTATCCTAACTCCTTCCCATCCTTTTTTCTTCATTTCTTCTTCCAAGTCTGATATTAATAAAATAAATAAAAGTGGGCTCAGAGGATCCCTCTCGTATCCCCTTTTTCACCATAACTTTTTCTATCTCGCCACGGTCTAATGAGTCAAACGCCGCCTTTAGGTCCACAAACATTGCTATCATTGCCCCTTTCTCCCTTTAATTCTCCTATTTACTAAATAGTTTAGAACATATATATTGTCGATCACTCCCATCCCTTTTCTAAATCCTGTCTGATTCGCTGGCTCTATCTTTTTCTCCACAACTTCTTTTTTTAGCCTCTCCGATAAAACTGTCACATATACTTTATATAGTGTTGGCATTAATGTCACTCCTCTAAAATCATTAACCTTCTCCCCTTTGCCTTTCTTCACTATTGGTATCACTACTCCTTCTTCCCATAACTCTGGCCACCCCTCTCCTCTCCATACTCTATTGCAAATTATCCATACCCCTTCCTTTAATTCTTTCCCCCCATATTTCCGTACTTCATTTGGAATATCATCTATATCAGGTGCCTTTCCATCTTTCATCATCCCTAATACCTTGACTATTTCCTCCCTTGTAATGTCCTCCTCATCTGTTTCCCTACCATATTTTCCTCCTTTCCTAACTTTCCTCTCTACCCCTCCTAGTAATTCCATAAAATATTTTTTTCATTATACCATCTCCATATCCTGGTTTACTCTTTTCCTTCTTCTTCTCTCTTTATTTACCTCTTCTTCCGTCCTAGACTTCTCCGCTTCTTCTTCAAACCTTTTATTTTCCTCCTCTTTTTTTTCATCACACAACTCATCAGTTCAAAAAATAAGAAGCATTCAACTATAACTTTCACTAAAACATTCACATAATTTTTACTTTATATATTTCCTTTAATTTGAAATTTCATTTCTGAATATTTGACTTATTAATAACCTTCTGAACTAATTACAGAAAATTTAAGTTTCAATTGAATCAGTTAATAATTAATTAACCAGTTCGTAACATAAAAAGCATTACACAATTATTTTCATTGAAACATTCAAATAATTTCTAGATTACATTCTCCTTTAAATTTGAAATTTCAATTCTGTACATATAATTTATTACTAACCTTTTAAACTAATAAAAAAGAACTAAAATATATGTACATATAATCTTGAAAAATGAATTCAAATAGAGTCATTGCACAACGTCACAAGCATTCGAAAAGATTATATAATTGCAATACAGGTATTTTATGGAAAATGTAAAGTTTAATTATAACAATAATAACCAATATCCAATTACATAACCTTCAAGTAAATAATGAATTTATGTTACTTGATTGGAAAAAAAAAATTTAATTCAATCTTTATTTAATTCAAAGTTTCTAACAGAATTAATCGACCAATAATTAATTAAACTGTTTACAACATAAAAGACATAAAACTATTATTTTCATTGAAACATTCAAATAATTTTTACATTATATTTTTTAAACATTCTGAAAATTGGAATTATTAATAACTTTTTATACTAATTTTCAAAAAAAATTAAACGTAGTATTCAGATATAATTTTGAAAATTAAATTCAGATACTTATTTAAGCATTAATCTATAATTTTCATTGAAACATTCAAATGATTTTTACTTTATTTTTTTTTTCAAATTCGAACTCTCATTTCTGACAATTTGAATTATCAACAACCTTTTAAACTAATTCCAGAAAATTTAATTTCTAATAGAATCAGTTAATAATTAATTAATCAGTTCATAATATAAAAAGCATTATACAATTATTTTCATTTAAACATTCAAATAATTTTTACATTATATTCTCCTTTTAATTTGAAATTTCATTTCTATACATTCAATTAATTACTAACCTTTTAAACTACTCGAAAAATATATATATGTACATATAATCTTGAAAATTGAATTCAAATGGAGTCACTTCACAACGTCACAAGCATTTGAAAAGATTATTTAATTGCAATACAGGTATTTTAAAGAAAAAGTAAAGTTATAGTATAAAAATAATCACGAATATCCAATTACATAACCTTCATGTAAATAATCAATCTATGTTACTTAATTAAACAAAAAAAAATTTAATTCAATCTTTATTTAATTTACATTTTTTTAACTTAATTAATCAACCAATAACTAATTAAACTGTTAACAATATAAAAAGAATTAAACCATTATTTTTATTGAAATATTCAAATAATTTTTACTTTATATATTTTAAACATGAAATTTCATTTCTGAAGATTGGAATTATTAATAATTTTTTATACTTATTTTCAAGAAAATTTAAACATAGTATTTAGATATAATTTTGAAAATTAAATTCAGATACTCATTTAAGCATTAATCTATAATTTTCATTGAAACATTCAAATAATTTTTACCTTATTTTTTTTTCAAATTTGAACTCTCATTTCTGACAATTTAAATTATCAATAACGTTTTAAACCGATTCCAGAAAATGTAAGTTTAAATAGAATCAGTAAATAATCAATAAATCAGTTCATAACATAAAAAACATTACACAATTATTTTCATAAAAACATTCAAATAGTTTTTACATTATATTCTCCTTTGAATTTTAAATTTCATTTCTATACATTAAATTGATTACTAACCTTTTAAAATAATTAAAAAATAAAAATAAAATATATGTACATATAATCTTGAAAACTGAATTCAGATGGAGTCATTTCACAACGTCACAAGCGTTTGAAAAGATTATACATATAATTGCAATAGAGGTATTTAAAAAAAAAGTAAACTTTTATTATAAAAATAATAACCAATATCCAATTACATAACCTTCAAGTAAATAATCAATTCATGTTACTTAATTGAAAAAAATTTAAATTCAATCTTTTTTCAATTCAAAGTTTCTAACAAAATTAGTCGACCAATAATTAATTGAACTGTTTACAACATAAAAGGCATGAAACTATTATTTTCATTGAAACATTCAAATAATTTTTACGTTATATTTTTTTTTTTTCAAATTTGAACTCTCATATCCGACAATTTAAATTATCAATAACCTTCTAAAATGATTCCAGAAAATGTAAGTTTAAATAGAAGCAGTTAATAATTAATTAATCAGTTCATAACATAAAAAGCATTCCACAATTATTTTCATTAAAACATTCAAATAATTTTTACATCATATTCTCCTTTGAATTTTAAATTTCATTTCTATACATTCAATTCATTACTAACCTTTCAAAGTAATTAAAAAATAAAATATGTGTACATATAATCTTGAAATTTGAATTCAGATACTCTTTAAAGCATTAATCTATAATTTTCATTGAAACATTCAAATAATTTTTACTTTACATTTTTTTCCAATTTCGAACTCTCATTTCTGACGATTTGAATTATGAACAACCTTTTAAACTAATTCCAGAAAATTTAAGTTTTAATAGAATCAGTTAATAATTAATTAATCAGTTCACAATGTAAAAAGCATTAAACAATTAGTTTCATTGAAATATTAAAGTAGTTTTCACATTACATATATGTTTTTTGTTTAAAATTGCACTTCCATACCTTTAGTTCAATAGTAAGCTTTAAAAATAATTAAAAATGTTTTTAAATATATATGTACATTAGGCTGGTTTAAAAAAATCGACTATTTTTTTTTCAAAACCCCCACATAAAAACTTCCGGAAAGGTGTAAAAAGACGCCTGTTAAAAGCAGAGCTCCTAATATTATTATTTAGAGGTCGCTCATCGCGAATTTCTATTTCCCATTTAAATAGCATTTGAAAATTATTTTTTTTTTTAATTTGGAAGTTTTTAACTCTTTAACGGCTTAATGAATTGCTATGCCCATAACACATTCTTGTAGGGAATT
>CAKNYM010054390.1:30814-42815 GCA_932195095.1 Andricus curvator | reverse complement strand
GTGCTCCTTCTTCTCGCTCACGCCTCTACATTTTTCATGATATTTCGTGAACCAGTAAATATTTTTTTAAATACTTGAGCTAATTTTAAACAGAATACTTCAGGGTTCATTTTGCGCCACTTTTAAATGTTTAGCTTTTTGTCCTAGATTTTCGTAGGAGTTGAAGTTGAATCTTAAAAATGGGCAAAAACTAGAAATGAGACCGGTCTTTCTAACTCACTATCTCAGTCTCTTTTAATCAAAAATAATTCAAATAAGGCACATTTGACGCGGATTTTAATAACCTTTTCACAGCTTTCTTGGAAATTATTCCATCCTATTTTGCTCCGGAAATATCCTGCGAGAAGTGAGTGCATGTTTTTAAACGTTACAGTAGGACTCGTCGGATCGGGATGGACTTTTTATACTACTTCTCTCCGTGGATTTCGATGCGGTGAATTCCGATCCGGCGGGTCCTACTGTAGTTTCTCAAAGTACGTGCTCCTTCTTCTCGCTCACGCCTCTACATTTTTCATGATATTTCGCGAACCAGTAAATATTTTTTTAAATACTTGAGCTCATTTCAAAGCAGAATATTTCAGAATTCATTTTGCGCGACTTTTAAATGTTTAGCATTATTTCCCTAGATCTTCCCAGGAGTTGGAATTGAATCTTGAAAATTGACAAAGACTAGAAATTAGACTGGTCTTTCTAACTCACTATCGCAGTCGCTTTTTATTAAAAATACTTCAAATGGAGTTCTTTTGACGCGGCATTTATTAAGATTTTCATTGCTTTCTTGAAAATTATTCCATCTTATTTTTTTCTAGAGATATCCTGCGCGAAGTGTGTGCATGTTTTTAAACGCTACAGTAGGACTCGTCGGATCGGGACGGACTTTCGAAATGAGACCGGTCTTACTCACTTTCTTGGAAATGATTCCATTTTATTTTGTTCCGGAGATATCCTGCGAGAAGTGAGTGCAAGTTTTTAATCGCTAGCTTTTTAGGTGTCCTCGTACTGCTAGACGTTGCTGTATATTTTTGATATTTAATTCAATTTGCATAATTTAACCTCACAAAAATTTTTACACAGAAATGTCCATAAAGAGTCCCAGCAAAGAGACTTCTTCAGAAGATAAAGATGTCTTTAGGGAAGCTAAGGAAAATAAAAATTCGAAAAGGATGCTCCATAAAAGAGCCTCTTCACCACTTCATATTTGTTGCTCTGCAGCTGGGGCAGAATTTCTTGAAGGACCTCAAAAAACGTTTCCGCCGCGTGTTGCGGATTTTTCGCCGAAAACTGCTGAGGAAGCAAAACAAATAATTTTAGACGTTATTGATGCCGGCAGAGACTTTCATGAATCTTATAATCTAAATTTCGAATTTGAAATAATGCAGCCTTCTAGAAAACGATCGAAGTTAGGATTGGAATCAGCAGCTGATGGAGGATCTCCAAGTTAGTAAAATGGTTCAAATTTTATTTCATAGACTTTTATTAAAGATATAGAGGATGGTAAATTAACTTTCCTCTAATCCTTGAAAATTATTTTTAGGTTTAATTTTGGATTTGGTACTATAGAAGCCCCAAAAACTATCCCCTCCAATTGCAATAAAGGTTTTGCAGAATATTGCCCTTAATTATTACTTTTTCTCATTTTTTCTCAAAGATCCACATGAATGAAAACATTACAAGGTTTTATATATTTGGTAATTAATTTTTTATTGGTTAAACCTTTTTTGTTCAAAAAACAATTTTTTGTGTTTAAATCCCAAATTTTTAACGGAAAATCTAGAATTGTAAATTGATAAGAAAAACGTAAATTGTCCATCAGTCGGTAAAGAACAGTCTCTCTCTCTCTCTTCCTCCTTTTTGCCTTCATTCCCCTACTTTCCCTATTTTTCCACCCCTCATTTTTCCTCATTGCAGTACTTCCCCACTTCTCATTTCCACTAATTTCCCTCCCCTTATTTTCTATGCTTGTCCTACTCCCCTCTTGTTTACCCTAATTCCCCCTACTTCACATTTTCCCTATTTCCCTCACTTTCCCACCCTCATTTCCCCTTACTTCCCCATTTCCCTTCGCTTCTCCATACTGCCCTCCCCCCACTTCCCCCATTCCTTCTACTTTCCCACACCTCATTTCTCCTCATTACACCTATATTCCCTCCCCTCATTTTCACTCGCTTCCCCTACTTATCCCTCATTTCACCTACTATAACCTTCCTCATTTCCCTTCACTTCCCCTACGCATCCCTCATTTCCCCTACTATAACTCCCCGCCCCCCATTTTCCTTACTCCACATCATACTAATTGCTGGAAATTTAATAATTTGTTTGTTTCTTTTTTATTTCACATATTTCTGTATATTTTCAGAGAGTTCAGATTTAGTACAAGAACAGGACAATAATTCACATCAAAAAACCCATGGCAAGTATCCCCTTTGATTATCGAATCATCCACATCCTATCCCAATGCTGCAAAATTAGGAATACATTTATTTCTTAAAAAAGGTCACATATTTATGTATATTTTTAGGACATTCAAATGTACACCGAAATGGATCAGAAGATGTAGAAATATCTTTCAGGAGTGCTGGTAGAAGTTTATCAGTTGGAGATAATGGTTGCTCGCACACATTTTTTTGAACTACACGGCAAAAATTTATCCGTGAAAAAGTCACGAACCTGTAGCTAGGTCTCTGATACGAGATAAAAAAATGAAACATTACATTCTTATTTTTATGAGAACTGTATGGATAAATTTCGAAGTTTTTTACGAACAGTTCGAAATTCCTACGAACAGTTCCTGAAATTTTCAGATTGAAATATAAAAAGGAAAAATTTTATTTGTGCGATTTAATTTATATTAGTTTATAAATTCGCAACTCAGAAGATGCGACCCCTCAAAGACTGCTGACTCACCAGTTTCCAAATATAAACCAGGAGTGAGTAAACACGCGCAACCATCGAGGCCAAACAAAATAGGTATTATAAAACTTCTAGCCACTCATCCGACGAACTCGAAGCACACATACGAGCGCACACACGCACCGCGCGCTTGGGCGAGCGTGTGTGCGGACCACGTACAGGCGAACCTACTTCCTAGTGCGCAGATTTGTCGGGCAACCTCGTGAGTGCTCTGAGAATCTTTTCCCAATCACTCGTAATATATTTGTAATTATTCACGTAAAACAAAAGTGATGAACCGTTTTAGAATTTTCACATCGAGTTCGTCAATTCTTTCTCAAAGTTCGCAGATTATTCACGAAAATACATACATCAATATCCGATGAATTTTTCTCATATCCGAGACCTAGCTACTAGTTCGTGACTTTTTTACGGATAAATTTTTTCCGTGTAAATATGAAAATCTCATATCGATTCGTTAAAAATTTACTGAGATATTCAGCTTTAGAAAAAGTTCTCGACATCTGCCCCGCGCTGTTAGCTAATGCGTCGCGAGGACTGCACTGTCAGGCAGCGCTCTCGAAGTTCACTGTGCGCGGGCAGACGTCGAGTACATTTTCCAAATCTGAATATCTCAGTAAATTTTCAACGATTCTATATGAGATTTTCCAAAAAACTTCATTCAACATTCCTGAACAAATCACTCGCTGGAAGTTGATTTAAAGTCTAAGTTACCTAGATACTTTTTACCGGTGAAACCAAGAAAACCCAATTGTCGATTGACCTCATTTTGCAATTGAATATTATCAAACAATAAACGATTTTGAACTTTTTCATGATTTCCTAGGCATCGCTAGAGTATTTTGAATACGTCCTATAAATACGAACTCATTTCAATAATATTTGGCCGAGTTAGAACGATTTAAGTTTTAAAAGTTAATTAAATCAGCGAGAAACTTTTTTTCAATATTTCGTTTTTATTATTAAAAATGAACGTTTGGCAAAAAAAATTCTAAGAGGAAAAAGTTTCATTGCCTTATTCTCTAGAATTCTACATTTAGGGGCCGTTAGGGGCCGTACATAAATTACGGAACGGATTATAGGACCTCTCTGAGACCCCCCCTCCTTCTGTAACAAACTGTAAAAAATATTTCTACCCCTCCCCCCCCCCACTCTTTCTGTACGTAATTTTCAGTTTCCAAAAATGTTTTACTAGTTATTGCTAGTAGAATTAGGCAGGGTGTCCGAGAACTTCATTTTCAAAATTCCCTTATTTTTCCTTGTCTAATTTTTCATTTTCCTTGATCATTAATATTCAAATATCAGCATTTCAATCTTGAAATACTTTCAACATCGAATCTTTTATAAACGGAATAAAACAATATTTCAGATACAAATTTAACATTTTCAAATTTATTAATTTATTTTTTTTAAAATGTCTTTTCTGATATAAAAGATGTTAAAAGATTAAAAATTAAATTTTTAACATAATAGTTGAATTTTCAACCTAAAAATATAAATTCCCCACAAAAAGTGTCATAGTTTATATTTCAATCAAAAAACATGACATTTTAGAATAAAAAAGTTTTTTTAAACCAAAAAGACGAATTTTCAACGAATAAAGGTTTTTTACTAAAGAAAGAAAATGTTAGCTAAATTGTTGAACCTTCAAGCCGAAAGACGAATTTTCTCTACAAAAATTGAATTTACAAACAAAAAATATGACTTCAGCAAAACATTATTTTTCCACGAAACTGATGCATTTTTACCCAACCAAACTGAAATTTTTAACCAAGAAAATTATTTTTTTACCAAAAAAGGAGAATTTTCAACTAAAAAAGATCAATCTTAAAAAAATGGAAAAGTTACGTTTTAAGTTAAAAAATTAATTTTAATAAAAAAAAAACTTTTCCACTAAACAGTTAAATTTTTAACTAAGCCTTCAATCAAAAAAATTAATTTTTAACAATGTAGTTTAACTTATGCCCAAGTAGTTTAATTTTCAATTCAAAAAGATTAATTTTCAACAAAATAGTTAGCAAAGAAGAACAACTTTTAGCCAAAAAATTGCATTTTCATTAAAAAAAAAGAGATTTCTACCAAAGCGGATGAATTTATAAATCAAAAAGATAAATTAAAAAAAGATAGTTAAATTTTCTGTTAAACAAGATTTTAGTTGACTTTTCACGATCAAAATATGAATTTTTTAACAAAAAATAAGTTTCTACGAACAAAATTAAATTTTTCATCCAAAAAGACGGATTTCTTCAACCAAAAGAAATAAATTTTTAACGAAATAATTGAATTCTCTACCAAATAGTTGAATTTTTATCCAAGAAAGATGAAATTTGTACTAAAACAGATGAATTTTTAATAAAAAAAGGACACATATTTTTAAAGTTGAACTTTCATCCAGAAAAGCTTTCAGTTTATTTTTCAACACCAAAATATTAAATTTAACCAAAAAGTAAATTTTCTACAAAATAGTTAAATTTTCAACAAAACAACAGAATTTTCAAGCAAAAAGTATGACTTTTCTACAAAAATGTTAAATTTGCAACTAAACAGTTGCATTGTCCGAGAAAAATGAAAATTCTACTAAAACAGGTGAGTTTTTAAATCAAAAAGACAAATTTTCAAAAAAAGAGTTGAATTTTCATCCAAAAGGATTTCTATAGACTTTTCTACGGAAAAAAAAAATTTTAATCAAAAAGTAAATTTTCTAGGAAATAGTGGAATTTTCAACAAAACCGTTGCATTTTTGTCCAAGAAAGATGCAATATTTGTACTAAAAAAAAAAACTTTTAAATTAAAAAGACCAATTTTCAGAAAAAATATTTTTCATCGAAAAAATATGTCAGTTGACTTATCAGCAACAAAATATGAATTTTAAACAAAAGGTTAATATTATACGAGAAGAGTTGAATTTTTAACCAGAAAGACGAATTAAAAAAAAACAGTTGGATTTGCAAAAAAAATTATGTCTTTTTAAGAAAATTGTTAAATTTTCAAAGTTAAACTATTAAAAAATATTTTAAAAATTACATTCCTTTAAAATATAAGTTTTAATGTTTCAATTTTTTTTGGTATCTTAGAATATTAATGTAGTAACCGAAAAGGCATTTACTACAGTAATATTATAAGTATTAATGATGGCATAATTTGCAAATCTATATTTTTAAAATTCAAGAATTTTTTATTGCCACTCTTCCAAGATGTAAAAATTTGAATTAATGATCTTAAAATTTGAAATTTCTCACTTTAAACATTTACAATTAAAAATTATAACATTTTTATGCTTTACAATTCAAAATTCTGCAATCTTTCGAAATTAAAGACTTTTCAATTGTAAATCTTTAAAATTGAACAGTTTTAAATTGCAAATCTTTAAAATTCAAGAACTTTTCATTGTAAATCTTCAAAATTGTACTACATATTTTCAAAAATATTCAAAATTGCATACCTTTAAAATATAAATTTTACAATTAATAAATTTCAATTTTAATAATTTAAAATTAAATTATTTCAAAAAAGTTATGATAATAGATATTAAATATTGAAGAATCTTTAATTGACAATTTAAAAAATTGAAGAATTTTCCATTGTAAATCTTCAACACATATTAAAAAAAAAAACATTTAAAATTACATACATTTGAAACATAAATCTAAAAATTAAATGAATTTCAATTTAAATCTTCCAAATGGCAGAACTGTGAATTGCAAATCTTTTAAAATCGAAGATTCTTTAATTTTTAAATTTACAATTTGAAAATTATGCGAGTTTTAAGTTTTACAATTAAAAATGCTGTCATTCGAATGATTTACATGTCAAATTTCACCAATTTGGGAGATTCATAATTGAAATTTCTTGACTTTTGATCCACTTACATCCTCTACTTCGCCTCCCTAACTTACCCTCACTTCCACTACTTCCACGCCCCTCAATTCCCCTAATTTTTCTCCCCTCATTTCCCTTGCTTCTCCTACTCCTCCTCGTTTCCCCTAATGTCTCCTACTTCTCATTTTCTCTATTTCCCCTACTTTCCCTCCCTAATTTTCCCTAACTTCCCCTATTTTTTCTTCACTTCTTCATACTACCACTCCCCTCATTCCCCCTGCCTTCCCTTATTTTCCCTCCTTTCCCACCCCTCATTTCTCCTTATTGCACCTACTATCCCACCCCTCATCTCTCCTTATTGCATCTACTTTCCCGAACCTCATTTCCCCGCATTGCACGTACTTTTCCTCTCCTCATTTCCTCTCACTTCCCCTACTTCTCATTTACACTAATTTCCCTCCCCTCATTTCCTATGCTTCTCCTACTCCCCTCTCATTTACTCTAATCGCCACTACTCCTCATTTTCCCTATTTACCTCACTTTCCCTTTCTGATTCCCCCTCACTTCCTCCATTTCCCCTTGCTTCTCCATGCTGCCACTCCTCTCATTGGCCTCACTTCACTCATTTCCCCTACTTTCCTACACCTCATTTCCACTCCTTCCACTCTTTCCACTTCCCCTACTTATCCCTCATTTCCCCTCCTCTGAAGAAGAAATTTTTTTTAACTTTCCCTCCCCACATTTATTTTCCTACTTTCCATCCCCTTATTCTCAATTTTCAGTTAAAAATTCTTAAAATTTATCTTCTTGGTTGAAATTTGATCTTTTTGGTTGAAAATTCAACTATATACTTCGTTGAAAGTTAAACTCTTTTGTTAAAATTTTTTTTTGAAGATCCATACTTTTGATTAAAAATTTATCTTTTTGGTTATGAATTTAAATATTTCACTGGATTTTTGTTTTTTTGTTTCTTAATTATTAATTTTTCAAACTGAAAATTTAACTATTCCAGTCTAAAATTCCATTATTTTGTTAAGGCCTTGTGAGTTATTTTTAACAATATAGTTTAACTTTAAACCAAAAATATGAATTTTCAACTAAAATGATGAATCTTCAACTGAAATAGTTCAATTTTCAACCAAGAAGATGAATTTTCTCCCAAAAAGAGACTTTTTCAACTAAAGGGATAAGAGAATAATTTTCATCTGAAATTATAGAAGATTTATGAATTTATGATTAAAATTTTGAATCTTCAATGAACAAACAAAAATTTTAACAAAATTATTTAACTTTTAACCGAGCAGTTGAATTTTCAAGTAAAAAATATCTATTTTCAACTAAAATTAGAATTGTTGAAATTCCAGTTGAAAAAATTAATTTTCAACTAAAAAGAATAATTTTCAGCTAAAATAATGGAAGAATCAACGGGATAAGTTAAATTTATAGTAAAAAATATTAATTTTTAACCAACAAATTAAAATTATGAATCTTCAATAAACAAAAAAATTTAACAAAAGAATTTAACCAAAGATAATAATTTTCATCTTAAATAAAGGAATATTCAACTGGATTAGTTAAATTTCCAGTTTAAACAATTATTTTTCAACCAAAAAAAAAATTAAATTTCAACAAAATACATAGTTCAATTTTCAGTTCAAAAAAATTAATTTTCAGCCGAAAAAAACGAGTTTTTAAGGCCATGTGACGAGTGGGTCACGTGACCGCATTCCTACCTTACCGACACTTTTTTAAATTGTAAACTTATTTTCACACGAATAGCCACATCGAGTTGAAAATTTGGGATAATGAATAAGAAGCACTAAGAAAGGTGGGACTGGTCCTAAATTTCAATAATCATGAAAAAAGCAAAAAAAAAATTATTTACAAAAAAAAACTTTTTTCATAATTATAAAAATGTAGGACCAGACCCACCTTTCTTAGTGCTTCTTATTTATTATCCCAAATTTTCAACTCGATGTGGCTATTCGTGTGAAAATAAGTTTACAAATAAAAAAAGCGTCGGTAAGGTAGGAATCCGGTCACGTGACCCACTCGTCACATGGCCTTAAAAAATCGTTTTTTTTCGGCTGAAAATTAATTTTTTTTTAACTGAAAATTGAACTATGTATTTTGTTGAAAATTAATTTTTTGTTTGGTTGAAAAATAATTTTTTAAACTGAAAATTTAAATAATCCAGTTGAATATTCCTTTATTTTAGATGAAAATCAGTATCCTTAGATAAATTCTTTTGTTACATTTTTTTGTTTATTGAAGATTCATAATTTTAATTTTTTGGTTGAAAATTAATATTTTTTACTATAAATTTAACTAATCCAGTTGAGTATTCCATTATTTCAGATGAAAGTTATTCTCTTTTTTGAAAAAGTTCCAATTTTGGAGAAAATTAATCTTCTTGGTTGAAAATTGAAATATTTTAGTTGAAGATTCATCATTTTAGTTGAAAATTGATATTTTTTGTTTATAGTTAAACTATTTTGTTAGAACTATTTTATTGAAAATTAACTTTTTAAACTGAAAATTTACCTATTCCAGTTTAAAAATGAACTATTTTGTTGAAAACTCGTTTTTTGTTTGGTTGAAAAAACATTTTTTAAACTGAAAATTTGACTAATTCAGTGGAATATTCCATCATTTTAGTTGAAAATGATTTTTTCTTTACTGAAAATTTAACTATTCTATTTCGGTTGAAAATGCATATTTTTTATTTGCAAATTCAATTCCTTGGTTAAAAGTTAAATTCTTTTGTTAACATTTTTGTTTGTCTATTGAAGATTCATGATTTTAATTATAAATTATAAGATGAAAATAATATAACATATCATTTTCGCTTCAATATTTATCTTTTTTAGTTAAAATTCATGTATTTTGTTAAAAAATCATTTTTTAATTGAAAATTTAACTATTTTGTTAAAAACTCGTTTTTTCTTGTTGAAAATTAATTTTTTTAGCTGACAATTTTACTATTCAAATTGAAAATTTACCGATTTCGTTGAAAATTCGTTGTTATTTTTTATGAAGATTAATTTTTTTAATTGAAAGTTTAACTAATCCAGTTGAACATTTCATAATTTAATTTAAAAATTAATCTTTTATGTTTGATATTAATTTATATAACTGAAAATTTTACTATTCATTTTTTGTTTAAAAATTTATCTTTTTCAGTTGAAAATTGATGTATTTTATTGAACATTCATCCGTTTTGGTAGAAAATTAATCTTCTTGGTTGAAATTTGATTTTTTTTGCTGAAAATTCAACTATAAAATTCATGGACTTTAGGAACAAATTCAAGAAGTGATTAATTTATTTTTGAGTATTATTTATTCATTTAATTATTCGACGGTGATAGGCTTTATAAATTAAACATTTTAATTAAATCCCTATAAAATTGTACCCTTAAGAAAGTTACTTTCACAAATGGAAAAACAGTTATTGCATTTTAATATTTGACTGAAAAAATATTATTTAAATATTAATATTATTAATTTTTTTAAATATTAATATTAAATATTATGAAATATTATTTACAAATATTACAGGAAAATTTGATGTATACAATTCGATCGAATGAAACTTTGAGGGAAAGTCTTCCTTTACAACATCAGACAACGGCTAAAACTACAGAAACAGTAACATTAACATTGTTAAGTTTAGTTTTTTTTTCTCTACAATATTCCCACTACTTTCCCCTCTCCTTCCCTACTTTCCATCTCCTCACTTCACCCTTTGCTTCCCATCCCTTCCCTTCCCCTCGCTTCCCTACGATTACCATACTTTTCCTCCCCTCATTTCCCCTGCTTCTCCTGTCCTCATTTCCCCACACTTTCTCTACTTCCCCTCCTCTAACTTCATTAATCGCTTCCAATCCTCTCACCTCCCTTCGCTGTCGCTACTTTCCTCCTCTCATTTCTCCTCACTTCCTCTACTTCTCTCCGCATCACCTCTCACTTTCCTTCCCTTCATTTTCTCCAACCTCGTTTCCCTTACTCCCCATCCCTCATTTCCCTACTTTCCCTCTCCTCATTTTCCCTACTTCTCCTCCCCTTATTTCCCCTCCTGGGAAAAAAGTACGACGGACGGACGCCTGACCGAAACTATAAGGTTTTCTGCCTATAAAGCTACGAAACCTTAAAAATTGAAAAAATCGACAAACTAGACGACATTTTACAGCTGTTTTAGGATTCTCCTGAAAACTGCAAAAAAATTTACCGACAACAATCCCTATATGTGAAAACTACCCCGTATTATAATACCCCTATTGGTGAAAGATACAGGTCCGTTCCGCTAGCACCTCAACAATGGAGGTGATAGTGGAACTACTACTAGCCCCTACTCCCCCCCCCTGATTTCCACTCATTTTCCATACTACCCATCCCCTAACTTCCCCCCACTTGCCATATTTCATCTCCACTCACTTCTCAGATTTTCCACTTCCTATTTTCCCCTACTTCCCTTCCCAGCATTTCCTCTACTTCCCCTCTCCTCATTTCACCTTAATTCCCCTACTTCCCGTCCCAACATTTCCTCTCACTCCCCATATTCCCCATCCACTCACTTACCCTCCCCTCATCACCCCTCGCTTTCCATCACCTCATTTCCTCTCCCTTCACCTTATTCTCTCTTCCCTCATTTCCTCTCAGTTCCGACGAACGAACAGCCAACCGAAACTGCATGGGTTTCTGCCCGGTGCTACGAAACTCTAAAAAGTGATTTAAGGGGGAAAAAATGACTGTGTCGCAGCCCTAATTATTTTTGTCAGTTACTTAACGGCTTTTTGATAATACTGTCATTTGATATTCTTCAAGAAAATAATTTTTTTTATTTATATAATTAATTTTGTGATGGTAGGGGAGGAAGAGGAATTGATGTGGAATAAGGGAAGGGAAAGTAAGGGGAAATTATTGGAGAAGTAGGGAAAAACATGAGTGGGAAAGTAGTGGAAGTGAGGGGAGTGAGGGAAAGTAGAGAAAGTGAGGAGAAATGAGGGTATGGGAAGTAGTTGATGTAGGAAAAATGAGAGAGGAAAAATAGTGGAAGTGAGGGGAAATGAGGGTAGGGGAAGTAGTTGAAGTAGGGGAAATACTGGGAGGGGAAGTAGTGGAAATGAGGAGACGCGGAGTGACTGGAAGGGAAGTGAGGGAAAATAAAAAAATGAGGGTGGTTGAAGTAGGAAAAATGAGAGAAGAGGAAAATAGTGGAAGTGAGAGGAAATTAGGTTAGAGGAAGTAGTTGAAGCAGGTGAAATACGGTGAG
>CAKNYM010054390.1:0-23764 GCA_932195095.1 Andricus curvator | reverse complement strand
TTATAAAGATACGGAAATATACGCTGAAGTAAAGGAATTACCTTCTTCATTTTAAATCAAATACAACTTTAGTCATTTTTATCTGAAGAACATTGAACATATGGTCATTGCGAAGCGCGACGACCAAATTGCGCGCAGCAAGCGCGCTCAAACTTTTGGGTTTCTATTATACGATGAACAGAAACGAGCATGAAGCGCGAGGTTCACATGATGATCATACCAAATATCGAGCGCGAAGCGCGAGTGTCGTGATGAGAATGTGTTCCTTAAGGTCGATAGAACCTTAAGTAAATTAGTTCTTATTTTTATGTAAAACTGACATAATTAAACCAAAAGCAGATCATAACGATGAAGCTTACTAAGAGAGTATTAGCCTGCGAAGCGCGCAATAGCGAGCACACGAAGTGTGAAAACCTAGACGACAAATGTGTCCGAGCGCGAAGCGCGAGATGAATACCTAATCGAGCGCGAAGCGCGAGATCCAACAGGTGCGCGCCCTAGGCGCGCTGAAACTTGCGAGCGAAGCGAGCCGCGCGCGAAGCGCGCGATGAGAATGTGCCCGCGAAGCGGGCAGATTTTTTAAAATTTTTTTAGGGTTCATCATGGAGGCACTTGGGATTTGTTCAGGTAAAAGTGGTAGGGGTGGCCTTAGGTGGTTGCTAAAATTTATCATCAGACCGGAAATATAACTTGGAGTGTTTCGAAGGTGACTTGTGTGATTATTTCAAATTTAGTCATTTTTTTTAGTGTTTTGCGTGGAAGCACTCGGGATTTTTTCAGGTAAAAGTGTTAGGGGTAGTTTTTTGGGGGTGTTAAATTATGATATTGAGAATATAACTTGTGGTTTTGTGGAGATGACTTGTCTGATTATTTCAAATTTCAAAATTTTTTGAGTGTTTTGCGTGAAGGCACTTAGGATTGGTTCAGGAAAAAGTGGAAGGGGTGTTCGTAGGGGGTTGTTGAAATTTGTTATCGAACTTAAAATATAATTTTTGTCAGCGCCTCTTGAAAGTACCTTTCGAATAAGTGGGGTCAAAAAAGTCACTCTCTTCAGATAAAAGTAAATTTTCCACAAAAAATGGAATAGTTCAAGTGAATTCTCAACTAAAATGATGAATCTTCAACTAGAAAAAAATTTAATTTTTAATCAAATACATGAATTTCAAACTAACCAGATAAATTTTCTACCAAACATAAAGTAGGATAATTTTCAGTTAGTAAAATAAATTTCCAAACAAAAAACAAATGAAATTTCAACCAATGAGAGTACTCTTTTACAAAAAAAAAGACGGATTTTCAACAAATAGTTAAATTTTCACCAAAAACAGATAAATTTTCAACTCAAAATAGAATAGTTAAATTTTCAGTTTGAAAAATTAATTTTCAATAATATTAAAGTACATTTTCAACGAAATAATACAATTTTCAACCAAGAAGATTAAATTTCTATAAAAAAAAGATGTCTTATCGACAAAAAATGGAAGTTATATTTCCAGTTGAAAAAATTAATTCTAAATAAGAAAAATCTCATTTTCAACCAAAAAGATCAATTTTTACATTTTCGACCAATGAGATGCATTTTCAACAAAGTACATGAATTTTCAACCAAATATTTGAATTTTTAAAGGAATTTTCAACTAAAAGGATTAATTAGTTTTATTTATTATTATTATTTATTAGATTATTAGATTTAATTAGTTTTCAGTTAAAACAATTAATTCTCATCTAGAAAACATAAATTTCAACAAAATAATTAAATTTTGAAAAAAATTCCCTGATTTTCTGGAATTACCTGACCTGTAGCAACTCTGTAATTTAAAAAAAGTATATGTTTATCTCACTCTAGAATGTTTTTGTAAAAATATATGTATTAATTATGATATATATTTGCTTAAGTAATAAATGCTTTAAATTATCTTCAATGCTCTATAAATGCTCTGTTAGAGCTACTGAGCATATTCTCGAGAGCATTTGCTCAACATAAATTCTTGGACATTTAAGAACTCTACATGTACTGATCGCTTTTATCGCCTTTTTCATCAGTTTCTACCTTTCTTTTTTCATTTTCATTTGCCGAAGTATTATTACTGAATTTGATAAATAATAGATGTATAATAATATATATGTAATATATATGTAAAATAATAATAATAGATGTATGTCTATAAAAATTTGAGTTAAGGGGCACCCACGCGAAGTTGTGTGCAAATAAAAGTTATCAAAGTAAAAATTAATGTTATGCTATTTTATTGAACTTCATTTCCAAATTAAATATTTTAATTAAATATTTTTTTTTGGTTGGTTGACCAAGAATCGAATTTTTGAGAACGGCAAAAGAACCAAACGATGGAGAACACATATTTCTCTTATTTTAACTCTTTTTGTGAAATTATTTTGCATAAATTGATTTTCTTGAGTATTTGTTTTTTAAAAAACATTTTTTAAGGAACATAATTCTTTTTAAGTATTTTGCTTCCTCATAGAGGAAGCTTTGTAATGGTAACATTTTCCAACATTTTTAAATTCATTTAATTGAACCTTCTTCAATTTAAAAATGTTTAATACAATGTTCTAAGCAATTGTCCAGATGTGTGTGTGGATGTCACATTTTTTTGCGAACACGATAATTTGAAAACGGTTGCTGATAAATTGATGAAATTTGGAGGGCTTATTTTTACCACTAATGTCTTGAAACTGACCGAAGGAATTCTAAACATATTTGGTGCATTTTTTTAGCACTTAATAATATTTTAAACCTCGGTTTTTTATAGTAAAACTTTTGTCATTCACATAATTTAAAGTTGATGCAAGAATATAAAAGATTCCTTGGTTCGAGACGAGCCGATTCACCTATAATATTAATACATTTTATTGAAGAGTAGAGAAATTGCCCCATTTGATCCTGATTCCCGACGTGGCCCCGATCGGGTTAGCCCAATGCGGCCCTGATCATGGCTACTGTTGTGGTCCTGGTCAGGGCCACATCAAGCTACCCTCTGTTAATTCATAGTTAGTTTAAAAATGAGAATTAATTACATTTAAAGTTACTCCCTGTCTTAATTAGTGAATATTCAACTGATTTTCATTTCAGTGACTAACCTAAAGTTAATTAGTTAAATTTAACTCCTCATATGCAAAGAATAAAAGAAGCGACAAAAATCTAAAAAAAGCTTAAATTCATTTGAACAAAATGTCTAAAAATGTATGTTTACGGACGCATTGAATTAGTTAATAAATATACCATTATCATTCAGTATTAATTATTGTAGGTATTTTTTTAATCTGTTTAGCGTTTATACTTATTTAGATTTGAATTTACCGCGCTCATCTCGAATGTATTCGATTAGTCTTCCGTTCGATTATTTGGCAACGAACGGACGAAAGGATGACAACTTTGTAAAAGTGACGAACAGTAAACAGATGAACCGCGGTAAAGTCATGTGGATTAATCGCTTTAAATAATTCTCAATTCACCTCGTTAATCGTTTACGCAAAGTTTTTAGACTCGGGTAAGGTGTTCATATCAAACTAGAATTATCCAGCTGTCTAAGATTTCCGACAATGAACTTCGAGAAAGCGTCGACAACTTTTTGGCATTATAACCTCACTTTTTTATACTTTGCACCACGTGCCAAAAAAAATTTCAATCAGATTGTCGAATTTTCAAACCAAAAAAATTAAAGTTCAATCAAATATTAGAATTTTCAATAATAAAAACAAATTTTTTAGAAAACAGTTGATTCTTGATCAAAAAAGTTTATTTACACCCAAAAAAGCTAACTTTTCTACAATGAAAGCTGATTTTTCAACAAAAGAGTAAAGTTTTTAAGCTGAAAAGTCTAATATTATAGAAAACAGTGACTTTAAAATAAATAAATAAATTTTTAACAGAAAATATTTTCAATAAAAAAGATTAATTTTTAACAAGCTAGTTGTATTATCAACCAAAAAGTTGAACTTATTTCAACAAACAAGAATAATTTTATACCCACAAAGATATGACTTTTCAACATAATATATGAATTTTTAACAAGATAGTTGAACTATCAACCGAAAAGTTGAACTTTCAACAAACAAGAATAATTTTCTAACCAGAAAGACGACTTTTTAACAAAAAATATGAATTTTCTACGAAATCGTTGAATTTTCAACCAATAAGTTAAATTTTTAACAAACAAGATTAATTTTCTACCCAAAAAGACGACTTTTCAACCAAATTCTTAAATTTCATACCCAATAATCTAATTTTTATCTCATAAACTGAAAATAGAATAGTTAAATTTTCAGATAAAAACTCTGATAAAAAATTAACTTTGAGCATAAATACCAGTTTTCAACAAAATTCTTACATTTTCAACCAAAAGGGATAAATTTTCGACGAGAAAGAATAATGTTCTATCAAACAAAAATGAATTTTCAACAAAATACATGAATCTAACGACAAGTTTCAGAATATTTTTCAAAATATTTATATAATGTTTAATATTCTTAATTAATTGTTGACTTCTTTATTAAATAAATTATATTTTATTAATATTCTTATAAATAAAAATTAGAAGGGGCCTGTTCAGGGCCAGATCGGGCCTTCCTTATGGGTACCCCAGTCAGGCCTTGATCGGATTAGGCGTTTCATTTCGAGTCTGGCCCTAATTGGGATACCCGATTGGGGCCAGATTTTGCCTGATCTGGCCCCGACCAGGGCCACTCTGAAATTTCCGCACGGGTAGGGAGGGAAGTCATGGTAATGTATATATTTTGAAAATCGGTTTTTTATGGTAAAACTTTTTTCATTAACATAATTCAAAGTTGATGCAAGAATAGAAAATATGTATTGATTCGAGACGAATCGATTGACCTATAATATTAATACATTTTATTGAAGACTAGGGAAGCTATGGTAATGCATAATATTTGAAAATACGGTTTTTTATAGTAAAACTTTTTTCTTCAATATAATTCAAAGTTGATACAAGAATATAAAAGATTCCTTGGTTCGAGACGAATCGATTGACCTGCAATATTAATACTAATAATAATAATAAAATATTAAAATCGATTTTTATAGTAAAAACTTTCTCATTCTCATAATTTAAAGTTGATGCGAGGTTGAACACGGGTTTTTATAGTAAAAACTTCTTCCCTAACATAATTCAAAATTCATGCAAGAACAGGAAAGATTCCTTGATTCGAGGCTGTATTACAAAAATTATTTGTATTATTTTGTAATTTTGTATTTTTTGTAAATTTCTATTTTTAAATTGATCAAAATGAAGACTTTGGTTTGTCTATTATTGAAAAAATAAATAATGCTTCCTCTATGAGGAAGTAAATACATTTGATTAAAAATAAAAAAAATGCATTGAAATATCAACTATCACATTTTTTATGAGAATTCGCCTTTTTGGTTGAAATTTCAAACAATTGGTTAAAACTTGAATTTATTTGTTAAAAATTCACTGTTTTTGTTGAAGATTCATAATTTTATTTTAGTTACAAATCCATAGTTTTGGTTGAAAATGTAACTATTTTGTTGAATATTCGTCTTCTTTGGTTGAAAATTAATCTCTTTTGGTTGATGATTCAACAATTTTGTTGAAAATTCGCCTATCAAATTAAAATTTATCTTTTTATGTGAAAATCCAAACTACTTAGTTGAAAATTCTTTCTTTTTGTGGTTGAAAATTTATTTTTTGTAATGAAAATTTATCTTATTTAGTTCAAAATGCATGTATTTTGTTGAAAATTGGTCTTTTTTGGTAGAAAATTAATCTTTTGTATAGAAATTTCAACTATTTGGTTAAATTTGTCTTCTTTGGTTGAATTAAACTATTTTTATTTTGAAAGCAAAATATTTTTTGATTGAAAAATCAATCATTATATTTTTTGTTGAGAATTCATCTTTTTTAGTTGAAGAATCACCATTTTCGTTGAAAATTCGTCTCTTTGGTTAAATTTGAAATATTTCGTTTAAAATTCGTCTTTTTTGCTCAAAAATCAATCTTCTTGGTTGAAAGTTCATCTATTTGCTTGAAAATTCAACTATTTGTTTTAAAATTCACTTTTTTCTTGAAAAAAGACATTTTTAACATAATTCTTTTTAAGTCTTCTTGTGCAATTTTGTTGCACAATTTGGTTTTTTAAAGTTTATGTTGGTACAAAAAATCTACTTTCAAGCCTTTTAATAATTAAATGGGATAAGCACGGAACAGTTACTCGTCCAGATAAAAAAAATGCAGCATCATAGTCATGTGAAAAATGTTTACAATACACATACCGAGTAGGTTACACTAAAACGTTTTTAGGACGCCCTTCAAATATTTTCATTCAGAATGTAAAATAGGTCGCAACAAAAAAACTAAGAAAATTTATTATCTACTTCTTTATGTACACTGACAACGATAAGCAAGTCGACACGTATTTTTCGTTGACTAGAGAAAAAATGCAGCAATGGTTCTCCTTTCCTATTATGAAAAGTATGTGATAATATGCATGAAAAAAAATTGTTTATAACTTTAATATATAATATGCATTTCGGCTAACTTCATGCCTAAACATAGGGGAAAGGGAAGCAAGTGTTTTCAAAATTCAAAAGAAAATCAAAATTTTGAGTTATCTCGAAAACTGTGAGAGATACGCGAAAACTGACTTTTTCAGGGTTTCCTAAAGGGGGATAGTCTTCGACCACCTTGACCTAAACCAGTAAACAAATGTTCAAAATTCGAAAAAAAAAAATATTTTTGAATTATCTATAAAAGGGTCACAGATACGTGAAAACTGACAACATTTTAAAGATTTCATAAAGGGGGTTTGTTTTTCACCAATTCCAAGTTACGCAATAGAAAAATTTTAGGAAAAAAAAAAAAATAATGTTGTGGTATCTTGAAAACGGTGAGGGATAAGAAAACTGAAAACATTTTTAGGATTTTCTAAGGTATGGTCCTCAGTCACCCCGACCTAAAGCAGTAAACAGATTTTCGAAATTAGAAAAATATTAATTTTGAATTATTTCGAAAAGGGTCAAAGATACGTGAAAACTAATTACATTTTAAGGATTTTGCAGAGGGGATTTGTTTTCGACCAAATTGAACTAACCCAATGAAAAGATTTTTTTAATGAAAAATAAAATGAAAATGTTGAAAATACAACTATTCTGTTAAAAACTCATATTTTTTTGTCAAAAATTCAACTATTTGATTGAAAGTTGAACAATGTGTTAAAAATTCATTTTCTTGGTTGAAGATTGATCGCTTTGAATGAAAATTTAACTATTCCATTTTTAGAAAATTAATATTCTTCGTTAAAAAATCATCTTTTACGATGAATGTTGAACTGTTTTGTTAAAAATTAATTTTTTAAGATTCATCATTTGACTTGATAATATTCATCTCGTTGGTTGAAAATTTAACTATTTTGTTGAAAATTCGTTTTTTTTTTTAAGGTTGAGAATTAACTTTTTTAGCTAAAAATGTAACTATTCCATTTTTTATTAAAAATTCATATTATTCATTGCAAATTGATTTCTTCTAGTTGAAAGTTCCACTATTTGGTTGAAATTTCATATGTGTTTTTGGTTAAAAATGCATGAGTTTGGTTGTAATATAATTTATTTGGTTGAGGAATCAACTATTTTCTTGTAAGTTCGTATTTTTTGGATTTAAATTGTTGTTTATTACAAATTAAAATCCTTTTTTATTGAAAACTTTTGTTGAGTATTGCTCGTTTTTGGTCAAAAAGTCCACTACATTGTTTAAAGTTAAACTACTTTTTGAAAATTATTTTTTTTTATTGAAGATTCATCATTTTAGTTGAAAATTCATATTTTCGGGTCGAAAATTAAACTGATTCGTAATTCGTATTTTTGTTTGAAAATTCAACAATTTGGTATAAAATTAAACTCTTTAATTGAAAATGAACTTTTTTGTTAAAAACTCATATTCTCGGTTGAAAATCTATCTTTTTGGGTGAAAATTTAACTATCTGGTTAAAAATTCTAATTTTTTAGTTGAAAATTCAACTACTTGGTTGAAAGTTGAATTACTTTGATACAAATTATTTTTTTTTATATAAAAATTTAACTCTTTGGTAAAAAATGCATGCATTTTGTTGAAAATTCGTCTTTTTGGTTAGAAAGTTAATATTGTTTTGTTGAAAATTCATCCTTTTGTTTAAAGACTCAACTATTTAGTTAAGAATTCGTCGTTTTTGATTTAATTCAACTGGATGCAAATTCGTTTCTTTTTTGTTCAAAATTAATTTTTTAATCTGAAAACTCAACTATTCCATTTTTAATTCGTCTCTTTGGTTAAAAAATTAATCTTTTTTATTGAAAATTCATCATTCTGGTTAAGGAATCAAATATTTTGTTTAAAATTCGTCTATTTTAGTGGAATTTAAGTGGTTGAAAATTCTGTTTCTTATTGTTGAAATTTCTGTTTCTTATTGTTGAAAATTAATTTTTTAAACTGAAAATTTGGCGATTCCATTTTTGGTTCGAGAAATATCTTTAGTAGTTGAAGATTCAACTATTAGGTTTAATATTCATCTTTTTTTATTGAAAATTCATCTATTTGGTTGAGAATTCAACTATTTTGTTAAAAATTCACTTTTTTTTTATTCATCAACTGTTTGGAAATTCGCCTTGTGGTAGAAAATTGATCTTTTATGCTATAAAAGTCATCTTTCTTGGTCTTATAAAAAATTGATCTGTATGATTTGAAAATGTAATTATTTGTTTAAAAGTTCTGCTATTTTGTTGGAAAATCGTGTTTTGCTTGAAAGTTCAACTATTTGGTTTCTAATGAAACTGTTCAGTTAAAAACGACTTTTGTTGTTGAAAATTCATCTCTTTGGTGTAAAATCCTTTTTGGTTAACATTTAAAATTATTTTTTATTTTGAAAAATTAATTTAAAGAGAATATTCAAAAAGATTTTTTTTTAAATTTTGAATAATAAA
Organism: Andricus curvator; assembly: GCA_932195095.1. Classification (NCBI taxonomy): domain Eukaryota; kingdom Metazoa; phylum Arthropoda; class Insecta; order Hymenoptera; family Cynipidae; genus Andricus; species Andricus curvator. The sequence goes on along the minus strand of CAKNYM010054390.1, from coordinate 14,811 downwards.
TGACAATGAAACAATTACTAATTTGGAAAATAATCGAGTAAGTTAAAAATATATTTCGAAGTTTTGAAAAGATTTCAAAAAATTTCAAACAAAATGTAGATTTTTGAAGACGTCGAACACAAAATTTATAAGCTTTTCAAGCAATTTGAAAGGTTTTAAATGAATAAAAAATTCATTTCAAAATTTCTAGAAAAAAAACAATAATTTTTTTTGCTGAGAAATTAATGTTAAAAGAATATTTAATAAGATTTCCAACATTTTCAAAGAAGAATATAAATGATTTCAGGGTAATTTTTTTACTTTTGCAGGATTTTCAAAAAATTGCAGGGAAAATTCGAGTTCCAAGATAATAAAATTATTATTAGATTCCTGGAAGATTTCAAAATGATTTCTTTTAAACAAATTTTTAAGAGAATATTTAAAAAGATTTCAAAACAAATAATGTATAAATTAATGTTTCTAGATTAAAATTGCTTCAATTCATAGCATTGAAAATGATAGCGTGGATTTCTTTTTTTTGTTTAATATTTTAACTGTTCAACGTATAAAAGTTAAAATTTTGCAGTTTAACGGCTTTTAATTAAGAAATTTTCAATTAAAAATTTTTAAAAGCTGTCATTTTATACCTGAAAATTATTAAGGGTTTTAAAAGTTTACAATTCAAAAGTATTCCACTTTGAGTGTTTTAATTTGCGTTTAAGTTTTTATAACTTCAAATAAAAAAATTGTTATCTTCAAACGTTGGAATATTTTAATTTCAAGCGTTAAAAGATGTTCAATCTAAAGTTTATATAAAAATGAGAAGCAGTGGAGAAAGGTGGAGAGAAATTTTAGAGGAAGAAGATTTTTTGGCAAAGAAAATGCTCCTTTTCAAAAGCGGAAAAATAAGCAGACTTAATTCCGTTCGTCAAGTTTCACATAAATTTTTACCAGCCAAAGTTTAATTCTCTGATATGTGTAAAATTATAGCTTGTATATTTTTTTAGAGTTCAGGAAATAGCTAGCTTATTCCTTAAGGTTTATCATTTGACAATAGCTGTTTTAGCGTAATGTGTAGTTATTTATTATTAGACGGCACTTATTTTCGTTGCAATTATTTGACAACAGCTGTTTCCCATATTTTTCAAACACGCTAGCAGGGAAAAAAGTTTTGACATTACATGCTGCCAATACTGAGCCTGGAAGAAGTGTGAAGGAAAAATATTTTGCACTTCACAGGTTTCTGCCGATAGTGTAAAGTGTTTGTGTGTGCGTAAAGGGTGTACCTGCAGAACGCAACTTTCTCAGCGCAAAGGTTTCTCAGGGTGGGGGGAAGAGCAGAGAAGGAACGGAGGGGCAATCGATGACTATTCTGACCGCGGGAGGGAACTCGAGTGCACCGGCACTGACATGCTATAAAATTATTATCAACAATCATCAGAAATTACTGAAATATATTTGAACATTAATTTAATGTTACTGAGTATTTTATAGTTGCTTTCTAAGAAATATGCGGCTGAAAAAAATTTAAATAAGATTCAATACATCTTCCAAAGTAAAAGATCTTATTTTTCATTTTTCTAATAAGTATTATGAATCTAAATTATTGTTTTCCTTCAACGCTGAATCAATCATTGAAGTCAAAGAACACGCATTTCAGGAGTTGAGGCACATTAAATGTGTATAGATTTATCGGCTAGTCTATTTCTGTGCTTTTGCACAACTATAGAGATCTTCGAGAGAATAGTCGCTCTGATGCGACTGAAGTACAAGAAGTACGCTAAAAATCTCGTTGGTCCGAGTTGAATATTTATTACTTTCCTTGGGTTTCTTTCTCAAATGTATCGAAAGATTTTTACCAGATGTTAGCCATACAAGAAGAGAACCTCACCGCATGCAAGTCTCGAGTTTCAAGGGACAACGGAAAATGGACAAAAATTAGGAAGTTAAAAATTAATAATTCTCCAATCACTGGCTTGACAGTAATATATTCGGAATGTGCACATTATTCCGATTCCAACGACATGTCATTTGTTCATAAAGGTTGAAAATTGGAGAACTAATCAATATTAAATTAAATATTGAGCTAAAGTTTCTTCAATTAAACTTCTTCAAATCTTCAACTTTTCGAAGCAAGTAATATATCATTGGAATTGGAGAAATTCGTGGATGCTGATTATATTATTTTAAAATCGCTAATCGCAAAATTGACAGTTTTTAAATTTCCTTCCTGTGACCTGTATGTGGGCAAATGACCCCTGTTGCGGTGGGGTCGCCGAAACAGATATCAGTGAAAAACCAGACTGTCGACCAATGTCGTAAATCAATCAAGAAAAGAGTTTTTCATGAAGTTGAAGGACTTCACTTCCGATTGGCTGAAACATGTCAAGAAATGCCGCCTTCTTGAAAAAATTTAACAATAGGCTGCGCGAAGAAAACTAAAATTGGTCGTTTTTCAGGGAAGAGTTTTTCGTGCTTTCTCCACCACTTTAACATATTTGTGTGTTTTCCAGCACGTTTTTGGGACAACTAAAGATCGAATTCCCATCTCCAATCCGTTGAACCCGTTGCTGTTTTAGAAAAGATGAGTTTTTACTTTCTTCTGGGTCGAAATCTGATTCGTATAAGACGTCCACATCAAGTTTGTCCTTATTTTTGTCGTTTTTTTAACCGCGTATAGTTTTTCAATTTAATTATACCGCGTAACTCAAGTGTAATCTGAAAAGTGGACAGAAAATAGAAGAGCTCGAAACCTTTTTTCAAAGATAAGTTTTTCTTTTATACCAATTTGTATTAATTTTTGCTGAAGTAAAATTTCTTCCAAAATTTGCAGTTAAATTATTATAACTATTTTAATGTTTCAAGCAGGAGAAAATTTAATATATATCTATACATATCTCTTTTTCAAAATTAAAAAAAAAATAAATAAAAGAGTTATTGGCTCCTCGTTTAGAGGTGGGCCGGGATTCGGCAGATGGGCACATAATAACTCCTATCTAATACAACGCTGCTGAAGGCTGGTAACCTTCTCAGCATAAATCACCAACCAATTGAGACTCTCGGTTTCCTTTCTCTGCCCCCCCCCCCCCCCATCCCCATCCCAGTAACAGAAGTTTTGGTGGAACTGACGTTACGACTAGACTCTCCACCGTACGGCGAAAAATCACTTAACTTGGACATGATTTCGGCTCACAAAACAAATTTCGCGCATAAAGGTGATAGTTGGGTGTACAATCTAAACATGCATAATACAATAAATAAAGTAGCCTCGGAATGGACTGAAACTTTGATTGACGAAATGCATACACACGGTAAACGTAAAGTTCGAGTTTCAGGCGATGAATGGAGACTGAGTGTTTGTAATGCTAGAGGAGTGAATGATCTTAAAGTAAGAGAACTACGAGAAACTATGCATGCAAGAAAACTAGATATTTTATGTGTACCTGAGACGAAGAAAAAGGGTTGCGAAAGTAGATACATAGAAAATGGGGTGTTGAAAGGCGGTTTTGAAATATGGTCAGGAGTAAACAATGAATCACATGGTAGTCAGGGGGTCGGCTTAATTATGAATGAAAAAGCAAGACAACATCTCAAAGATCATGGTTTTGTATCTAACAGATTGTTGTGGGCTAGATTGAAGGTAGGAATCATGAGATTATTTATCATAGGGTGCTGCGCCCCAGTTGATAGTGATCTGAGAGAAGTCAAAGACGCCTTCTGGGACACTTTAAATGATACAATAAGTACTTGCGATCAAGGTGAAAGAATAATTCTGCGAGGAGATATGAACCACTGTATAAACTAGGATTCGATTCAGAACCTAATTCGGCATTAAACTAGTTCACGGAACAAAACAATTTCACTTCAGTTTGATCCGCCAATCTAATAAAATAAGATCGATTTGTGGATTGAAAGAGGTTCGAAATGAGAATCATCTGTCAACAACTAAATCTGATAAAACAAATTCTAAACTGTCAAGTTTAGAAACCATTGGTAACCCCGAAATGACATGTCAATGTCGTGCGCGCTCCAACTGTTAGATCTTTTTGAATTTTAAATTCACTCAATACTGAAATTTTCTGTCCATGTCAACTTGATGCTACTTCGGTGTCTAAGATCCTATTACGGACTAACTTTGAAAAAGAAATTTCGAATTAGGGTTATGTCCAAAATATAATCAGGATACGTTTAAAGGCGGTATAACCCTCAAATCAACTGGTTTGTATAATTTTTAAGCAATATTTCCATGCATTCAAAATCTCACAAGTTAATTTTTTAATCTATAATAACTTATCCAAAAAATTCGCATGTTCCTCAAATCAACTCGTTTACATAACTTTTAAGTCCAATATAAAGAATGTTAAGCAGTCAGAATAATTTAAAACATCAAATTCACCTAAATATAAACTCCTGAATATTTTGAGTCCTTCGGAAGGATTTGCTTCAAGATGACGGAATCCTACATTTTTGACGCACTCAAATGATGAAAAATATACTAAAAAAATTAGCTCAAGATATTAATTTTTGCTGTTGAAGTTATTTAAATTGATTCTTAAAACATAAATTTATTCAAAGACTCTGTATTATGGCGCCGATAGCAAGTGCTACCCGTGCGGAAATTTAAATCCGGGCACTATAAGGTCCTGAAAGGATTGCCGTATTATATTTAAGGTCCGGATAAGTAAATCCTATCAGGCCCTTATGGTGTTCCGTCACGCTCGGAATTAAAAGGGCCGTAATTGGCTACCTTATAAGGTCCATGTCAGGCAGCCTTTTTTGTACCTTTAAAATAATTAAGGTCCTTTGCAGGGCCGTCATTATTTCGTATCGAATCCCTTACTTATTTTTCAAATGAGAATGAAATAAATATAAAAATATGTATGTTGACTTCCAAAAGTGATGTTTTATTAAAATACATATTATTATGTACAATAATGTATATTAAAATCTTTTTTAATCCTGTCAAGTATTATAAAATTTTCCGTATCCGTACAGCGCGCGTACACAGTCGCGACTAACAAAAATTATACAACCGAGATATCCACATTAGGGATATCTCGCAGCAGCAAAAGGATCAGCTCGACCGTAGGTGCAATAGAAGAGCCTCGCCCTGCAGTAACCACCTTTTTTATCACGGTAGCATTTATGCCAAGTAAGTATGATTTTCGGCACCTCGACTCCTGTCTTAAACACTCGACGGGCCGTTTCGACTGCGAGAGAGGCAAATCGTTGCGCGCCCTGGCGCACCACAGCCGAACTTTTTCCCAAGGCGGCAACATTCAAATCTTCAAATTTTAAATCAAATCTTTTTGTGTCAAATCTTTTATCCATGAATCGTGGTTTATCATTCATACCATTATGAGAGTTAGATATATGAATATACGAAATTATTTATTAAAGCTAGAATAAAATAATTATTTTTTCAACATAATACATAATAAATAATTTACGATATCAGAATTTGATTAATTATTATTTATAGTGATTAATAATGCGATGAAATTGCAATATTATTCTTTCAAGCATTTTACATAGCTGAGCACTGTGGATTATTGTTAAACTATTGTAAAAAAATTTAATATACTAGATGAAAAAAATTCAACATGAATTAATCTATTTTCTCCTTTTTTACGAAAGCGACTATTAATCATTATCATTATTATGAAAAGTTTCAATAAACTACGTTACTTAATAAAAAGGGCAATCTATCCGGGCTTTATTCGTACCTGATCAGGGCCGTAAATACGGCTTTTATCAGATTGCCTTAATTAAAAATAAGGCTAGCCTATCCGGGCCTTATTTGGACCTGACCAGGGCCGTTATATACATTTTTAAATCAGGCAACCTTATCAGGGCCTGGTACGAGCCTTTTTTGAAATAAGGCTAAAAAAGGCATTTTCCGCACGGGTATAGGGGCAGCATTTAGATGGTTCAAAAATTCTTTGGTACATCCTATTATATATGCAGAAATAATTGCGAAAAATTTTGGAAACAATTATTTACTGATGGTGAGACATTTATTGATACACGTTTAAGTATAAATAGTGTTTTTCAATGAAAAATAAAGTTTCGGTGTTCGTATTAGTTTCGGTGAATAGTAATTTTTAATACAAATCAATTCAGAACATAGTAGATTTAAATAAAAACAACAATACAAGTATAAATAGTAGTTTCAGATAAAAAAAGTAGTTTCCGGTATAAAGAAGAATATTCCGCTAATTACGCCAACATCCATACCACGCTGAAAAAACCAGTTCTCGTCGGATCACTGAAGTTAAGCAGCGTTGGGCGCGGTTAGTACGTGGATGGGTGACCATTCGAGAATACTGCATGCTGTTGGCACATCGTGGGTGTGGTGAGCCCACACTTGTAGTTATTTACTACAAGAAACTATCCACCTAGAAACACTACCCGAATCGGGTAGTGTCACGCCTACCCTGAAAGGGAAATGGCTTAATGGTATACGTTCAACTCGAATCGATACATCAATGTTGAAAAACTCTCTTTTCGAGTTTACATCCAAAAATACCACTCTATGAATTCCTTGAATTCCTTTAATTTTATAAAATCTCAATTTTTTCAATTTGCTGAATTCCTTAAATCCATGAAATTTTATAAAATCCTAGACTTATCTGAATTCCTTGAATTCTTTGTATTCATTGATTTTCTTGGATTCTTCGAATTACTTGAATTCAGGGAATTACTTTAATTCAGGGAATGACTCTAATTCCTAGAATTACTTGAAATATTTGATTTACTCGAATAACTTGAATTGTTCGATTTACTCGAATTACTTGAATCCCGCCATTAACTCGAATTCTTCAAATTACTCAAATTTAGAGAATTCCTTGAATCCAGAAAATTTCTTGAATTCGGAGAATTCCTTGAATTCAAAAAATTCCTTTAATTTAGACAGTTCCTTGAATTCAGAGGATTCCTTGAATTCAGAGAATTCCTTGCATTGAGAGAATTCCTTGCATTGAGAGAATTCCTTGAATTCAGAGAATTCCTCGAATTCCTTGAATTTAGAGAATTCCTCATCGAATTCAGAGACTTCCATGAATTCACAGACTTTCTTGAATTCAGGAAATGACTCCAATTCTTCGAATTACATGAATCGTCCATTTAGTCGAATTACTTGAATTCGACGATTTACTTGAATATTTTGAATTCTTGGACTTTTTTTAATCCTTTGAATTACTTGAATTTAGAGAATTCATTGTTTTCAGAGAATTACTCGAATTCTTCCAATTATTTGATTTCTTGGAATTATTCAAATTATTTGAATTCTTCGAATTACTTAAATTCTTTGATTTACTCGAATTCTTTGAGTTACTTGAATTCGTCGAATTCGTCAAATTACTCGAATTCGTCGAATTACTCGAATTACTTGAATTTTTCGAATAGCTTGATTTTTTCGAATAGCTTGAATTCTTCGATTTTACTTGAATTCTTCGATTTAGTCGAATTACTTGCCAACGGCCATGTCACGCTGAACAACCCAGTTCTCGTCAGATCACTGAAGTAAAGCAGCGTTGGGCGCGGTTAGTACTTGGATGGGTGACCATTCGAGAATACTGTGTGCTGTTGGCATATTATGAGTGTGGTGAGCCCAAACTTGTAGTTATTTATAACTACAAGAAAACTATCCACCTAGAAACACTACCCGAATCGGGTAGTGTCACGCCTACCCTGAAAGGGAAATGGCTTAATGGTATACTTGAATTCTTCGATTTACGCGGATTACTTGAATTCTTCGATTTAATCGAATTACTTGAATTCTTCGATTCAGTCGAATTCTTGGAATTACTGAAATTCGTCGAATTACCCGGACTGGTCTAACCTAAAACGTTCCAATCCCTGGTCTTTTCGTCTATTTTTTGTTTTTTGTGCGAGATTGAAGTTTGGAACAATTGAAACAATGCACCCTCCGAATCAATTCAGTTCGGTATCTCGGATCATTTATCAATCTGAAGTTAGCAAACTACATAAGACAAAACCTGATACTAAAATAACTATTTGTGAGATCATATTAGAACACCCAAAAAAGGATCCCAGATAAAAATGAATGCCTAGTTTTTACTGTGACGGATGGGTCGGCGTCCAACGTCAGAATACAGATACAGAAAGGGTGCTAGGTAATTTTGGGAATCCAACAAGAAAAAATTATAACGGGGAAAAATTAGTTAGCTTATGCTTAGAAAAGGGCCTATTTATTACAAATACTTGGTTTAGACACAAAATGATCCACATGTACACCTGGCGTAAAGGAAATAGCCACAGTATAATTGACTGTTATTGCGGATGAAAGACTAAGAGAACTAGTCAAAGATACAAGAGTCATGAGGGGTTCCGAATGCAATACTGATCATTACCTCTTAGTCTCCAAAATAAATTTAGGGCGGGGATGGAGAAGAAAGAGAACAAAACAAACGCGAAAACTGCGACCAAAGTATGTGGTACGACAGTCGTAGGAAGAAAATCTGGGGATGCATGGTGGAATGATGAAATTGAGGCAGCCCAAAAAGAAAAGAAAGAAACGCACGAAAGAACGTTGCACAGTACAGGTCTTAGCAATGAGGAGAGAAATAGACCTGAAAATGATTACAGACACAAAAAGAGGAAAGTTAAACAACTAGTCAAAGAGAGTAAAGAGAAAATCAGAACAGAAGAAGAGAGGAAAATACAAAACAGCTTTGAAGGAATTATGAAACTATTATACAAACAGTTGAAGGAAAGTAAAAGTACAGAGTTTGCCAGCATGAGAAACTGCATAGGTGAAATGCTGTATGATATAGACGGGATAGTAGACGCTTTAAAAGACTCTTTTAAAGAACTATTAGGAGGTGAAGACATAGGACAACAAAACTGCGACATAGAACATAATACATTAGAAAACCCAATTGAAAAAGTCTGTGTCACTGAGGTCAAAGACATAATAAAGAACTTGAAAACCGGTAAAGTTGCTGGTGTAGACAGTACTAGCGCTGACATGCTTAAATACGGTGGCGAGTACATACGTCACAGGTTGTGCGAATTGATAAATTTATGTATCGAGACCGGGGAAGTCCCAGACGATTGGAGAAAAGCGATTATCGTACCAATATACAAAAGAAAGGGAGATAAAAGCAACTGCAGTAATTACAGAGGTATCAGCCTACTAAGTGCCGTAAGTAAAATATACTCAAAAATACTTATTCGTAGGGTAATGGAAATCACAGAAGAAAAAATATGGGAAGTCCAAAGTGGATTTATGCCAGGAAGATCATGTACTGATCAGATATTTAGCCTAAGACAGATCACATAAAAAAGCTTGAGAGTAGGAAAGAAAGTTTTCTGTGCATTTATTGACCTAGAAAAAGCATTTGACACGGTAAATAGAAGTAAACTTTGGGAAGTTCTTAAAGCGTACGCAGTCAATGGATGGCTCCTACAAGCAATAAAAACAATATATACAGGTACTAAAGCGAGTGTAAGGGTGAATGGGAAACTGAGTGACTGGTTCGATATTATGCAAGGCGTGAAACAAGGATGCGTTATGTCCTCGTGGCTATTTATCATATTCATGGATAAGTGTCTAAGAACTGCACTCTTCGACGAAGAAGGTCCAGATCTCGAAACAGCGAAGGTACGTGGGTCAACTTTCGCAGATGACAAGATTATTATGGCAGAATCAATCGAGGACTTGCAAAGAATGTTGAATAAACTTAATACAAGCATGAAGAACATGGGCCTTAAAATTAACGTAAATAAAACAAAAATCATGGTGTTTGAAGGAAAAACTCAGAAAACAATGTACAACATTGTCCTAAATGATGAGAGATTAGAACAAGTTGACATGTACGTATATCTGGGTAGCCTATTCACTAGAGACGGAAAAATAGATGGGGAGTTAGATAGGCGCATAAATAAGGGTAAGCAGGTTATCGGTAGAGCAGGGTCCATGCTCAGAAATAAAAACATATCAAAAAAAGCTAAAATGGCCATACATAATTCTATATTTGTACCGACTGTACTATACGGTAGCGAGACATGGACCTGTCAAGAGAAGGACAGGAGTAAAATTAACGCGATTGGCATGAAACCTCTTCGCACAATATGCGGAAAGCACTGATGGACAAAGTCCGAAACAAGATAATCCTCAAAGAATGTGGTGCAAAAGAGACAATAGTTGACACATGCACTATTAAAAATGTTTGGAATTCTCCAACATTTCTACAATACAAGCGTAAGGCAAAATTGCAAACACGGTATTGGAATGTCGAAATTGCAATACATGTATTGTAAGCGTCGTAAATCGTGAAGTCACCGTCGAGAATTCCAATACATGTATTGTAGCGTTTATATCGCTGCATGATCCGTTGCATTTGAAAACTACAACATTATGTATTGTAGCGTTACCCTACATTTCGGAAATAAACTTCCAATACATTTAGTGGAAGTTTTATGCGGAAATTTTTAACAGTGTGGGAAAGAAATCAGTTAAGATGGTTCGGACATGTTGAAAGAATGAAAGATGAACGACTAACGAACCAAGTGTATAAAGGTAAAGTAAATGGCAGAATGCCAAGAGGTAGACCGCCAAAAGAATGGTTAGAATCTGTGAATGAGACACTAATCCGAAGAGACATAAGAAGCCATAGAAACACGAGAGCTTGCATAAAAAATGCATGGACGTGAAGGAAGCTGGAGTAGTATTCCAGGACAGAAAAGTGTGGCGGCACGAGAATTCCAGATAAATCTAAAATATCTATACCTAACACCTATATACCTATCTACCTTATACCTATATACCTACCATACACACTACTATTTTCCAACCGAGCAAGTCACGCCTACCCTGAAAGGGTAGGCTACCCTGAAAAGGCTTAATGGTATAATAAAAAAATAATAATCTGGGACTTCTCCCATGTCGATACATTATTATGTGAGAAGTTGTAGGCTCCGGAAGCTACGATCATGGTGCTTTAAAAGCAACCAATCCCGACGCAACTGGAACGTGTACGTCATCCGCTTCTGCTCCTTCTGTCCTAGAAGGTAAGCAAGAGCGGGAAATTTACGCGAGAAAACTTCGGGCAACACTGTTCCTTGGAGTCAGGTCTCTAGCCGCGGATGATCTTACGCGGCAGACGGGACAGTTGGAGATGAAGTTTCACCTCTGGATACTTTTTTAGAGCTACCAATCTTTATAGAATGTTATGAGGAACAGTGTTAACGGACCAGATGAAGTGATCCCAGAAGAACAGCCTTTTGCATCCGGTTCGCGATGGAATGAGCCTGACGCTGGCAAGCCGGAATCTTGTTGAGTTGGCTAATAAATGAAGCTTTCATACCTCCAAGACAGCCGATTATGAGAACTACAAGATGGACTTTGAAGCCTTGGTAGAGCCTGCTCAGCTCGAAAAGAAGTGCTTGATATTTCGCCCGTTTTTCTTCCTCCTTTGCCGTGATATTACCATCGGCTGGTGCCGAGAATTCAATCACGTAAATGATCTTGTTCTTCAGATCTTGGAGGACAATATCAGGCTTCGTAGCACTGATACGTTGAGTGGTCGAGAATGAGAAATTCCAGTAGATCTTACACTGATCATTCTCCACAACGGACTCGAGTTCCCCCTGGGTGTATGACAAGACGGGCAATAGATCAACACCATAGAAGTGCCTCAGATGGTAATATAACACTTTTAGAGCCGCATTGTGTCTCTCTATGTACCCGTATCGTGCATATTTTGAGCATCCACTGAGAACATGTCCAAGTGTTTCTGGCTCTTGCTTGCACGCTCGGCAGTTGGTATCGCCTACAGGTATATTCATTATGCGCTCGCGGTAAACTAAGGTGTCTATAACGCCATCTTGACAGGCAAAAAGAAATCCCTCAGTCTCCGATTTTAATCCAGCAGACTTGAGAAACATGTTGGGCAGACCCATCGAGAGCTCTTCTCTACGTATAATGCCGTAGAATTTACCATGAAGGGGCTTGTCAGCATGTTCTCTTAGTAGAAGCGTATGTTCTGCTTCCTGTACACGACTTTTGAGCACCAAAGGTGTTAGTGATGTTAGGCCATGTGTAGTGTCGCTGGAATCAAATGGGAGGCCAAGCTCCTCTGCGGCCCTATCTGCGGCACGATATAGAAACGCCGCAGCATTGACTACTTCATGTTGATGTACTAGTCGCATAAGAAAATCTGTGCTATTTAGAACTGAGCAGGCTGTAGCCAGAACCGTTCTGCGATGAAGACAGTCTAAGCTCAGCAAGCCTCTACCCCCTTTATCTCGAGGGAGGTATATTCGAGGTACGGAAGATCTAGGATGATGACTTCTATGGATTGTCATCATCTTGCGTGTGCTTCGGTCAAGTTGCTTCAACTCATCGACGTTCAATTTTACTGCACCATACGTGTAGAGCAGTATAGGAACGGCCAGCATATTGGTCGCCTGGATCTTATTCTTTCCAGATAATTCGGAAGCCCACATTTTTCTGAGAATTTGGCGATACCTTTTTCCAAGGGCCGTTTTTAACGCAAGCACATTATGGGTTTCCGCTTGCGGTATTCCAAGATATGTATATGTTTCTCCAATACCAAGATGTTGAATGGTATTTCCGCCGATGAGTTGAACATCCTGATCGTGACCCGATGATGTAGTTTCTAGTCTTCCTTGGTGCAGGTGGACGCAGGCACACTTGTCCAGTCCGAAGCTCATGCCAATCGCTTTAGAGTACCTATTTACCGCCTCCACAAGGATGTTAAGGTCCTCTTTCGAGGAAGCAAAGAGTTTAAGGTCGTCCATGTATAAAAGGTGGTTGACCTTATGTTCTCTTTTGTTCGGCGGGCCACATAGGTATCCAGAGCTTTTGCCTCGGAGCACAATAGATAGAGGCAAGAGGGAGATGCAGAAAAGTATCGGACTTAGAGAGTCTCCTTGGAAGACTCCCCTCTTATATGTGATATAGCTTGTAGTCACTTGTCTTTTGTCAGATGTTATGACAAATCTTGTCCGCCACAAGAGCATAAGCTCTTTTATGCATCTCACTATTTTTGGATGCACCTCCATGCATTCAATGAGCTTAATAAGTAGCTCATGGTTCGTGTTATCGAATGCCTTACGGTAGTCAATCCAAGCCATGGACAGATTGCGTCGATACCTGATCGAGTCCTCTGATGAGATACCTGATCGGTTGTTCTCCGTTTAAGAAAGTAGTAAATATACGAGCTAGATGTTGGTGCGTAGAAGTAAACTTCTTCCACCAAAAGTTGTTGATTTTATCTGGCCCTGGCGCTGAAAAGTTCTTAGTTCTAGCGATAACTTTCTTCACTTCTTCAGCAGTAATTAGTGGACACTCTTCCTCTGGACCTTGTAACCTTTGCCTTTGGCAAAAGTTACGAAAGAGTGATATATCTGAAGCGTCTTCATTTAGCTGATAAGTATCTCCATATACTTGTTCCCAGAAGACTTGAATCTCTTCTCGACTAGGCGGATTTTTAACGGCACGTGACGTTTTATTGAACAGACGGGAAGGATGAGTAGAAAAGGTGGAATTTTCCTGAATCCACTTTACTCGCCGTTCTAGGCGCTCTTTCGCTGTTGAAAGAGATCTTATTTTTTGCGTCCAGTGCTGCTTGATGGTCAACAGTTTACACTTGTTCAGCGTGTGATTTGCTTTCCTCAAGTTTCGAGCAAGTGCCCTAACTTTTGGAGTGAATTTCTTATTTAATGTTATGTAGCTAATCACGCACTGAATATTTGATGCATGCCGTCTCGCCGTTTCAATTTTGAATTGAAGCTGTGCAATACGCTCGCGAGTCTTACTCAGACGTACTGAAGTTTCGTTACTTCTACTGTCGCTAAGCAAGGACACCGCCTTCTCGTAAACAACGCAGTTCAGATTCCAGAGATTAACATCTTCGGGGAGCAAATCGGGGAGAGCAGTATTGGCTTCAGCTAATTTGTCCATCCTGAGAAAGACTTGTTGGTGGATAGATCTCCTATTTCTCATGTTAGCATTATCGGCTATCTGCAAAGGTGGTCTTGCTGGAACGGGTGGAATGTTCGATGGAGGATGTTGCTCTTCTTCTTGTTGATAAAGAGCTTCATATCCGTTTTTTCGCAAAAAGGATACCTGATCTCTTAAATACTGAGGCGTTTGATGAGCATATTCCGGGTGCATATTGACCCAACGGTCATGTAACCTCTGCATGAATCCTCTTCGCGCCGGTGAGCTTCTTTGCCAACAGGTAAGGATGTCTCTCCTGAGTTGGTCTGACCATTTAAATCGATGTTCTCGCGTTTGTCCGGGGCCATTGCCTGGTCGTCGCCTCGGTTCGGTCCTATTGCCACTCCCAACTGAACCATGGCCTCCATCCGAGAGAGGCCTATTGTGGGTGGCACTGCGCGATACTGGTGTCGTAACCGCATAATTCATTGCATTGGGGAGTTAGCCCAAAGCAACGTGGCTGACTGCAAGAGCCGGAGCTCTCGGGCGATGGGGTCGCCACATCCCTACGCCACATTATTATTATTATTATTATCGATTAGCGATTCGAACTCGAAAGTTCATCGCCTCATCTACCCGAAACCGCCACACATCTCTATCCTGTGCATCCTCCATCCAGTTTAAGTAATCATGTCCTAGTTCTTTTAGATCATCCCTTACATTTTTCTCCCATCTGATTCTCGGTCTGCCTAGAGGTCTCTTACCAGTCGGTCTCCCTCTTAAAACTTGCGCCACTGTTCTTTCATTGCCCATTCTTGCTACATGCCCCGCCCATCTTAATTTACGCGCTTTCATTACTCTATTAATATTTGCTGACCCGTAGAGAGCGTGCAGCTCAT
>CAKNYM010054387.1:0-12803 GCA_932195095.1 Andricus curvator | reverse complement strand
GGATCAGCGGTGTATTCCACAACTCTGATGGTACCATCTGGCTCGTTGAGGCTGTAGGAACCCTTCACGAAATCACCATCCCTTTCCTCATGTGCGCTCTTCACATCACCAGTATGGGGGTCGTTCACACCATAGTTGTAGGCGTATTTAGCGGGAGCCTAAGTGCAAAAAATAGTAGCTTTAATACTTATTTGATTAAGTTAACCACGAAAGAAGTGTTTGAAAAAAGTGTTTTTGTTTGTAGAAGCTGTTGGTCACAGTAGTGCAATAAGTATCCTTTTAGATAACTTCTTTTGAAACCAGAGTTCAAGACAGAGTATATACTTTCCAGTTTCAAAAACAGAAACTGACTATAAGTTGACACAAATAATAAATTATAATTAAATTTCCAATTTTGAAAAAAATTTTTCTCGTATATTGATTATCGAAAACAAATATAGTGTTTTGTTGATCACGATAAAACAATAGGTATGTATACGTCTGAGCAATGATAGCTTTATAAAACCAGAATTCAAGACAAACTGTATACTTTTTAGTTTTAAGAACAGAAACTGACAACCAGTTGACACCCATAATAAATTTCAATCAGATTTTCAATTTTGAAGAGAATCTATGTTTATTATCAAATTTGATAGAGTATCTTAATATCTTTTCACACTATAGTTGTAGGTGTATTTAGAGAAAGCCTAAATGAAAAAAAGTAGGAATTTTAATAGCTATTTGATTGATTAAGTTAACCACGGAAGGAATTTTTGGAAAATGTGTTATTGTTTGCAGAAGCTGCTGCTCACTGCAAAACAATATGTAGCATCTCTTAGCATTGATAACTTATTTTGAAATCAGAGTTCAAAACAAACTATGTACTTTCCAGTCTCAAAAATGAAAACTGACTCACAGTGGACACTGTTAATAAATTTCATTCAAGAGTTTCAATTTTGAAAAAAATCTATGCTGATTATCTTTAGCAAAGAGTGTTTTCATATATTTTAGAGAAATTTATTTTAACTTACATGGGTATCGTGTCCATCATCGTGATGGTCATCATGACCATATCCGTGTCCGTATTCGCTTCCGTAACCATGTCCGTATCCGTTTCCGTAACCATGTCCGTATCCATTCCCGTATCCATTTCCGTATCCGTTTCCGTATCCGTTTCCGTATCCATATCCGTTTCCATAAGCTACATTTCCGTATCCTCCGTATCCTCCATATCCTCCATAGCCACCATAGGCACCATAACCTGGACCATATGCAACTTTGCTAACAACTGGTACCAAACCATTATGTTGAAGTCCTGGACCATATTCGTAACCGCCTGGATAACCGTTGACTAAACCGTTGTATCCAACGTTTTCGTATCCATGTCCATCATATTCGGAAATAACGGCGTCGCTGGCGACCGCCATGACAATAAGGGCTGCGACCTATAAATAATTTTCAAATTTTTAGCATACAAAACTTTAGAAAAAAAGTTGATTCAATCAAACGAATTCCAGGGATTACAGTCAGTACCATGTTCCCCTTTTTCCATATTGTTCCCAATTTCCCCTTTTCCCCTATTTTCGCAAATTTCCCTATAATCACTATACTTGAGAATTAAGTTCATTTTCCCCCTTTTTTGGAACTGTTTCTTCTTCAAAAAGGTTTTTTTATCGGAAATAAGAATTATTAAACAAAAATCGTTTTCAAGAATCCCAATTTTCAAAAATGCTTGGATATATTAGTGTTTTACAACGGAAATGTTTATTTTTCATAATGAATTATTAGATTTGGATGATTAATCATTTTTGAACAATTTAAGTTTTTCGGTCTAGTTAGCGTTATTTGACTAGTCAGTATAGTTTGAACAAGATTTCCATTTTTGAACAGTTTCAGATTACATATATTATCGTCTTTCACTGGCAATCACATATTTGAAAAAAAAGTAATTTAGAAATTAGATTCAGAATAAATTAAAACTTAAATTCCTCTTTAACGTCCAACATTCAATTTTAACTAAATTCTTAGAAATTATTAGATTATATTGATATATTTAAAAGGATATCCACAATTTTTCAACAACTTCAAGTTATTTTGGATTCTTTCACCCGATATTGATATTTTAAAACAAAAATAATAAAATTCACAAGCTGGAACAATTTGGGATCGCGTTACAGTTTTTTGTCGAGAAACATAATTTTGAATTTAGAAAAAATTATATTTCGAGCATTTTAAAGACGATTTGCATCTTCTAAGCAATTAGAGGTTATATTGGCGTTCAAAGGAAGATTTACAATCTTAAACAATTTTTTTTTATGTTATGTTACTGTTGTTTTATTTTTCAGATTATCATTAATAGGAATTAAATGCACAATTTTCGTATAATTTTCGGTTTGGTAAGCGTTTTATACCGAAAATTGTTACAGATTTAAAAAAAAAATTACAATTTAGGTTATGTTAACATTATTCATTGAAAATAACTCATTTTAAACAAAAAAATCGAGTTATTGTGCGACGTTAGTGTTTTTAGTTTCAAATTGCTATTGGTAATAACAAATTGTTAGATTTCGAAAAATATTCACAATGCTCAAACAATAATAGGATATGTTAGCGTTTTCTACTGAAAGTCGGTCCTTATCAACAAAAATGATTTTGCTTCGAAAATTAATCTTACACAGTCTATACAAAATATATTATGTATATTAATTTTGCATTTGAGATATCCATTTTCACTAAATATCATCAAAATTGTCTTTACTTTTTTTTCTATTATTTCTGGTAAACTTGTTGTATTTATTAATTTTTGTTATTAGAAAATAAATTTCTTTCAAACAAATTGTATCTCTGACGTAGAATCAAACATTTTTCTAAATGGCTTTTCAAAAACAATTTCTTTCAAAGAGTCTAAAAAAGGAATAAGTTCCAACAAGGTCCAAAAAGATATGAATCAATTCTTAATTGATAATATACGATCACACATTGAGCAACAAATTATAACACAAACGATAGTTTATTAGGTTAAAAAATGTTCAAATTTTGAAGTGACACAAAAATTTTTTTTTCACTCACGGTAAGTAGAAATAAATTTTTTTGTGGGTGGTTTGTACCCAACGTTATACAGGAACGATGCATAGCATCGGACCACTAATGCGGTGGCCTATTACAAATTGTCCTCAACTTTGAAAGGTGATAGTGCCGTTCCGAATGAAGATAAAAATATATTTTCCCAACTGTTTGAAAGTTTATTAAATTCTGCGTTGAATCAACCATAGTTAAATTAATTTGGCCTTATGGATATTAAATTATCACCTGAGAAAGACAAAAATAAAATTCCGACATTTAAGGAATTCTGTACTTCAAATTAGAATCTTATTTTTGTCTTCCTCATGTCATAATGCAATGCCCATTAGGCCTAATTAGTTCAACTAGGGTTCATTCAACGCAGAATTGAATAAGCTTTCCAACGGATTTGAAACAAAAATTTAATCTATATTTTGGACAGCCCTATCACATTTCAAATTTGAGCTTTATTTTTGTACAGATCACCCGGTTGATACTTCGATAATATCCGTCAGTAGTGTACACCAACACACACTAAACAACTAATTTTAACACGAAGGATAATTGATCAGATTAAAAAATGTTCCAATTTCAAAGTTACACCAAGAAAAAGATACTTTTCCACTAATTGTGAGAACAACGTATTTGCCGAAGGGTGCTTTGTAATCAATGTTATAAATTATACTAGAAATGCACAAATTCCCGAAGATTTTGTGAAAAATATATGATCCTGAGCACTGGGACGTACCTCGAAGAACATGTTTGGTGTAAAGCTGCGGAAACGCGAACTAATAACTCCAGTGTCCATTCTGTCTCTTTTATAGGGAGTTAAGGTGGCGTAGACAGCTCTGGAATGACAGCGCTCGTATTTTCTCGCCGTTTGTGTAATTCAAGGTCTCATTCTGCGTTCTGACTTTTTTCCTTCATCAATGAAACCTGCGTTACCGAATGTACCTTGTCTACGACAAATGATCGACCCGGGCGTCAGAGCGTCTAGTTAAGAACACATAAACAAAGTACTAATAGTCTTCTCTGGGATTAAGAAGTGTCCAAAGTATTTCAAATTGTTAGTATTATTTTTAGTTAAATAGAGGAATATATTGAAAGTAGGGTGATGGGACTAGTGGGCTACCCCATCAGAAGTGGGCCACTTACATGAAGATTCTTCAGATGTAATGATGAATTGACCATGACAAAATTTTGGTGCTCAGTTAAAAATTGGTTTACCCAAACCCACGACTGGAAAAAGTAGCGAGACCAAAATGAAAGCATCTACTTTAGGGAAACAAAAAAAAAAGTACTAATAGTCTTCTCTGGGATTCAGAAGTGTTCAAAGTATTTAAAATTATCAGTATCATTATGGAAAAATGAGTAGGGTAATGAGACCAGTGGGCTAGCCCTTCAGAAGTGAGCCACTTGAATGAAGATTCTTAAGATGTAATTTTAAATTGACCATGATAATATTTGTTTTGATGCTCAAAATTGGCTTACCCAAACCCGCGACTGTAAAAAGTGGCAAAACCAAAAAGAAAGCATATAGTTTAGGAAACGAAAACAAACTAGTAATAGTCTTCTCTAATTCAGAAGTGTTCCAGGTATTTCAAATTATTAGTATTATTTTTAGGAAAAAAGAGGAATGTGTTAAAAGTAAGGTAATGCGACCAGTGGACTACCCTCTTGGAAGTGGGCCACTTACATGAAGTTTCTTGAGACGTAAGGTTGAACAGACCATGACAAAATTTTGGTTGACAATTTAAAATTGGTTTACCCAAACCCACGACCAGCAAGAGTGGCGAGACTAAAACGAAAGCATCTATTTGTGTGTGATTCTAAGACCAATCTATTTAGATTATTCAATTTTCCAAATAGGAAAATAACAAATGTTATAATTTTTAAATAATGTTTTCCCAAGTGTCTAAAGGACAAAAAAACAAATACGGATTACAGATATTAAAAGTGGGGTAATGGGACCAGTGGGCCACCTCTTCAATAGTGGGCCACTTACACGATTACATAAAGTTATGGTGGATTACTCCGCCTAAGCTAGACTAAGGTTGACATGAATTATCAACCAAGTAATTGAACTGCCAACTGAAAAAGATAAATTTTCAACTTGAAATAATATAGTTGAATTTTTAGCTAAAAAAATTAATTCACAAACAAATAAAATTAATTTTCAATAAAATAGTTAAATTTTCAACCCAGCAAGGTTTTTCGCTCGAAAGTTTGAGCGCGCCTGGGGTGCGTGACTGTTGATTCCTGCGCTACGCGCTCGAGAATATATTTATCTCGCGCTTCGCGCTCGATACTGTATTTACCTCGCGCTACCCGCTTGATCTTTGTATTTTCCCCACATTTGTCCACAGACCTTTTAAAATGAAAGGTCGAAGTATCGACAACTGTAATTTTGTGATAGTGAATTCTCTTTTTGTCCAAAATGCGAAATTTTCCACATTATATGTTCAACATTATCATTTCAAATGTATATTACATTTATTTCTGTACGTCGGCCTGTGATTGCTTATTTAGGTATTGCAAAATAAAGTATGAATTGTAATTATCATGATTACTTTAATATTTGTTGATTATTTGATTTTGCATTTAATTTTATCCTCAGCTACCGTAAAAATGTTATATCATTTCAATAAATGTATATTATTACAATTCATAATAAGCATGGATATTAAAAACAGACGTATTTTCCTTGTCTTGTTTTTATAATTGAAAAAAAGTGCGCATCCTATAAAAAAACAATTTTTTAATTATGCATTTTACTGCAACTTATGTCGTTTTTCCATTAATTTAATTTGTTTATGTTCAATCTTATTTTTTACGATTTGAAACAAAAATATGCATCCTAGCTTAAAGTGGTTTGAAGAAAATTTGTAAATGTAATTTAGGCGAAAAATTTGGTTAGATAAAATGTTATTGTAGCGTGCGTCGTTTTTTCAAAAAGTTAATTCTTTTATTTTAAATGTATTTTCATAAGAAAAGTTTATAACAAATTTGTAGATCTTTTTTGGTTGAACAAATTTGTCTATTCATCTTTTACGTACCTTGCGTCGTTTTTCCACAATTTTTTTTTATTGTTAATGTTATTTTTTAGGATTGAAACAAAAATTACGCATCTCATCACAAAATAACTAACAAAAAATGTGTAGCTCTTTTTTAAGTGAACAACTTTTCTCTATTGATTTTTTTCGTTGTTTGTGTCGTTTGTCCAAAAATTTAATTTACATATTTTATTCTTAAATCAGTTTTTTACAAATGAAACAAAAACCACGCCTCCCATAAAAAAGTAATTAATAACAAATTTGTAGATCTTTTTTAAGTGCACAATTTTTGTCGAATCACCTTTTTTCGTATCTTGTATATTTTGACTGCAAAATGGAATTTTTTATTTTTCATTACTTTTTTGTGCGTTAAACATTTGAATTTTCGATTTTCAAGAAAATTAAAAAAAAGTCGCATAACAATATTGTAGGGTGTTCAAATAGAAACATTTTTCTTCTCCTGACTTTTTTCTCATATCGTACGTTGTTTGGCTTAAAATGTTAATTTGCGTTCGTTCTTTGTAATTTTGTAAATGCTATATCTCCAGTAATTTTGGTTTTGAATTTTCATCCAAAATGACTGGCTAATGAACTGGACCTTCCTTTTAGGACACTTGAGGAGCATACTGAAGCCCAATCCAATCTGTCAATTCTTTCGAAAGTTATCGTGCAAACAAAATAAAAATCTACACACATCCATACACACATACACACATGCACACGTAGAGGCAGAGAGACATATTCGCGAAAACCTGTTTTTTGAGTTCAGAATGTCTCAAAACGTGGACATTTAACAAAAATGGAGGGGGTCAAATTTTACACAGATCTAATACCTTCTCTGATGAGAATGTAAAAAAGTGCGAATCCTACAAAAACAAATTTTTTGTTAATAATCATTTGATTGCAACTTGTGTCGTTTTTCCATATATTTAATTTTTTTATATTTAATTTTATTTTCCACGATTTGAACAAAAAATACGCATCCTAGCGTAAAGTGGTTGTAAGAAAATTTGTATAACAAAAGTTTATAAAAAATGTGTAGATCATTTTTGGTTGAACAACTTTTGTCTATTAATTTTTTTTCGTCTCTTGTGTGGTTTTTCCAAAAAAAAAAAATTTATTTTTAATAGCGATTTTTTACGATTAAAACCAAAAACACGCTTCTTTAAAAAAAGTATTTAAATGAAAAATTTTTATAGCTCTTTTTTGTGTGAGCAAATTTTAATCTATTAGTTTTTTTCATAGCTTGTGTCGTTTGTCCAAAAATTTAATCCTTTCATTTTTAATTTTCTTTTCTAAGATTAAAACAAAAACTACGCATCCTATCAAAAAGTGATCCATAACACATTTGTAGATCTTTTTTATATGCACAAATTTGGTTTTCTCATCTTTTTTCATATCTTGCATAGTTTGACCATAAAATTGCATTTTTTAGTTTTCATTATTTTTTGTGCGATCAAAATTTGAATTTTTAATTTTACAAAAAATTCAAGAAGTTCTTGTGACAATATTGTAGGGTGTTCGAAAAGAAACGTTTTTCACTTATTGATTTTTTTTTATGCCGTGCGTTTTTTGGCCTAAATTGTTCATTTTCGTTTATTTTTTGGAATATTGTAAATGCTATAACTCCAGTACGACGCCTCCATTCAATATGAGTCTATGTGCTGACAGCGCTCTGTATGAGACTATTCCCTATGCTTATACACAGCGCATAGTCTCATACACGGCACTGTCAGCAGATAGACTCATATTGAATGGAGGCGTCGAGTAGTTTTTATTTCATCAAAAAAAGTCATTAGAATGAATTGTTCGCCTTTTGAGTACTACGAACATCCGTACATAGAATTTAAAATCTTGAAAAAAGTGGTCTTAAAAATTTTTTAAATGCGCTCACTTTTTGAATATTTATCCAAAATGGCTGGATGACGAACATAACCTTTATTATAGGACACTTTGAAAAGTATATCAAAGCCCAATCCAATCTGTCCATTCTTTGGAAAGTTATCGTGTTTACAGACTAAAAATCTACATACACACATGCATGCACATTCAGGCATCCATACACATGCAGACAGACAGACACATTCACAAAAACCTGTTTTTTTTGGGTTCAGAAGGTCACAAAACGTGAACATTTGACAAAAACGGAAGGATTCAAATTTTACACAAATCTAATACCTTCTCTGATGAGAATTTAAAAAGATTTAAAAATTGTTTTTAAACAGAATAGTGGAATTTTCCACGAAAAGGATGAATTCTTACGAAAAATGTAATAGTTGATATTGAAACCATAGAAGATTCTAAGTTTATACTAAAATGATTAATATCCAACCAAACAGTTTTATTGCTGACCAAAAAATATGTCTACGATTAGAGATCAATTTTTAAACCAAAAAGACTAATTTTCATCAATAGACGAGTTGAATTTCCCACTAAGAAAGTTTTTCCGCTCAATGAAGAAATTATTTTTATTCAAATTTTGAATTTATATGTGAAGAAGACGAGTTTTCTACAACACAGTTCAATTTCCAAACCAAAAAGAATTACTTTTGAACAAAATTGATGAATTTTTAGCAAAATAATGAAATTTGTATCAAGGTTTAACTTTTTTTTAATTGAAAGAATTTATAATATGTTTGTTCCAAATGCTTATGAACTCTTATAATAATAATAATAATAATAATAATAAGGCCGTAGGGATGTGGCGACCCCATCGCCCGAGAGCTCCGGCTCTTGCAGTCAGCCACGTTGCTTTGGGCTAACTCCCCAATGCAATGAATTATGCGGTTACGACACCAATATCGCGCAGTGCCACCCACAATAGGCCTCTCTCGGATGGAGGCCATGGTTCAGTTGGGAGTGGCAATAGGACCGAACCGAGGCGACGACCAGGCAATGGCCCCGGACAAACGCGAGAACATCGATTTAAATGGTCGGACCAACTCAGGAGAGACATCCTTACCTGTTGGCAAAGAAGCTCACCGGCGCGAAGAGGATTCATGCAGAGGTTACATGACCGTTGGGTCAATATGCACCCGGAATATGCTCATCAAACGCCTCAGTATTTAAGAGATCAGGTATCCTTTTTGTGAAAAAACGGATATGAAGCTCTTTATCAACAAGAAGAAGAGCAACATCCTCCATCGAACATTCCACCCGTTCCAGCAAGACCACCTTTGCAGATAGCCGATAATGCTAACATGAGAAGTAGGAGATCTATCCACCAAAAAGTCTTTCTCAGGATGGACAAATTAGCTGAAGCTAATACTGCTCTCCCCAATTTGCTCCCCGAAGATGTTAATCTCTGGAATCTGAACTGTGTTGTTTACGAGAAGGCGGTGTCATTGCTTAGCGACAGTAGAAGTAACGAAACCTCAGTACGTCTGAGTAAGACTCGCGAGCGTATTGCACAGCTTCAATTCAAAATTGAAACGGCAAGACGGCAGGCATCAAATATTCAGTGCGTGATTAGCTACATAACATTAAATAAAAAATTCACTCCAAAAGTTAGGGCACTTGCTCGAAACTTGAGGAAAGCAAATCACACGCTGAACAAGTGTAAACTGTTGACCATCAAGCAGCACTGGACGCAAAAAATAAGATCTCTTTCAACAGCGAAACAGCGCCTTGAACGGCGAGTAAAGTGGATTCAGGAAAATTCCACATTTTCTACTCATCCTTCCCGTCTGTTCAATAAAACGTCACGTGCCGTTAGAAGAGATTCAAGTCTTCTGGGAACAAGTATATGAAGATACTTATCAGCTAAATGAAGACGCTTCAGATATGAAAGCTTCATTTATTAGCCAACTCAATAAGATTCCGGCTTGCCAGCGTCAGGCTCATTCCATCGCGAACCGGATGCAAAAGGCTGTTCTTCTGGGATCACTTCATCTGGTCCGTCAACACTGTTCCTCAAAACATTCCACAAAGATTGGTAGCTCTAAAAAAGTATCCAGAGGTGAAATTTCATCTCCAACTGTCCCGTCTGCCGCGTAAGATCATCCGCGGCTAGAGACCTGACTCCAAGGAACAGTGTTGCCCGATGTTTTCTCGCGTAAATTTCCCGCTCTTGCTTACCTTCTAGGACAGAAGGAGCAGAAGCGGATGACGTACACGTTCCAGTTGCGTCGGGATTGGTTGCTTTTAAAGAACCATGATCGTAGCTTCCGGAGCCTACAACTTCTCACATAAAAAAAAAAAAATAAGGCCGCTGTGTAAGGATAACAGCGTAAAGACAAACTGCAAACTACACCATGCTCCTAATTTTGTACCTACAACATCATCGCAAATGATTTCAAACATCGTATTAAAATAACTTATAACATCCTCATCTCATGAGTCACTTGACTTAGTCCGTGGCTATGACGAAAAACCGGGTTCACCCGAGAAAATGTTTGAAAAAAGAAAAAATAACAGATCTTTATTATGAACCCAGTCTACATAAAATTGAATACACAAAAGCAGATGAACAATAGGAACATAAAAGGCAGAGGTTCAGCTCGAGCTGCTTTCCAACCTATCCTTCTACAAACTAACTTAAAATAACTTAAAATTAACCTTTTAATTAAAACTAGAATTGGCTGTATCAATTAAACAAATGTATGCACTACGCGGAAACAGAATAGTCCGAAGGAGGGTTTATAAAAAGATTATAAAATAATTAGGCGCTTGAACGGAGTATTTCGGTCATTTCATTTCTGATTGAACTTATTGTATAAGAGGATAACGGGTCTCGAAGATCGTTAAGCATGCGTGACGCTCTACAGGAAAAAGTAGCCTCCGCTTTAGACGATCGGGCAAATGGAACTACAAATTTACCGTCAGATCTTGTCATGAGTGATTTTCGAGGGCGTCTTTCTTCCACAGTAGCAAGAAGCTCTCTCAAATATGGGGGTTCACCCCTTGACCACACCTTGAAGGCGAGAATACAGAGATGCAACTTCCATCGCTGATCCATCTTTATCCAACCGGATTCAGCGAACGCCGGGGAAATGTGGTCGAATTTTTTAATGCCAAATGCGTAGCAGGAATTTTGCACTCTCTGTATCCTCTTCCTCAAGGACGCACTCAGGACAGGCCCATAGCTCGTGAAGGCGTAATCAAAAAGGGAGAGAATCAACGATTGACTTAACATCAATTTGACATTTTGCTGAAGCGAGCGACGGAAAGGTTATAGCTGCCTCAATCGGATATAAGCAACGCTTAACTTTTTAACAGCGTGTTCTTCGAAGCTCCATAAGGAGTCCATTGTGAGGCCTAAGTTTTTTGCGCTAAAGACAACAGAAAGCTTCGAGGAGTTAATGGTGAAGATAGGTAAACGGTCTCGGTCAACCTTACCAATCGGTAGAATAACCGATTTGGACGGATTGATAACCAGTGCGCGTTGCTTTGCCCAGCCTGCTACGCAGTTTAATACCGCATTCAGAATCGCTGCTCCCTCCTCAATATCTTCCAATTTACACCGCACATATATTTGAATATCATCCGCGTACATATGTGTGATATAAGTGAACTTAATTTTACCCTGAGCAATCGCTTCTATTAGCCGCAAGACCTCGAAAATTGCCTCTGGCAGATCGTTAGTATAGATCGAAAATAGAGGTGGGCTATTAACTGCCCCCTGCGGTACACCTCTATTCACATTTCTTCGATGAGACTTTCGCGTAGTTTAAGAGTCAGAGATCGCAACACATTGTTCTCTGTTCGAAAGGAAACCCTTATACCAACTTAGAGCGGATTCCGACAATCCTATCGACGCCAGATTTGTCAAGAGTAAGCCGTGGTTCAATGTTTCAAAAGCACGGGAGAGATCTAACAAGCCAATCAAGATTACCTCAGAACAGTCCAACGACCGACCTATCTCATCAGAAACATGGAGAAGGGTTGTCTCAGCAGAGAACCCCTTCCTAAAGCCCGACTGGCAAGAAGGTAAGAACCCGTTTTTGTTAACGAAGACGTTTAGCTGTTGCACACAGATCTTCTCCAAGATTTTTGAGAGATAAGGTAGGATGGTGATTGGGCGAAGATCTTTATAAGAGCTCGGGCTTTCGCATTTCGGTAATGGGCGCACAATGCCTAGTTTCCAAGCAGACGGAAACGCTCCTACTGTTAATGAGGTGTTCATTATATCTAATAGTGCAGGAAGACAGGAGGGCAGACACAAATAAATCGATGAGCTGTTAATGCCATCTGATCCAGTTGCTGTGGAAGTGATTGACTTCATAGCATTATAAAGATGGTCCAAGTCGATCTGCCGAAATACTAGGGTGTTATCAGAGACTGATTCAAATTTGTTTGCCAAATCTCGTAAGTCCTGAAGTAGAGATTCTGAGTAATAAAATATTACTCTTAGTAATATTTTTTTTCAGTCAGAACGAATCTTACGGTATCTTACACTCATTTATAATTTCCTAACTTTCCCTGACTTTCCAGAATTCCCTGACATGTAGCAACCCTGAATTAATAAGATGTGAGGAGATTCAGGAGTATTTTCATGAAAATTAATGAAAACAAACACACAATAACATTATAAAAAGACTTTATTTCTCGATGAGTCTTGTACAAATGCGAATGAGTCTCGTGGTATAAATATGAATAACAAAAAATGCAGTATTTTTTTATCCTAAAAAGGATTTTGTTGGCAAAACAAGTTGAGCAGAGATATCGACACATCCCTCAAATAGTTATATATACAAATAGTGCTCTCGTTTT
>CAKNYM010054386.1:0-11779 GCA_932195095.1 Andricus curvator | reverse complement strand
TAGATGCATAAAGCTGAGTGATGTAAAATATAGAAAAGAAAATTTGAATCTGTTAAAAACTACTTTATTTCTTAATAACTATCCTTTGCAATTAATTAATAAAATTATTGAAGAAAGAATTTTTGAAATTTACAATAGTAGCAGCAAAAAGAATAAATGGATTAATTCATATTTCAATACAGACACTAATAACTGTGCGCATGCACAAACGATACGCTTCCAACTGTGCTCTCAATGCAATATTCCCAACCTTGCATTGCCACTTTTAGGAAATCTTCACGGAATTTTGTGTGCTATCTGGGCCAGAGTGAATATAGTATAAAAGGGAAGGGTACATTTTTAAATGAAGCAACTTGACATGTCCGTAACTGTGCACATCCATATGTACGTCTGAATTCGTGCACAGTTGGGCGTGTCCCATCAGTGCGCGTGCACAAATGGTACACTCCCAACCAGACCCATCCCATTCTCCGAGTTTTGCTTGGAAGCTGTTTTCGCTTACGATTTCCATTTAACGGGTGGAACTCATCCGTTGGTCGACAGGTGGCGCCATATCAATCCTGATCCACAAAAGCATGAAGTCTTATGGGGAAGTAAATAATTAACTAAAAATAAGAATATTGCCGATCAGTTCAGTTTACGAAATTAATACTGTGTAATTAATATTTTTGTAATTAATAATAATACCGGAACGTTCGCATTTTTAATTCATTATTCATTTCCTCATAAGACTCAATGCTTTTGTGGAACACTACGGATGTGACGCCGCCTATCATCCATCGGATAAGTTCCACTCGTCAACTGGAACTCGTAATTGACAAATACTTTTCTGAGTAGTTGGACAGGGCGGCTCCCAGATGTGCGATTGAAATTTAAACTCTAGGAGATCAACAAATTTTCTAGATTATTAAACTGATTGGCACCAATGATTTTCTAATCAATCAATCATTTTCTATCAATCAAGAGAATGGTATGCTTTAGCATCCCACAGAAGTCACCATTCGATTCCAACATACAAATACGTCTCTTAAAACAAACTAATCCTCTATTTCTTCTTGCAGCTTTATGTTCACAGGCCAGCCGTACCCCTAATAGCGATTGGCCTGATATTCCCGACTTGCAGCTACGTCTTGGCCCACCTTCTTCTTCTCGTCAGATACCTCACACTCCTACCGAGCCGGAACCTTTTCTACGTGCCAGGTCCAGGTCTCCTCGTGCCAGACTTCCTCTTACCAGGATTCTTGATTATGACGTACTGGGATATGGAATTGGACAACTTGGACTGCTTCGGCTTATTCCAAATAGATATCCGCACCGACGATTCGAATTTCGAAGATACACTTTTCATCCCGATTCGCGACTTCGACTGCGATTTAAACGAAATATATACGTGTTAATTCCAATCCGAGAACAAATTGTGTTAACAGCATCTAATGGTGACGTTTTTGCAATATTAGAGACTAGCGGTTTTTTTAGAGGAATATATTATGCCAGAGATAGATGGTACCGGGCGAAAATAAACATAGGAAGCGGCGAGGTTTCGAACTTGACACGAGAAGAATTGGAGGAAGTTCCAGTAGGCTCCCAGCGCCAAATAACTCGGAATTTTAGCATAGTAGTTGTAAATTACGATTCTTTACAGCTAAACCAATAATTCAATTTAAAGAAATGTAAAACTTCCCGTCATTTGCGCTTGATGCAAATGGATACCTAAGCAATAGTTGGTGGGAAATCCGACCGCTTTGACGTCACAGAGACCCTTTAATCAATATCGTAAAAAAAATTGAAACTTCACAATTAAATTTAAAATACTTAAAAAATTGCAAAAAAAATTTATTTACGTATATAAAATCAGATTTTACGAAAATACGTTTTGTATAGAAATGTGATATATTACTTTGGAAACAGCATATTGTTATACAAAATAAAATACCGTTTTTATCCTCTAAGCTTTTTTTTTGTATTTTGTTCAAAATGATAATATTACGAAATCTGAAAAAAAATAGACACGTCGTCACCCTGAAGTGATAGTATGCCATGTCCCTCAACTGTCAAACTGAAAAAATGTGCTTCAAAGTTTAACCATAATATACTCTACAAAAACGTTGTCAAATGTCGAAATAAGTTTATCGGTCAAAAATAATGCATGATCAAGAATATATTAGCACAAATTTTAATAATATTATGAATGTATTTTGGCTGATGTGGAAAATTGGTTTTGGACATGACGTAATATAAGATTAAAGAGATTCATTTTTTATCAGAATTATAGTACGCCATGTACACAAAATATTTATAAATGAACTATTTATAATGAAATTCTTAAGTAAAAAGTTTAACAGAATGATAGTTTGCATTATTCTGTTGTATTACATACCTCGAATTAAATTAGTTATTCGCTTATAGCAGTGCAAAAAAGGACATGACGTGATATAATTCTAACTTTTAATTAAGTTAACTATTTCAATTAATAATTTCAACAGGTGAGGACATGAATTTAAGGAAACAATTATTAAAAAACAAAGTTTAACCCTTACGGAGACTAAAAATAATAATAGTTGAAAAATTTCATAAAGTGGACATGGCGTAGTATAACACTAGGTCGACGATTTATTATTAGGAAATATAATAAGAAAAATGGTTCATTATTTTAAACAAATGATAAAATCTATACTAATTTCATTAATTAATCATGTTTATTATTGAATCAACTTATTTTTCAATTCCTGAGAAGTTTTTTTTGAACTGTAAATAATATGCAAGTATCATTTTGTGCTTTCGTAGTACATTGTACAATACTAAGCCATTTATTTTTCTCTATTCTTTGATATTTCTTAGTATATTTGCAGTCTAAATTTAATAAGGGAATATCCAAAATTGATTTGGATGGATTTCTCCAATTGAAATAAAATTTGGAATGAAACATCACAGAAAAGTTAAATAATTACTTGAGGATATGCACTGTTAGAAATGTTTGCAATTTTGGTATACATGGGCATAATAAATTTCCTATATGTTTACTAAATTCATTACACTTTGTAATTTTAGTATACTTACGTATACTAAATTTTTTTTCTGGAGTTATATGTATACTAAATTTATTAAGTGTACAGTAAGTTTCTTTCATGTATATGAATTTCATAGTTTCTGTATACTAAAATTCATATACGTGTTTACTATATTCAGCTGCGCAAGCGCGCTTCGATTTACGCGAGTCGGGCAACGTGGCCGGTAGCAGGCTCATACGCCGCTGCATTTGTTTGAGTCCCTTGTAAAGCTAAAAGGTTCGGCTTCTTTCTGCGAGGATCTGCGAAGTCTTCTCTTTAAAAGGTTTGTTCAATTTATTCACGTAAATGTAGCCTAACGATGTGATTGTTTGAAAATTAAACCTTTGTTCTTCAATTTCATTTTTCATCTGATCATGTTTGCAGATGATGAAGACGGAACCCACGCGAAACGGAATCCGTATACTGAATTTAGTATATGCGTATACTAAGTTTCGTATACATTTATACTGAATTTAGTATACGCGTATACTAAATTACATGTACGTGCATACTAAATTCAGTACATGCATATACTAAATTTACTGTACGCTGGTATACTAAATTTAATTTCAGGTTGTGCATTCTTGCTTCCATTACATGTATACTAAATCTAGTACAGATTTTTCTAACAGTGTGCAGTTTTCGATTCGCCACTTTAATCCACTGCCAGAAAAATATCGAGTGAGCCTTTTGAATCGAATGACAATTTCTGGCGAGGAGAACGAATTGTAAGCTCGCAACGCTTTTTTTTGTCGCACAAGGAGGCGTTTGAAATTACTTAAGACAGATCACAGACAAAAGTTTGAGGGTAAACTGAAAAATTTTTCGTACATTTCTTGACCGGAAATAAGCGTTTGATAAGGTGGACAAAAGTAAGCTTTGGAAAGTCCTGCAAGAGTGCGGAGTCAATGGAGGGCACCCAAAATCAATAAAAGCAATATATGCAGGTAGCAAAGCGAGTGTGAGGGTAAATGGACAACTGAGTGACTGCTGCGAAATTAGGTAAGGTGCTGTTTATTATATTCATGGATAAGTTTCGAAGAATGGCCCTCTTCGACTAAGGAGGTGCGGATCTCGGTACAGTGAAGTTTCGTGGGTTAGCGTTTGCAGATGATAAGGTTGTTATGGCAGGTTTCACAAATCAAAAGGCTAGCAGCAAGAACATCAGCGACAAATGGTAAACAGTAGAACATAAACTGCGCGAAGTATGAAGCCAAAAGCGAAAGGGATATAAATTCAGGTCGAAGTTGGCTCCAAATTAACCTCACCGTGACGTTGCAGATTTTTTACAACTCACAAATTCTATTTCATATTAACTATCTTGAATAAAAAGCTCTCGTGTTTACAATGCTGTTTGTTACGTTAATTTTAAGGGAGTACAGCTGTTCTAATTTTTAGTATGTAATTTCGTAATTCCGCGGTATCAAGAGAAAGCCATGTAGGTTTCTGCCACCTACGCAAACGATCGATCAAGATCCACCACCGTCTCATCTCCTTCAGATCTTCGCATCCACGACCCCTACATAGAGGAAATTACCCCGAGGATAGAATGGAGTAATCTTATTATAGGCAACCCCTTTTGAAACCCATGGCAGGATAGACAGTTCTGCCAATGAAGGATAGAAGGGATAGCAAAAATTATCGTTGGTCATCTGAGATCCAAGGCATGTTCCTGGTAAAGATTGACCGAGGCCGTTACCACCCAAATTCTGCACAGTATTAGGTAATTTCGCCTAAAAATTATTATCTTTGTTAATGCTTCTGTTGTGTGCAGACGTTTCTCGGCTTTTATGCCATTTTTTGTGTGTTTTCTCTATATCGGGAGCCTCGACGAGCCCACTCCGCACCTGCAGTAAGGAGAAGAGGGCTTCTCGTTCTTCACCCTGACACCAGGATACAGATGGTCTTGAAAGCAAGAATGAACGACTCTTGCCTCTCCCACAACGGCGGTTGATAAGGCCTTAAAAAGAGAAGGAAGAACGATAAGATGGATGAATCGAAAACGGACCTCATCGGCTGTCTTTCTCCCGACCGTTGCGAATTATAGAAACTGAGTTCGCGCGAGCCGGCCCTCCCCTCCCCCCCGAATCATGTGATCACCCGCTTCCTGTAATACGGCGCTAATCACGAGAGTCGCTCTCTTAACGTTTGCAAACTGTCCGTGTCAGTACGCAGACGAGACCTTGCCCCGCAGCTTAACCCAGGTAGGACGCCAAGTCTCTAATGGTCTGGCCAAGCAGTATCCCTTTTTCTTTTTTGTTTTGTCCTTTTTGTCCTGTTTCTTAGTGCCAAATTGCCAATCATTAATATGTGCCGTGATATTTAGTTTCTTTAATTTTACCTACATTTGCGATACTTTTGCCAAGACTGGCGCCCTAAAATCTAGGTTATTTTTATCGTTCAAATTGTTTATTTAAAAAGTCACAAATCGTGGGTGTGGTGAGCCCACACTTGTAGTTATTTATAACTACAAGAAAAACCTAGAAACACTACCCGAATCGGGTAGTGTCACGCCTACCCTGAAAGGGAAATGGTTTAATGGTATAACTTAATCCGATTAGGGTCCAGTACCAACACATCCTCCAAAGGCAGATGGTCTGATTCAATCTGAGGCAGAGCAGAGGTGCAGCAATCAAGAAGGCAATTGAAATAGCAACATACGAACAGAGATGCAATGCGCCTTTATTTTTTTGCAGAGAAAAGTCGGCAAAATGTGAGAAGAGAACACCATCGTCTCTTCTTACTTAAGTACCCAGAGCTAGCAATAAGAATAATTGAGCAGAATCCAGCAGACCAAGAACGCTCAATATCTGTAAAAAGATTTATTTCGGCTATTGAAATAGATGCCATCAAAATGGAAGTAAAACAGCAGCTTCCTATTGATGAACTTCCTCTGGAAGGTGTAGATAACAATGACCTGATTGAAGCTGAAGACATAGATTCATGTAAACAGCGAAATTCGAGAAAAACTATAACACCTAAAAAGAATTTCAGTCACGCTTTACTAGAGTTCAGACATGTAGAACCAACACAAATGCATTCTCTGCCTAAGATTTACATCACAAAAGATGTGCGTGCACTAATAGAATACCTAAATAGCATTGTATACTGTGCAGCTGAGGCAACCATTAGAACGTTGGGCCGAAGAACTAGGCCTAGAAATGCAGTATTTGCCCCAAAAAGGGAGAGAGATCCACAATGGAAAATCAGGTTCGATATTGATGTCAGCAAAGCAAGGTACAAATTGGGTCGATTGACCCAATATATGAAAGGAAATAGAACCAGAAAGCTGTTACACCATGTTACTAAACTCATCTACCCTCGGTACATCAAGACATTGACACCAGCAATATTGGATGAGATTATACACTCCGAACTATAGAGACATGATGTTCTTACTGCTAGACTGCCTCGGTACAAGAAAATCAGTGCCAGAAGGCTGCAAAATCGAACCTTTCAGGCAGACAAAAGAATGTTTTACCGTGAACTACTGGTCGGGTGTTTGGGGAAAAACGAACAGAAGCAATTTGGACGCTGTGCATTTTAACATGTGGGGAGATTACGATATCCGTGGCGACAAAGTTTTAATGTGAACGCCCATAGGATTTTTTTCGAGAAACACGAATTAAAATTAAATACTATAAGGTTAAACCGATACCCCTTTTCCAACGTCACACTCCGTCCCCTTTTCCAACTCCTCATGGGGGGCGGGAAGGCACCCCTGTGACTGATCACAGAAATGATGTAAGGTCACACTCCCATCCATTTTCCAACCCCTCATGGGGGGCGGGAAGACACCCTATAGGAATCCGCATTGATACTTTGTTCCACGGATATCGCAATCTTGCCTAATATTAGAAAAAAAAAAAACATTTTTTATAGTAAAATGTTAATTCCAAAAGTACTTCTCCTTTTCATGCCAACTGGCTGGACGACAAAGTAGTAATCATCCGGCTGTTGAATTCCGTTGAATTTCATTATATTTGATAAAACTGGTTTCCATTAAATACCTTTAAATCATATCGAATATTATCATAGTTCATTGAATACTTGTTTCAGTTCAACTAATGTTAGTAAAGTAATGACGATATTTTGAAGGGATGGTGATAATTCTAGTTTTTAATTATCCTAATTATAGTTTGACTCAATCCAATTTAACCATGATCCGAGTTCCAACCCGCGAGTAAACTCACATGCCGAATCAAAAAATATTTATTTAGTTTTGTAAACTTCGCCCAGATGTAGGCTCCGGAAGCTACGACCAGGATCCTTCTCCGAAATATCGATTCCGATGCAACCGGAGGCCTATGTCGTCCGACTCGCCACTTCTCACCACACCAGAAGACGATCGAGTCGAGAAAATCTCCTCACTATAATCCAGAAGCGAACGTCCATGGAAAGGTCATGGATCACCCATCACTTCACTTCGCGATAATCCGAAAAGAGGCAGAAACACCGCACACCGTTCAAGTAAGTAAGTATACCATTAAGCCATTTCCCTTTCAGGGTAGGCGTGACACTACCCGATTCGGGTAGTGTTTCTAGGTGAATAGTTTCTTGTAGTAAATAACTACAAGTGTGGGCTCACCACACCCACGATGTGCCAACAGCACGCAGTATTCTCGAATGGTCACCCATCCAAGTACTAACCGCGCCCAACGCTCCTCAAGAATCACTCATTATCAAGTTGAGTACACTATACGTTAGAGCAAGCATTATGCCTTTTTGAATTCATAGATCGGAATTCGAATCGACCATCAATATCATTTTAAGAAATGCAGCGCGTTGAACTGGGTCTCAGAAAGAGGTCACAAGTGCCCGGCACGAAAGTCGGAACGGAACTGACAAAAGAAAACTGGATACTGCCCGGCCAAGCTGAGCGAGCCACTATAACGAAACACTATCCATTCATGCCTGTGGTCGCATTTCTCAATTATAAACTTGTTTTAGATATTTACTAAATCAAATTGAATAGGTTCAAAAAAGTATCGACAATTAAATTTATCTGAATTCTATTAAATTCTTTGTGCTTCATTGAACTCCCATTAATTCCGATGATTTTCATGAAATAATACTGAGTTCTATTAAATTCCAAATAATTCCATTGAACTTTAATTAACTCCGTTGAGTTTCATTACATTCTACTGAAACCCAATTTAATTTTGAAAAATGCCCTTCAAATTCTATTGAATTCCATTCATTTCCGTTGAGTATTGGATTAATTCGACTGAATCCCAATTAACCCCAGAGTTAATCAAATTCTATTATGTACATTAAATTTTACTTCATTCCGTTAGATTCCATGAAGTTTGATTGAATTCCATAAAATTCCATTAAGCGCCATCAAACAACGCTGAAGTTTAATTCATTTCATTGAATTATTCCTAATAAATTCAACTGAATTTCAAATATGTCTACTCAGTTTTAGTAAAATCCATTGAGCTCTATGACGAAGCTATTAGTATTCACCAGTCAGATGGGCAGCAGAATTCTGGGGAAGTGGAGCTACAAAATACCCATACAATTTTAGATAATAATGTGGAAATTTGTAAATGCGAAAAAATTGAAGAATACGATTCTGATAAAGACTACACATCAAATATGGAAGAAACGGAAGAATCGGAAGAATTGAATCCTTCTGGCGAACAATCTGTTTTTGGTGAAGTGCACGTGGGCATTCTAGACTCCGAAAATATGGACTAAACAAAAATCTTAGCTAAAATGTTTCTACTTCTTATTGTTAAACACATTGCAACGGAACCTAATTTGCAAAGCTCTATTCACGGAATAAGTTCTTCTTTCGATACGTACCATGAGCAATTTATGTCTAATTTAGAGAATAGCAATTTTCCCGAGCAGGAAAAAAAGCAAATACTGAATTTTTACAGGGAATCCTTATCATTACGCCCTAGCCATTCTTCCCTTTCAAGACGCTTTTGAAGTAGTAAATTCAACAGGGTCGTCAAAAAAATGATTTAAGCTTAAAGATTGTCCATATATTACGTAAGCCGTTTTTCTTTTGTTTATATCGTTGTGTCCTCATCTTCACAGAAATTTTGTTCTCGTATTTATTTAAACAAAAGAAAAACGGCTTACGTAATATATGGACGATATGGCTCTCGGTAAGCTAGCGTATTTACGGTCAAAGACGGCTGGAATATGATACTGAAAGAAATGATGCGAGACGTGTGAATTTTGGAGTCTGAAGGAATATCGATTTCATTTCAGGAACAGTAAATTGAATATTCCGGTACTTTTGATGCAATGCTGGGTGATAGTTTAGGTAGCCATCACATAGGAGGCTTTTGTGAAAATTTTAGCAAGTCTATCTATTATTATCAGTTTTGCGAAATCACCAGAGTTTAGCTGAAGGCTGGTCATCGCGGCGTCCAAATCTTGAGAAGTTTTGAGAGTTATACAGAATGCTGTGATAATGCTGAAAAATTGAAGAAAATGGTGACACGTGTTAAACCAAATTCGGTTTTAAATACTTCCCTTCACTATCTCGTACGGAGACTTAAACGAGCATGTACAGACTTTCAGATTTT
This sequence comes from Andricus curvator, assembly GCA_932195095.1. Lineage (NCBI taxonomy): Eukaryota > Metazoa > Arthropoda > Insecta > Hymenoptera > Cynipidae > Andricus > Andricus curvator. The sequence goes on along the minus strand of CAKNYM010054386.1, from coordinate 2,184 downwards.
GCGGCGAAAATAAAGAGATGCTTCCTCCCATCGAAGGTGGAAACAAGTTAATTGAGACTGCTAGCGAAATTCGGCGATTCATGATGATATTCCTTGTCATTGTTGCGGTCAGAATTACAGATTTTGAAGATGACGTTTGGTTGATGTTAATGCATCTTCGAGAAGTTTGTGCTTTAGTATGTGCTCCTACAATATCCATGGAGCAAGTTGCTCTTCTACAAGAAGAGATCCACGAATATTTAGATCTGAGGATACATTATTTTGAGAAATTCCTTTGCTACCAAAGCATCGTTTCATTGTTCATTATCCGTCTTTACTTGTACAGTTTGAACCGTTGAAACATCTATGGACTTTACGATTTGAAAGTAAACATAGCTATTTCAAGAATATTGTGAGGCGAAGCAAGAACTTTAACAATCTTACGAAACTTTTATCACGCAAACACGAGCAACTTCAGTACATCTGCATGTCTGATGAATCGATATACGATTCTAAAGCTTCCATAAAAAGAATCGTGACACTCATGAAGAAAGTCGAACACTTGTTTTTGATTTACTGAAAGCAGGAAAACCTCTATTTGTGAGTACAGAGATTAACTTTGGAGAAATTATATACAAGGAACGCATTTGCGTCGGTAAAAGCCAGTATGGAAACTTTATAATAATGACATTAGATAAAATTCTAATCGACAAGTCTAAAAAGGATATACATTTTTTTTGGAAATTTGCAAGAGCTTGTGTAAAATTAACAAGTTGGTTGTTACGAGGAATTTGACGCCGTTGAATATGAACCTGTGCAGCTCTTAACTACGGCATTTGAAAATCGAAAAGGGAACCCGTATTATTGTAATTTAAATTTGTAATATATTAGAGACTAAAACGACTATCCGAAGGCAGTTTGTATATATATATATATATATATACATATATGTAAATAATTTTTGTTATTTCTACTCCCTTTCATTTTCCTATCACCGCCGGATTCGATAGACCATTTACTTTGGACTTGTGATTACGAAAGTAGTAGGTATTGTGAGACGTAGATCGTCTTTCCATGGATTATATACTTATAATACTTTCAAGTTCAGTAATGTATGATATCGTGCAGTATTTACGAAATTTCCAATAAAGATTGTAACAAAAAAGTTAGCTTTCAACGAAATTACAGATGAATTTAAAAAAAAAAGACGGATTTTCAACTAGTGGGACTTTTAACGATAAAAGATTAAATTTGTACCAAAAGAGACGAATCGTTTAGAAAATTGTTGAATTTTTTAACATAAAAATATGAATTTTCAACAAGAAACTTCATTTTAAACCAAATAATTGAATTTTCAACCAATTAGATGAGTTTCCCACCAAAGAGATTTATTTTATACTAAAAAAGACGAATTTTAAAAGAAATAGTTAAATTTTCAACCAGAGATTCATTTTCAAAGAAAATTATAAATTTTCTACCAACAAATTAATGAATTTTTAAAACATGTTGTATAACTTTTAACCAAGTACTTGAATTTTTATCCAAAAAATATTGATTTTCAATGAGAAATATATTGCATAACTGATATTTCAACCAAAAAAGATTAATTTTCAACCAGTTGCATACCTAACAAAAAAAAGATGACATTTTTACCAAAAGAGACGCTTTTACTAGAAATTTTTTTTATTTTTTAACATGAAAATATGAATTATCAACAAGTAACTTAATTTTAAATAAAATAATTGAATTTTCAACCAAATCGATGAATGGCCTACCAAGTTGAATTTGCGAACAAAGAGATTCATTTTTAACGAAAATTATGAATTTTCTTTCCAAAATGAATTTTTAACAATTTCGTTCAACTTTTAACCCAGCTATGGAATTGTTAACCAAAAAGGAATAATTCTCAACGAGAAATATATTGCATAACAGATATTTCAACGAAACAAGTTCAATTTTTAACCAGTTAGATTTTTAACAAAAAAAAAGATGACATTTTTACCAAAAGAGAAACATTTTCTAGAAAATTGTTTAATTTTCAACACGAAAATATGAATTTTCAACAAGAGAATTCATTTTGAACCATATAATTGAATTTTCAACCAAATAGATGAATTTTCAAAGAAATAATAGTTAAATCTTCAACCAAAGAGATTCATTCTCAACGAAAAATATGAATTTTTAACAATGTTGTTCAATTATTAA
>CAKNYM010054373.1:0-12614 GCA_932195095.1 Andricus curvator | reverse complement strand
GAGCCGGAGCTCTCGGGCGATGGGGTCGCCACATCCCTACGCCACAAATTTACTATTATTATTATTACTATTATTATTATTATACCATTAAGCCATTTCCCTTTCGGGGTAGGCGTGACTTGCTCGGGTGGAAAATAGTAGTGTATAAATATTTTAGATTGATCTAGAATTCTCCTGTTATTTATTCAAATGACACGTTCGTTCCGCAACACTGCTCCGACCCATGTCGCTGATTAATCTCTCTAGCGATCACCCAAAGTGAAGAGCCTCACAAAATAGTTATGTGTGGTTCCCCACTTGGGCCCATTAGTATCCAAGGTGTTTGTTTCAGGTGTCATTCACTCTATTGTCACTCTGTTTACAAACTATTTGTCGCCACACTTCTCTTTCCTGGCATACTACTCTAGCTTCCTTCACGTTTATGCATTCTTTCATGCAAGCTCTCGTGTTTCTATGGCTTCTTATGTCTATTCGGATTAATGTCTCATTCACAGATTCTAACCATTCTTTCGGCGATCTACCTTTCGGCATTCTGCCAATTACTTTGCCTTAATACATTTGTTTCGTCAGTTGTTCATCTTTCATTCTTTCAATATGTCCGAACCATCTTAACTGATTTCTTTCGCGTAATTTTACTCCTGTCCTTTTCTTGACAGGTCCATGTCTCGCTACCGTATAGTACAGTCGGTACGAATATAGAATTGTGTATGGCCATTTTAGCTTTTTTTGATATGTTTTTATTTCTGAGAATGGACCCTGCTCTACCGATAACCTTCTTAACCCTATTTATGAAATGACCAATAACCTTAAAGTAGTTGCGGTAAATGTGGCGCTGCGGTCGGGATTGAGAGGGTACTTTTTTTATTCGTATATGGGTAATTCTCCACAGATAGGGCACTTTTATGTGCATGGATTATATTATTATAAAACTACTTGTTGTAAAACTTGGTAAAGATCTTTATTTAGTACCTCATAACAAGTTCCATAGTAAAAATTAGGTTATATTATTGAAAAACAGAGTAAAAAAATGTTATGTACCTGAAAAAATCGCTTTAACAGATGTCCACATATGCCTGAGGAAAATTTTGGAGTCATGTAGGAAATAAATAATGAACTGCTATAGGTTTCAAAAATGTTGACCTCTCAACAAAAGTTTTAAGAAGTCAGTGAAAAAAAATCGCTAAAGAACGTAACAAACTTCACTGTAAAGATAATTTTATTGTGAACAAATTCTCTATGCATGGCACCGTGATATATTAATTATAAATAAAGTTACAGTTGGGCGAAGGTACAAAATCACGGCCAACAGCGTCAATTTCACGACAGAAAAAGAAATCCTAGAAAAATTAATTGCTAATAACAAATTATTTAATAATTTTGAAACTTTATTTCATATTTCATTGTATTATTTGAATTTGTTTACTTATTTGAAGCTTTAGCTGAGCTTTCTAACACAATTTGGAGCTGAGATATGGTCCTCCTCTATAATTAATTCTATAAGCTACAATTATTTTAATTCTACCATTTTTATGATGCATACATTTACAAAAAATGTCAAGGAATTCGCTTGATTTTTTTCGCCTCATTTCTATTGATTTTTCAACAAAATATAACAAGTCAAAGTTCACTGTCGTAAAATTGACGCTGTTGACCGTGTTTTTGTACCTTCGCCCAACTGCAACTTTATTTATAATTAATATATGACGGTGTCATGAATAGAGAATTTGTTCACAATACAATTATCTTTACAGTGAAGTTTGTTACGTTCTTTAGTGATTTTTTCACTCTCTTATTCAAACTTTTGTAGAGAGGTCAACATTTTTGAAACCTATATTAGTCAAACCTTGATTTAGTGTCGGGTTTGAGACTGTCGGTGACATTAAATCCAGGCTCTCCGAACGTAAACAGTTAGGGGCGTATGAACCGTTTGCGGTGAATTTTACTGTGTGGTTAAAAATATTTTGAAAATTGTTTTTCTAGTATGGAGACAAGGGTAAACTATATATTTAACGGAAATCAGAAAGAAAGTTTGCTGTTACACGCTAAAATAAATATGTTTCCTGCTTGCGTACTTAAAACGTTTGCGGGCCGTTGATAATTTCGTTTGAAGTGAGAGCTTTATCTTGAATAATCGGTCCAGATACTCTGTCTCTCACTTGATTAAAACATTCGAAGACAGCAGCGTCCAAAAGTACATCAATTTTCGTGCAATCATGTATAATGCATAAGCAAAACACCTCGTCTACAAAAAACACAGTTTTCACAATTCTCACGTGAATACTTGACAGTTGGAGGTTATAAAACACTATAGTGGGACTCCGATGCTTGAAGTAGATCGGACTTCTCTTTCTACCTTGTGAGATAGAGACGATCCTATCGTGTTCCAATGCACAATCACCAAATGACACATCTTAATGGTTTGATTTGTAATTTTAAAAGATTTATGCACAAACTAGGACTTAATTAGTACTAAATTCCTGCGCAAAGGAGAATTCGATACCACTAATAGTTTTCAAGTTTCACATGCCAGTCACTTGAAGTCAGCATTACATGTTTTTGACCAAAATTTCCGGGCACAAAATTTCATTTTTGCGGCATAAAGTAGCACTAAATAAGCACTGCATTCCTGCACAAAGGAGAATTTGATACCACTAATAGTTTTCGAGTTTCGCATACCGGAGTTGTGGCTTCAGCTGAAGCTGGCACTACTACATTTTTTTGACCAAAATTACCGGGCACCACATTTTTGTTCTGCAGCATAAATTAGCACAAAATCAGCAGTTAATTATAGCATAGTGCCCATATCGATAAGACAATGTTGTAATTCCAGCTTCCGGGACCTACCACAAGTGAAAATTACATTTAAGCGACTTATGACCTATATCATCATAGATGGCTCATTTATTAAGGCCAAATGAATGCCCCTATTGTTCAATTTAATGCTCTGCTTTTGAAAAAAAACAGAGATTACGCTGCCTGATCGCTAAAATGACACGTGAAAATCAGGCAAGCATTTTCTTTATCAAATTTTTTTTACAACATAATTGAGAACTCAATTAGGGCTAATTTGATGGCCTATTGATGGCAGCTCAACGTCAAGCCAGCATAACTTCTGTTCTTCAATAATAAGCGAGTCCTTAATTACTCTCTAAATTTGAAACAGTGAGAAATGTAGCACTAATTGAAATCAGTAAGGATTTTCACTGAAAATTAGTGAAATCGCAATGATTTAAATGTAAATAGTATGGAATTAAAAGAAATATGATAAAGTCAATACTTGCCTTATTTTCGCGTATCACCTTAACATTCAGCCAGCATAATCCCTGTTTTTTTTAAACCAGAGCATTAAAATTGGTTATAGGGCAATAAATTAGCCATTGATGAGCCCTCGCATATGCTATGGACAGATTTGCCATGTTTGCATAATTTGTATTTAGGGTGGTTTTTGAGTGGCAGGGGTTGATTTTGAAAAATGTGTTTTTGTGGTTTTTGAGATCCTTAAATGAGCCCTTAATTATGTCATAGGTTAGATCTCGATTCAATATTATTTTCACGTGTGGTTCCGTCAACTTAGCGTTTAGCCAGCGTAATCCCCGTTTTTTTTTAATAGTGGAGCATTAAATTTGGCAGTAGGGCATTAAGAGAGCCTCAAATGAGACCTTAATTATAATATAGACTGATTTACAATTTTTGCGTAATTTGTATTAAGGGTGGTTTTTGAGTGTTAAGGGTGGCTTTTGGAAAATATGTTTTTCTGGTTTTAGAGAGCCTTAAATAAGCCCTTAATTATGTCATAGGTCAGAACTCGATTAAATATCATTTTCACGTGTGGTTTCGTCAGCTTAACGTTAAGCTAGCGTAACCCATATATTTTTTTAAATAGTGGGGCATTGAATTTGGCAATAGGGCATTTAATGAGCTCTTAATTATGAAATAGGTTTTACCTCGATTGGAGCATGTGGTTACATCAGGTTAACGTTAAGCTAGCATAACCCACGGTTTTTAAAAAAAATATTGGGGCATCGAATTTGGCAATAGGGCATTAAATTAGCATTAAATGAGCTCTTAATTATGAAATAGGTTTTAGCTCGATTGGAGCATGTGGTTACGTCAGGTTAACGTTAAGCTAGCGTAACCCACGGTTTTTTTTTAATATTGGGGCATCGAATTTGGCAATACGGCATTAAATTAGCATTAAATGAGCTCTTAATTATGAAATAGGTTTTAGCTCGATTGGAGCATGTGGTTACGTCAGGTTAACGTTAAGCTAGCGTAACCCACGGTTTTTTTTAAATATTGGGGCATCGAATTTGGCAATACGGCATTAAATTAGCATTAAATGAGCTCCTAATTATGAAATAGGTTTTAGCTCGATTGGAACATGTGGTTACGTCAGCTTAACATACCTCAGTCAATTAGCTGTATTAAAACCTTCATTAGACCCGGTCACGAAGAAAATCGTATCCTCGGGTTGAAAAGTAATGTATAAGATCAAAACAACGATATCATTTTCTGCTATATATTTATATTGTTTTATTATTATTATACCATCAAGCCATTTCCCTTACGTTGTAGGCGTGACTTTCTCGGTGAGGAAAGGAGTAATGTGAGGTAGGGGGTATAGATTTTTTAGATTGATCTAGAATTCTCGTGTTATTTATTTAAATCACACGTTCATTCCGCAAACACTGCTCCGACCCAGGTTGCTGATCAATCTCTCTAGCGAATACCCCGAGTGAAGAGCCTCACAAAATTGTTATGTTTGGTTCCCCACTTGGGCCCATTAGTATCCAAGGTCTTTGTTTCAGGCGTCATTCACTCTATTGTTACTCTGTTTATAAAATATTTGTCGGCACACTTTTCTGTCCTGGCATACTTCTCTAGCTTCCTTCAAGTCCATGCATTTTTTCATACAAGCTCTCGTGTTCCTATGGCTTCTTATGTCTCTTCGGATTATTGTCTCATTCACAAGATTCTAACCATTCTTTCGGCGGTCTACCTCTGGGCAGTCTGTCATTTACTTTACCTTTATACACTTGTTTGGTCAGTCGTTCATATTTCATTCTTCCAAGATGTCGGAACCATCTTAACTGATTTCTTTCCCATATGTCAACTAGTGTCTCTCCTGTACCACATTCTTGGAGGATTATCTCGTTTCGGGCTTTGTCCATTAGTGTTTTCCCGCATATTGTGCGCAGAGGTTTCATGCCAATCGCGTTAGTAGATGAGTAAGGCGGGTTCTAACTCAACATTCCTACCTTACCTACATCGAGAAGATTCTAGCTGCAGTGGTTCGTGTCCGTGCTAAATTTGTCTAGAAAAGTGTTTCATGTCCGTGCTAACCTTCTAGAACATTTTCGAGGGTCCTGGTGACGTCATCATGCATTCCTACCTTACCGAAATTGATACAAGAGGGGTACTGGACCTACTTTACCGACATCGAGAACATTGTATAGCTGACGTCATAATAGTATATTGCATTACAAGTGGTAGGCGATGGCCTTTTCGTGACAAGTGCAGCGTTTTTAGGACGAGTCGTAGGTGAGGGCACCGAAGGTGCCCGAACCAAAGACGAGTCTAAAAACACTACACGAGTCAAGAAAAGGGCCTACCACGAGACATGCACGAACATTTTTACAACAAGATCATGAAAAGCTACAAACGCGTGACTGCATTCAGAAATAAGGTTATAAAAGCCGGTAGCCTCTCCGCCGCTAGGTGCGCTATAGTTGCTCAAGTCAAAGTTGCGGGAAAATTTAAATTGTATAAATGAAAAATTACTTTTTTAATACAAATTACTAATAAAAGTTTATAGTTTACTCATAAAAAATGTTATCAGTTTGAAAAGAAAAAATTTAATATTTTAAGTATTGATTAGTTTTTGTAGCGTATATATTTCTGCACGGTAAGTCGCGAGACGAGCGCGCTACAGTTGTCGCTGAAAACATCGACCTATTTCCGTCTTTATCTAACTATCTTCCTTTCACTTATTGTGAAAATGTGGAATGCTTACGAAAAGAGGCCTTTTCGTAAGCATTCCTCATTTCGTACGTTCTTTATTCGCATCGTTCGAAATGCACCACATTACACACAGATCATAAGTACGAAAACACGCCATTTTCATGATAGTATTGTAAAAAATAATATTGCGCAATTTTGCTAGTCGAATTGATACAAACAGCTTCAAGGTTACTTCTTATCTCAAGCATGTCGCGTAAATACTTTCAAGGTTATATTTTGCTTTGTCCTGTCAATTTCTACTGCGCCATATAGTTATTGCAAGAAAAACAAGGATGATTTATTGCTTCCTTAGAGATTACATATTTATGTAGTGCGCAAAAAGGTGCAGGTGTACAGATGAAATTTGATACGCAGGGCTATGCATGACATCCTGTTTTGTCTATAAATTTGATTTATTGCTTCCTTATAGATAACATATTCAATGAAAAATTCCTGTCTTTATTTAGTGCGCAAATAATTCGTGAGAAACATTCTTCTGCAGTCTGGAACCTTCTATAACTCAAAAAGGTAGATATATTACTATTAGAGAACATTCTTGATTACTGTATCAAATTATAGTAGATAAGTAAGGGGGTTTCTGGCCCGATTAGTATTAGTGCGTGTCTGTGTGAGGTAAGCCTGTGTGCGTGTGTCTGTGTGAGGTTGACATCGAGACCGTTCTAGAACATTCCTTTGATGACGTCACAGTCATATTGCGCAATTGTGCCAGCTAAATTCATGTAACAACAGGTTCAAGGTTATTTCTTATCTGAAGAATTTGTCGTGTAAATACTTTCAAGGTTGTATTTTGCTTTGTCCTGGCAATTTCTACTGCGTAATATAGTTATTGCAAGAAAAACAAGGATGATTTATCGCGTTTCTAACTCAAAAAGTAAGACGGAGTCTGGATACGCGTTACAAGGCGGGTTCTAAGCCACGGTTTCTAAGCCACTTTTACAAGACGGGTTCTAAGCCACTTTTACAAGACGGGTTCTAAGCCACGGGTTCTAAATAACTTGTACAAGACGGACTCTGGATATGTATTCTCGGAGGGTCCTGGTGATATCATAGAATAATATTGCACAATTCTGAATTCATACAACAACAGGTTCAAGGTTATTTCTTATCTCAAGCATTTTTCGCGTAAATACTTTCAAGGTTATATTTTGCGTTGCAAAAAAGAATTATATCCCAAACATGTCGATTATAATGTAGAATCTTCTAGAATTTTTAAAGATAAAGAGAAAGATACAATTAAAATTAAAATTAAAAAATATTTGAATAATATGGTTAAGAGATTGTCTACAGGAATAAAGCATTTCTTATGGTAGGTCATATGTTCAGAATTCTTATCGCTTCATTCCGGCATCGAGTAGCGAGCGAGGACTAGAGAGATAACGTCCAGACTTGTTTTAGACGTTTTGATTTCAGAAGCAGCATATATGCATCGGCAGTCTCAAGCTGCACACATTTCATTAGACTCTGCTTTCGTTCTCTAGAGATCAGTTCTTTTTACTGCTCGCAAAAGTTCGCTTTCTTAGTCGACCCGCACAGTTTGATATTCATTCTTTTGCCATATGCTAGGTCCAGTCAACCTCTCGATGTGTTAGATGAAATAAGATACTGCAAAACAATTTCGAGACTCAAGAGAGATAATACAGCGTGCATTTTATTCCAAGCTTTTTCACACGTGCTTTAACTTATATATATTAAGAGTGCACTGTCCGAGACTTATCGCTTCTTAACGACACATGATATGAGGTCACATAACTTTTTTATTCACAGATATATGCTCGTTTTTCATCATCTTTTTCATCTCTTATTTAGGAAGGGCAGTTTTGCCTATTACACGTTGAAGATTTAAATTTATAAGAAAAAGAACCTAAATACAAAGCAAATATTTTGAAATTTTCAAACATCCACTAAAGCTACTGTATAATATAGTTTTATAGAAATCGAGGATGATTTATTGCTTTCCAGCTAAATAATTTAATTCTGCGGTCAAATTTTTTTCTACAATGTTGAATCGTTTTAGAACTTTGAAATAAAGAGGTAGATATATTTACTATCAGAAAACATAAAAACCTACCTTACCGATATTCTACAGCTGTAGTGCTTAGTTTCTAGAATATTCTTAATAACGTCATCAACTTATACTACGAAATTTCTGGAAAGAATTTTCGTAAACAAGTTGAAGGTTATTCTAATGACACATTACATTTTGCGTTGCAAAAAATTATATTCCAAACGTGTCGATTATAATGTAGAATCTTCCAGAACTTTGTTGCATCATATGACGCAATATCTGGCAACATTGTGCAAAAGTCTCCAGAAAAATGGTAGAGGGGGTAAGCGTCTATAAAAAGAGCTATGTGCTTAGTTTCTAGAATATTCCTGATGACATCATCAAACTATACTGAGCCATTTTTCGTAAACAAGTTCAAGGTTATTTTCAATGACACATTACATTTTGCGTTGTAAAAAATTATATCCCAACGTGTTGATTATAATGTAGAATCTTCTAGAACTCAAGGATAAAGAGGAAGATAAAAAAAATTAAAATTAAGAAATATTTCAAGCCAATCGAATAATATAGGTAAAAGAGTATCTAAAGGAATAAAGCATTTCTTAGAGTAAGGTCATATGCTCGGAATTCTTATTGCTTTATTCTAGTGTCGAGTAGCGAGCGAGGACTCTAGATAATGTTCAGATGTGTTTAAACGTTTTGATTTTAGAAAACATTTGATGCACTGACCGTCTAAGTCTACATTAATTTCATTAGTCCCTGTTTTCGTTCTCTAGAGATCACTTGTTTTTACTGCTCATAAAAGTTTGATTCCATAGTCAACCCACAACGTTTGATAATCATTCTTTTGCCATATGCTAGGTCCGTCAACCTCTCGACGTTTTACATTAAATAAGATACTGCAAACAATTTCGAGGCTCGAAAGAGAGATAATACAGAATGCATTTTATTCCAGGCTTACTCACATATTTGGAAATACCAGTTTTGCCTATTACACGTTGAAAATTTAAAATAAATGTATAAAAAAACAAGCTAAATACAAAATAAATATAATCAAATATTTCGAAATTTTCAATCATCCACTAAAGCTACTGTATTAGTAGATGGGTAAAGCTGGGTTCTGAACTAAAAAGTAAGATGGAGTCTGGATACGCATTAAAAGACGGACTTTGGATCTCACTTTTGGGCCACTTTTACAAGACGGACTCTGGGTATATATTCTAAGAGGGTCCTGATGACATCAAAGAATAATATTGCGCAATTATAAGAACCGAATTCATTTAAACAGCTTCAAGGTTATTTCTGATCTCAATTAAACATTTCGTGTAAATACTTTCAAGGTTACATTTTGCTTTGTCCTTGCATTTTCTACTGAGTCATATGGTTATGAGAATAAAAAACAAGGATGATTTATTGCTTCCTTATAGATAACATATTCAACTAAAAATTCCTGTCTTTATTTAGTGTGCAAATAATTCGTGAAAAAAACATTCTGCAGTCTAGAAAGACTTCTGGAACTTTAAGATATATTATTAGAGAACATTTTACAGTTAAAGTGGTTCATGTCCGTGCTAAGTTTCTGAAATATTTTGATAACATCATCCTGAATTCCTACCTTATCAACATTGATACAAGAGAGGTACTGAACCAGGGAGACAGAGCCACTTTTTCACGAAAGGGCTACTGTGCCAAATCTATGTATTTAGGTGCAAGATATTGGACCACTAATACAAGAGGGATACTGAGCCACTTTTTTACAAGAGGGTTACTGAGTCACTTTTCCAAAAGGAAGGTGCATCTCTACTTTACCGGCATCAAGACCATTCCACAGCTGGTCACAAAATAATATTGCGCAATTGTAAGTGCCAAATTTGTCTAAGCAGCTTTTCTAGAAAAAGTTTCAAAAAACATTCTACATGTAGTTTGATAATAATAATAATCTGAGGATATATAATAATGCATAATTATTCAATGTGTGTTCGGTTTATTGGAAGAGCTTGCTCAATTGACACTACTGAAAGACAGTTGAATTAAAGTATTTATTAAAAGAATAGTGGTTTGTTCGATAATGGCTTTTCAGTGAAAATTGTATGATCAATGAAATAATATTCATATTTGAAAATGTTCAGGATATGAAAGGAAGATTAATAGCAGAGATGGTAATACGTATATGTATAGTGGAGAATTCTGATTTATGAATACAAATGCATATATTGCTTTCCACGAAAGAAAAAGGAGAAGGAACTCATTTTTTAAAAATATTTTACTCTTATTATATCATACGTAACAATAAAAATGATGAATATACCATAGAAAAAGTATAAATCCAACCAAGACAAAGAAGCATCCAAATAAGTGCTGAAACGAGAGCTGATATGACAATTTGGAGGAGTTAGGTGAATGTTTATTACAACAGAAACGAAGTTTTTCTATTCAAACTAATATTTATGACATCATCTCATTGGTTTAAACATAAACGTCAATGGGTTTTAAATAAAGAAGAAGCTGTTTCAAGAAAGTCCACGAAACACCTTCTTATGATGAAGAAAAGAAAGGATAAATAATAATATGAGTGAAGTATATGCAAGAGAGAACCATGTGATATAATTTACTTATAAGCTATAGAGTAAATTAATTTTTATATTCTAAAAAATCAACTCCCAATAAAGTGACAGCAAGGTATGAAGCATGTGTGTATGTGTAAGCTAGAGAGAGAGAAAGAGAGAGAGAGAGAGAGAGAGAGAGAGAGCTATGTATTGCAAAAAAAATAATTTTGTAACATTTGCAAGATTTCAGACGGCTTTGTGATTGAGCGACTCAAAAAAATAATCATAAATCTCACAGCATGCCTCTGCAAATGAATCAAACCATATACAAATTATGCATGAATCTTGAAAAATACCAACAGATTCTTAAGAGACCTTATTACATCCAGTGGATCACAGTAAGAGATTTAGAATCTTAAATCGATATAACTCAGATGTCACATAATCGATTAGCAATTAATACCTGGTAGCCACGTAATAATTTTTTAATAATATTGATTAAACTATTTTGGGATGAAAAAAAACATATAATTCGAATGCTCTTGTTAGAATTTATAAAATCAGCTACATGAATATTATAATGAACTGTGAGAAACGTTGAAATCATCTTTCGCATAATAGAGTAATCTGCTAAGAAGATTCAATTTACTTACTTAAAACATTGAAATAAAGTACCATGAATGATACAGTTGATTCAACTGTTCCAACTTAGTAAACGAAACTTTGTTTCACTAAAACGGGAACCTGAGGTTATCAAAGATTATCATAGAGTGCGCCACCACAGGATATGCTGCTTTTTCTTGTAGTTGTAATCACGATTTCCCTGTTGAATCTTGATTTATCCTAAATCAAGTTAAATAAACTATTAAAATGTATGTGGAAGAATAGAGGACGAGAAGGATGAGCATGATGAGGATACGATAAAGAATAGAGAGTGAGGAGGAGGAGGAGGTGGAGGAAGAGGAGCTGGAGGAAGAGGAGGAGGAGGAGGATACTATAAATATTACAATTAAGTCAAGTAGGTACTGAAAATATTAGATTCAATGATTATATACTCAAAATCGTCTGTTAGAGAGTTGAAAAGCTGTGTTGACCTTCCTACACTTTCTTCTTGAAAAATTTGTGTGTATATGTGGCATTTGAATGTAAAATAAAGGAGCACATCGCCTTCCAAATAACAAGAAAAAAAGAATACTAAGGAAACTATAGGTAATGCCTTGTTCCTGCATACTAGATGTATCGCCACTCTCGGTGCTGCCCTCTGTGCTGAGCTTGATAAATGACTTTATGTAAAAATCAATGATATTAAAATCTGCTTTTATATAAAAAATTTAAATTATTATTTTCTTAGAACCAGCATTTAATTGTGGTTAAATAAATTCAGTTAAACAGATAAGGATTTCAAGTAAACAGAATCATGAACATACTGTTGATTCATCTATGTCAACTTATTAAACGAAAACTTAGTTTCATTAACAATGGGTCTTGGGTTAATAAAGATTATGTTAGAGTGCACCACTATAGGGTACGCTGCTTTTCTCATAGTTGTAACCACGTTTCTCCTGTTGAATCTTAAATTATCCAGAATTGAATAAACTATTAAAGCGTGGAAGGAGGGGACGGAATTGAGGAGGAGGGCAGAGGAGGAGGTGGGTATGATAATGATGTAGTTAAGGCAAGTAGGGACTGAAAATATTAGATTCAATGATTATATATGCACTAATCTTCTGTTATAGATGTTTTATAAGCTGGTATCCTAAAAACTACAATGAATTCAGGTGAGATAATAAAGAAAACACACATAAATTTCAAATTAGATTCATTTATTCAACCTATTTCATTATAATAATAATAAAACATAAAAAACTATAATTATATATATATATATATATATATATATATATAATATTGAATAGTAAGAAAGAAAACTCAAAATTGTCAACTACAGGAAATGTTCAACTAGTAATTGTGAATGTTAATTTAATTACATTTAACTACAGTAAACTTCCGTTTACTTTAAAGATCGCTTATTTTAAAGATCA
>CAKNYM010054370.1:0-11019 GCA_932195095.1 Andricus curvator | reverse complement strand
TAGACCTCGAACCATTTCGAGGCCTTGTCGATGAGTGATTTGGTCACCATGCGTGACCAAAGGGACGGTTTAATGGATGCGTCTATAAAATGCTGCTCGCATCTTTCCAAGAATTCTTCCGGATCTTCATGGTCTAACCCGGAGAATGTTGGCACCGGCACATCCGGGGTGGGTATTGCGCGCTCCAATGCTCGCCAATCGGCGAGGGGTGCGCTGGGTAATGATAATGCGACGTTTGTGTCGCGCCGTGATGCCCTGTCTGCGTTGACGATTCCTGTTGGAGGGCTAGCGGCAGGAATTTGATGTCGCGGGCTGACGGGTAAGGGCCCGAAATCCGGGCGGCTGCTTGGTCCCGGTGTAGGCTCGTTCTGGATGACCGGTTCTTGAAAAAGAACGCGTGGAGTGCTTTGTGTTGCCGCTGGGACGGACTTACTCCTTTCCTTGGCAGGAGTGTGGATGGCTGGGCGCTTCCGTATTGCCCTGGTTGAGGCTGGCGTGGGTGGGGCAACTGCCCCAATATCCTGTGACTCCATTTCGTGTGCGAGTGTGTTGGACGCCACCGAGTTTTGTGGGTTGAACTCGGAAACTGAGTGGTTGCGAGTCGAAATCGTTCTCACAACCTGTCTGCCACGGCGTGGGGAGGTCGGAGAGCGGATCATTGATATTTGGTCGTGGTTCGTTTCAACCTCCGTTGAAATTTTCAAAATTTATTTATGCCCCACTTTTGGGCCGCCAATTTGTTATCTACCCCCGTTGTTGTTGTCTCATCGGATTAGATCGTGGGTGGGGGGAGATAGACAGCGAGGAGTTGTGTGGGGGGGGCGTATAAATGATACCGTATATGGTAAAATGGAATGACTACAAGAAACAAGGACGGGAATTTCTCTTGACAGCGAGAGGTAGGGAGGAAGGATAGTGGGGGGGAGAAGGAAGGAAATATCGGTGGCTGCCAGACCCCGTTTAGTTACGCGGGGGTGGACGGGGAGCGGGAGTGCTGGCTGGTGGGGGGGAGAGGTATACACTCTTGATGCCCCCCTTTACGAGTTTCTTCCACGCAGTCAGACCGTCCATATAGGAAGACGGGGATAGAGGGAGGTAGATATGCGACGAGTGCGTCGACTTTGTTTTTGTTTGTTTTGGGGGAGGGGAGGTTGGAAGGAAAGGAAATGGGGAGGAAGTTGGCAGTGCCCGAAGGCCTAGATTTAGTGGTGGCCTACGGACGAGTTCACCCACCCGGAAAGGGAGTGGATAGGTGAAGGCCGCGGACTGGACCATTAAAATTTAGTCTGCTGCAGGGAAGTTCGTTGTCGCGCGAGCGTGGTGCATTGCCGCGCGGTGGGGTCCCGAGGAGAGAAGGGGAGAAGGTCTCCGGGGTCACGTTAGCGGCGAGATCGAGAAGCAGGCGACGATTCCGGCAGTTGTGGTGAGACGGCTCGAGCTTCCTCGGCGACACGAGGGGATCCCGGAGCGGCTGGGACTCGTGGCGGGAGGAGTGAGTTCGATGAAGGTAGTGGAACACTCGGTGCGACTAATAAATCACGCGGACGCCGCGGTGTGTTAAGACAATCTATTGTCGGCGGTTCGGTATTCGAATTGCGTGTCGTTATATTCCTCAGCGGAAAAGCGTGCTGAGAATCGCGGGAGAAAGCCGGGAGACGTAAGGTCAATGGCGTCGTACGGTTTGGCGGTGGTCGACGGTTACGCGGGTCACGAGTACCGGGATGACCGAATCTAATGTCGAGGAGGCGCCACCCGGTTCCTGTGAATAACGCGGGTGCCTCCGGGTCGTACGCGAGGGCGGCCGGCTGGGCAGCTTCGTCGTTGGCGCGTCGCTGTTCTTCGGCGAGTCGTCGCGCCTGTTCTTCTGCTTCGAGGCGCCGAGCCTCCGCGGCCTGACGTTCCTGCTGTTCGGCGAGGCGACGGGCCTCGTCGAACCTCCTGGCTCGTGCTGCGGCGATGTGCCGAGCTTCTTCCGCTAAGCGCCGTGAGCGTGCCTCCGGCCCTTCGTTGGCCTGACGAATGCGGGTCCGTAAATTTCCGCGAGTTCGTTTACCGCCCCCTGTCATAAAAGGGTTTGGTTCTGTTCACGTTCACCGAGAGCTACGTCCCGGACGGGAAAAACGCACGTAAGATTTTCGCGTTCCGTCGGTCACGCGGACCCGGTGAAATTTGTCGGAATCTAGATTTCTTCACGATAAGTAACGAGCACTAATACGACAGGGCCACTGAAGAGCAGCCTTCAAAATTAAACACCGACACGAAGCACGCGAACAAGGTAAGGGCCACTAAAAAATAGCCTTCAAAATTAAACACCGACACGAAACACGCGAACGCGGTAAGGGCCACTGAAGAGTAGCCTTCAAAATTAAACACCGACACGAAACACGCGAACGCGGTAACGGCCACTATAGAGTAGCCTTCAAAATTAAATAAACACGATCCTAATTCACGAACACGAAACTAGGCGACGCGAGAAATCCAAAATACCCGGAAGCGTAAAAGACTTGTCTGCGACGAAGAGAGTCCGGAAACTGAAAACGCGGTGATAGGAAGCGGGAAGTCGCGAAGGTCGTCACTCGAGATGAGTGAGTCAAAAAAGTTTAAGTTGGTTCAATGGCTTTATTTGTATTCAGAGAAGGGAAGACAGAGCGGCTGCTGCTGGCGTCCCGAAATTCGTAGAAGTACTGACTATCCTACGCGACTCTCGGCTCGCATCGACCCCGACACGGAAGTCTCGAGGCAGTGGGAGCGGCGGCGAGCCCGCCGATTGGCTGGAATCCGGCAACGGAGTCGCAGCCGAGCGGTGGGGACAGCCGCCCAGGCCCACTACCCGAGCCTTCACGCGCCGTGGCCATGTTATGCCGGAAAATGCCTATTTATTATAAATTTTTAATTAGATTTTAAAAATACTTAGATCTACGTAAAATTAATAAAATTTTAAACCTACGCCTAGAAACTAGTGAACTTTAATATTGTGAAGACGGAATTGAGCTAAGTCAATTAGAACGGCCGTTCGATTATTTCTCCTTATAACTAAATTTATAACAATAATATAATTAATAAAAATATTTACATATAATCCGAACGGTCGTCCCAACTTATAATCTGAAATAAAATATTCATTTTCATAATATTAACCTGGTTATTAGTGAAAAAGTAACCTCAAACTCTGAAATAGTTTGATTGCTTAATTAAAGTTGTTTGTCGATACATGAGTGTGTATAACATTATAAACACTCATATATCGACTAAAAATTAATATTAAGTAGTCAGAGGTAAAGTGGGGGGGGGGAGAGATAATAAAAGAACTTTTACTCCATATCTTAAAATGGTCATTTAAAATTAATTTCTATTTAATAAATCTAATGGTCCCTTTTTTTTTTTTTCAACACACTTCCCGACCCTTTCATGTCTTCTAAATTGAATTTTATCATTTAAAATCTCTTTTTTTATTTAACATTTATTCTGGCTACGCGTCCGCCAGTTGAGATCCCTCTCACCGGGGCCAGTACGCTCGAGCGAGAAGGAAAGCCGAAGGAAAGAGACGGAGGGTAATTAAGTGGAAAGGAGACAGAGCGCTAGGAATGAAAGAGAGAGCCCGGCGTACGTGACTTGGCGAAAGGAATCGACCGGTTAACGGAGCGTAGCGATGACAGGAAAACGTGCTTAGGCACTTGCAGACAGGCTTACGGCAATTTCCCGGCCATTACCGTCAGCCTTGAAAGAGACAGAGGAGAGTTGGGGACAAAAGCGTGAATCAGATGGTCAGCAAACTCGTCGTTTCAAAACACCGTAAAATCGACACTTAGTCTTACAGGCCTTTCACTTTGATTTTCTCTCGAAAATTCAAGTGGAGGGCCGTACAGACGCGTGTCGATGTTACGGGGTTCTCAACTATGGCCTGTGGCCGATGACAAATTCCACCCCTTCCCGGATAGAGTTTGCTTACCATGTGATTTTTCTAAATAATTGAAAGGATGGTTGGGGGGGGGGGGGAGTTTCTCGGACTACTCGTGAAGAAGAAATTGTTTATAAAAGTGTAAGAATTTTCTACAAAATAATAATGATGGTACGTTGCGGTAGCCATCCCCTAACGTTTATATACAAAACTTTCACGGTGCCTTACGGCAGCCCTGATGATAAATGTTCCCTAATCTATACAAGGTGGCTCGCACCAGCCTTGTCTGTACAAGTTCATGATCTGACTACGGCCTCTTCCGAGGGTTGTAGCGGCGCGCGTCCCTGTATACGACAGGAACGCGTGGTCGTAAGGGGTAGCGCCTCCTGGCGCTATCGGTATCTTCTTCCTGCTGCTCGTCGCTCTGTTGCGGAAACACGTCTGCTTCCGGTTGCGGTGGGTGTGCCATCACAGCGGCACCGTCGTTGCCGAGTCGGCGCCCGGTTGGACCGACTCCATTTTCGCCGTCGACGCTTTCGACTGTATCCTCATGCGGTGGATGCGACGAGCTATCGCCATCCGGCTCCTCCCTGCCGACGATTTCGTCAGGGTTATCGTCTCCGCCCACGCCGACGCTTTCGGCTGTTTCTCCCGTCGTTGAGTGCACCTGTTCGGTGGCACCCTGCTCGTTATCGTTGGCCTCCACCATTTTCCGATGAGGCGCTGGTATAAGAGTACTTCCATGTACTTTCTGGGCGATGTTGTCCTTCCAGACCCAGTATACATCGCCCGCGATGTGATGTAGGATCTGGAAGGGCCCGAGCCTGGCTGGAGCCAGTTTGGCGTTGAAACCAGCAGCCTTATTTGAGAGTTGATGATTCGGCACGTACACCCAGTCGCCAGGATACAAGCGTGGCATCGTGGGTGCGGCAGCGTATCGAGCCTGATAAGCTGCCTGCCGTAGGCGGGCCTCGTTCTCTCGTTCATTTCTTTCCGTCGTTGGTGGCAGTTCTTCGGGAACCTCTTCCAGGTTCCATTCTCCTGGGCGAAGAATGGTCTTCCCCATGAGGAGATAACTCGGCGTTACCCCGGTAGCGGCATTGCGTCTTCGTCGAAGGCCGAAAAGGAGCTCGGGCAGGTGCTTGTCCCAGGTACGTTGGTTGCCCTGGTGCAAGCGTAACCTGAGTCCCTTTTTAAGCTCCTGGTTGCGTCGTTCAGTGGGGTTTTCGCGTGGGTGGTAGACAGGTGTTGTCCACAGCTCGCAACCCCATTGCTTGCTGGCCTCGGCCCAGACATGGCCGGTGAATTGAGGCCCGTTGTCACTCAAAACTCGCCGCGGGTAGCCATATCGGCTAAAGACTTCCTCTTCCATTTTCTTGATGATTTTGGTCGCTTCCGAGGCTCTGAGAGGGAAGGCCTCGACCCAGCGGGTGAAAAGGTCGCTCACGACTAGTATAAACCGGTGACCTTGGCTCGTGCGTGGATACGGCCCCATGAGGTCGACGGCGACCGTATCCCAGGCTCGTTTGGCAGGGCGGGGGCGTTGATTGTCGGGCATTCGACCTCTGACTGGCTTGCAGCAGATGCAGAGGTGACAGCCGGCTACGTATCGTCTAATCTCGCGGTTCATCCCCGGCCAAAAGAATAGTTCCTGGATAGCTCGCACCGTCTCGTCGGTGCCCGGATGGCCGGCGAGTGTCGCGTCGTGGTATTCCCATATTATGCGACTCTGAAGATTGGCTGGGACCCGTAATCTCCATTTATTGTTCTCAGCGTCCAGCTGCCAGAAACCTCGCTCGGTCAGACGGTGCTTATTTAGGAAAGTTGCATTCTCTCGTGTGAGATCCTTGACCCCCTGCAGATTACGCCATCGGAGTGCATCCCTGGTTATCGCGGGATCCTCTTGCTGAGCTGTGATGACTTTGTCGAAAACGGGCGGGCGAGCCAGCGCGCTGAGAACGGGAACAGACGTTGAATTTTCCGTGCTGGAAAATGTGGGGGGTAACATGGCTGCCATGTCAGGTTCGCCAGGTGATAACTCCTCTGGATTCGGTTAGCGGGATAAGGCGTCGGGCAACTCGTTTTCCTTACCCGGTACATGTTCGACTGTCCTAGAGAACCTGCTGAGGAATAAGTCCCACCGCGTCAATTTGTCTCGCGTGTCCTTTTAACGCTCGAGCCATGTTAGCGTCTTGCTATCCGTCTGCAAGGTAAAAGGCCGATCTTCGAGGAACGGACGGTAGCGCTTGATGGCCCAGACAATCGCGAGAACTTTCTTGCTCGTTACAATGATACCTTGCTTCTGTCGGTGAGAATTTGGCACTGGCAAAAGATATCACTCGGCGCTTTCCACTGGGTTCTTCCTGCATCAGCACTGCTCCCATGCCGCGAGCGCTGGCATCGGTTTGAAGGATAAACCGAAGCTCGGGGTCGGGCCGGCTGAGCCTGACGGGGCGTTGAAAGGCAGCCTTGG
This sequence comes from Andricus curvator, assembly GCA_932195095.1. Taxonomy (NCBI): domain Eukaryota; kingdom Metazoa; phylum Arthropoda; class Insecta; order Hymenoptera; family Cynipidae; genus Andricus; species Andricus curvator. The sequence continues at coordinate 4,648 of CAKNYM010054370.1, read as the reverse complement.
CTGTCTCGAAGTGGGCGTGGGCTTCCGGGGTCATTTTATATGGCCTTTTTGTGGACAGCATGTCCGAGAGAGGGGCCAGGATGATTGAGGAGTTTGGGATATACTCCTTAACCCAATTACAAATGCCTAGGAAGGAGCGCATTTCTTTTCTGGTACGAGGCGGGGCAGCGTTCCGTATGGCCTCGATGTGCCCGGTTTGCGCCGAGTTTCCCTCGGTATTGACCATGTGACCGAGGTAAGGGAGATTTTTCTTGCCAAAACTACATTTGGCCGGTGCTACGGTGAGTCCATATATGGCCAGGCGTTCAAAAACCAGGGCCAGGTGAAGGAGATGCTCCTTCCAATCGCGGGAGTATATGACAATGTCGTCCAGGTAGGCGATGGCGTGGCTGCCCCATTGTTCGGCCAATACCTGACGCATTAGATTTTGGAAGGTTCCTGGGGCGTTTTTAAGCCCGAAAGGCATTACTCGGAACTGAAATTGTCCGCCCCCGGGTATTGAGAAGGCGGTATACTGGCGAGAACCTGGCGACATAGGCACCTGCCAGTATCCGCTTTTTAAATCCAGCGTTGAAAATATTTTCGCCGTACCCAGGTCTTTGAGTGTTTCATGTATCCTGGGCAGGCACTGGGGTGCGTCGACAGTCATCCCATTTAATCTCCGGTAATCGACGCAAAACCTGTAATCGCCGTCCTTTTTACCGGCGATTACGATGGCCGAGCTAAAGGGGGAGGTGGTCGGCTCGATGATCCCGTCGCGTAGCATTTCTCGAACCTGGATATCGATGTATTGGCGCTTCTCGTCGGAGTACCGACGAGGTGCCTCCCGGAACGGATAGCCGTCCTTTAATTGGATGCTATGTTGCACGTTGGCTAGCGTTTGTTTCAGGCGTCCGCCGCCATGAAACAGTGATGCGTGCAATCGAGTGAGTTTCGCGAACTCGTCCTGGTATTCCGGAGGGAAATCGTTGTGTAGAGTGATTTCCTCCGTGGGGGGCAGACTCGGGGGAGTGAGTGAGAGGGCTGAGACACACTCTCTGTCGGCCGTTCGTACCGACGAAAATACAGTCAGCCACGTGATCGTGTATGACTTTATGGGCTTTCAACCAGGGTCGCCCGAGAATCATCTCCGCCCGGAGTTCTGAACTTACATAGAACTTGGCGGGATATGAAACGTCCTGTAGAACGGGGCTTAGTGTTACCGTTCCGTCGAGGGTTATTGTTGCTCCTACGGCGGCTAGAAGGGCGTGCGGTGGGCTGGCAGTCCTGTTCTGCAGCTGGCTGTCCGTTAAAATCGTTTTATTCACGAAGTTTTCCGAAGCCAAAGTGTCTATTTCGGCAATTACCTCCCGCTGTCCTAATAACACTCGGACACGGGGAAGGCTACTGATGTCTGCCGAGACAGCACTTATGATGGGGGTGCCGTGGCCGTAACCTGGGCGGTAGGTACGGCAGCCTCGTCCGCCCGGTCCCGCCAGTTTCCCGGGACCGCGGCGTTCTGTCGTTCCTTTATGATGGGACAGTCCTTGTGAAAATGCCGCCCCGGGCAGTAGTGGCACTGAGGCGGGGGACGGACATAGGGGGCGGCAGCCGTTTGATTTGTGTTTGAAGATGCGGTGGCTGCCGAACCCTTTCCCTGCGAGGCAGGGGCTGCTTTGCGTGGATTCTCCTCCGCTTCATCGTTCTCTGCTTGGACGGCTCTTTCTACGAGTTCCTCAAATGTTGTTATTGTGGCGGCTCTGAGCACTTTCTTTATGGAGGGTTTCAGTGCCTCCAATAGTAGTGCCACGATCTGCTCCTCCGGGGCCTGTGGCAGTAAGCGTAATGCCAGGAGGTACTTGCGTTGGAGGAACACCCCCACGGCTTCCTTATCTTCTTGCTTGACCGCGTACAACTTAATGTGGAGCTTGTTGAGTGCGGTTACTCCGGCGTAATTCTGGATGAGTAGATTTCGGAATTTCGTCCATGGTAGCGCGAGGTTCTTGTAGACCTCGAACCATTTCGAGGCCTTGTCGATGAGTGATTTGGTCACCATGCGTGACCAAAGGGACGGTTTAATGGATGCGTCTATAAAATGCTGCTCGCATCTTTCCAAGAATTCTTCCGGATCTTCATGGTCTAACCCGGAGAATGTTGGCACCGGCACATCCGGGGTGGGTATTGCGCGCTCCAATGCTCGCCAATCGGCGAGGGGTGCGCTGGGTAATGATAATGCGACGTTTGTGTCGCGCCGTGATGCCCTGTCTGCGTTGACGATTCCTGTTGGAGGGCTAGCGGCAGGAATTTGATGTCGCGGGCTGACGGGTAAGGGCCCGAAATCCGGGCGGCTGCTTGGTCCCGGTGTAGGCTCGTTCTGGATGACCGGTTCTTGAAAAAGAACGCGTGGAGTGCTTTGTGTTGCCGCTGGGACGGACTTACTCCTTTCCTTGGCAGGAGTGTGGATGGCTGGGCGCTTCCGTATTGCCCTGGTTGAGGCTGGCGTGGGTGGGGCAACTGCCCCAATATCCTGTGACTCCATTTCGTGTGCGAGTGTGTTGGACGCCACCGAGTTTTGTGGGTTGAACTCGGAAACTGAGTGGTTGCGAGTCGAAATCGTTCTCACAACCTGTCTGCCACGGCGTGGGGAGGTCGGAGAGCGGATCATTGATATTTGGTCGTGGTTCGTTTCAACCTCCGTTGAAATTTTCAAAATTTATTTATGCCCCACTTTTGGGCCGCCAATTTGTTATCTACCCCCGTTGTTGTTGTCTCATCGGATTAGATCGTGGGTGGGGGGAGATAGACAGCGAGGAGTTGTGTGGGGGGGGCGTATAAATGATACCGTATATGGTAAAATGGAATGACTACAAGAAACAAGGACGGGAATTTCTCTTGACAGCGAGAGGTAGGGAGGAAGGATAGTGGGGGGGAGAAGGAAGGAAATATCGGTGGCTGCCAGACCCCGTTTAGTTACGCGGGGGTGGACGGGGAGCGGGAGTGCTGGCTGGTGGGGGGGAGAGGTATACACTCTTGATGCCCCCCTTTACGAGTTTCTTCCACGCAGTCAGACCGTCCATATAGGAAGACGGGGATAGAGGGAGGTAGATATGCGACGAGTGCGTCGACTTTGTTTTTGTTTGTTTTGGGGGAGGGGAGGTTGGAAGGAAAGGAAATGGGGAGGAAGTTGGCAGTGCCCGAAGGCCTAGATTTAGTGGTGGCCTACGGACGAGTTCACCCACCCGGAAAGGGAGTGGATAGGTGAAGGCCGCGGACTGGACCATTAAAATTTAGTCTGCTGCAGGGAAGTTCGTTGTCGCGCGAGCGTGGTGCATTGCCGCGCGGTGGGGTCCCGAGGAGAGAAGGGGAGAAGGTCTCCGGGGTCACGTTAGCGGCGAGATCGAGAAGCAGGCGACGATTCCGGCAGTTGTGGTGAGACGGCTCGAGCTTCCTCGGCGACACGAGGGGATCCCGGAGCGGCTGGGACTCGTGGCGGGAGGAGTGAGTTCGATGAAGGTAGTGGAACACTCGGTGCGACTAATAAATCACGCGGACGCCGCGGTGTGTTAAGACAATCTATTGTCGGCGGTTCGGTATTCGAATTGCGTGTCGTTATATTCCTCAGCGGAAAAGCGTGCTGAGAATCGCGGGAGAAAGCCGGGAGACGTAAGGTCAATGGCGTCGTACGGTTTGGCGGTGGTCGACGGTTACGCGGGTCACGAGTACCGGGATGACCGAATCTAATGTCGAGGAGGCGCCACCCGGTTCCTGTGAATAACGCGGGTGCCTCCGGGTCGTACGCGAGGGCGGCCGGCTGGGCAGCTTCGTCGTTGGCGCGTCGCTGTTCTTCGGCGAGTCGTCGCGCCTGTTCTTCTGCTTCGAGGCGCCGAGCCTCCGCGGCCTGACGTTCCTGCTGTTCGGCGAGGCGACGGGCCTCGTCGAACCTCCTGGCTCGTGCTGCGGCGATGTGCCGAGCTTCTTCCGCTAAGCGCCGTGAGCGTGCCTCCGGCCCTTCGTTGGCCTGACGAATGCGGGTCCGTAAATTTCCGCGAGTTCGTTTACCGCCCCCTGTCATAAAAGGGTTTGGTTCTGTTCACGTTCACCGAGAGCTACGTCCCGGACGGGAAAAACGCACGTAAGATTTTCGCGTTCCGTCGGTCACGCGGACCCGGTGAAATTTGTCGGAATCTAGATTTCTTCACGATAAGTAACGAGCACTAATACGACAGGGCCACTGAAGAGCAGCCTTCAAAATTAAACACCGACACGAAGCACGCGAACAAGGTAAGGGCCACTAAAAAATAGCCTTCAAAATTAAACACCGACACGAAACACGCGAACGCGGTAAGGGCCACTGAAGAGTAGCCTTCAAAATTAAACACCGACACGAAACACGCGAACGCGGTAACGGCCACTATAGAGTAGCCTTCAAAATTAAATAAACACGATCCTAATTCACGAACACGAAACTAGGCGACGCGAGAAATCCAAAATACCCGGAAGCGTAAAAGACTTGTCTGCGACGAAGAGAGTCCGGAAACTGAAAACGCGGTGATAGGAAGCGGGAAGTCGCGAAGGTCGTCACTCGAGATGAGTGAGTCAAAAAAGTTTAAGTTGGTTCAATGGCTTTATTTGTATTCAGAGAAGGGAAGACAGAGCGGCTGCTGCTGGC
>CAKNYM010054369.1:0-17778 GCA_932195095.1 Andricus curvator | reverse complement strand
AATATGTAATTCTTGTATTTATAAAGTAAAATGAGGCAATTTTATTTTCAGGTTGGGTCCTGGTTTCAACACCTCTAAGATATTAAAGTATGCATTTCTCAAACATTATTAATGTTCTCTTGAATCGGTCGCTGTAAGTTGTCCTTTTGTTCCTCACTTAATGCGCTTTTTGGTTGTGTTAAAATACTTTTATATACAATCTCTGACACTATTCTCAGTAGCATTGGTTACCATGAGACGAACAGCTCCTGGAAAAATGATGAATTTATGAATATTGCTTTATTTTTATTACAAAATGTATATAATCATTACGTCCAGTTTTAAAATGGTATGCAATTTCCACGTTTTCTAGGTCTACTCTAGAAAATAAGAGCAGGTCTGTAAGTGAATTTAACTTGAAGGCATTGTAAATTGAATATTAAAAAAATATAACTATTTTATGATAATTTTGGATAGACTCATGCTTACCACTGAGTTATGAAAATTTCTAATTTTACCTTTAATCCTTTCAAAAACAAAAGTATTTGATTAAAAATAGTTAAAACTATCTAAAAATATATATAGATATTAGTTGAATGTGTGTGATTATGTGGTATTAGACAATTTTCCGTGGGTACTGTCATCTGAAAATCAACAATTCCAAATTTTACATTCGTGAATACGTTCACGTTTTAAAATTATTTCATTTCTAATGAATGGCGGTTTTTCTTTAAAATTTTTAATTAGAAGTGTTTCTAATGGAATGTTCAGAATTTTAAATATTAAAAATTAAAATTAAAAATTGCAAGCATATTGAAATTTTATTGAATTTTAATTGAAAGTCTATATAGTTATTTTTCATTTTTAACTTTAAGAATTTGAAAATTAATCATGTAAAATTTCATTCGTGTGAAATGAAAGAACTGAAATATTTTAAATTGTAAAGCTTCAAAATAAAACTCATCATAATTCAATTTTAACTTGAAAAATGTTATGTTTATTTTTAATTGTTTAAAACGTTAGTATATTAGATATGAAATATTAATTTGAAATACGTGAAATAAAACGCGTTTTCAACTACACCATCTTTAATGAAAAGCTTTTCAAATGGAATAAACTCAAATGCGAAGGTCTCACAAGTTAATAATCTGAAACTAAGTAAACAGATATCATTAAAAAATTTAAAAGACGTACCAATAATGACACTCTAATCATTTTCAAAATTCCCTGCATTTACAAAGTTTTTAGGTCCTCTGTATCAATCCTATTTAAGCATAATTTAATATAAATTTCCTGTTTCCTTTTATTCAATTTTATATCACATATTCTTCAGTTCATTTTTTCTTTCTATTAGATGTACTGCATTCTTATCATATTATACATAATCTATCGTTCCGTTATTTCCTGAAATAAAATGGTGCATAAATTAGAATGACACTATACCTGAATAACAATACATTTTTCTCCTTTGTCAATACATTATTGGTGGCTAAATAAACATACCTTTCTAATAGAATTCGCACATTATAGGGTCCGATTTTCTGTGTGATGTATTGGAACAACTACACTGGTGTGACCTAACGTCATCTTCCACAATTTACTCTGTACTGATTTAATAGGCCAGGAGAACAATTTTTCATTACCGTCACTTACACTCATAATATTCAGTTGTCTTGAATCCATGGGTATCGAGTACAAACCATGATTCAGTATCATTTTCTTTCCAATTAAACGAGTTTTTCTGTCTTCATACTTTATTATATTGGAAATAGATGCCACAGATTTATCCTTTAGAAGAAAATACTGATTTGCTTTGTTTTTGCAACTAATATTATAAGAATTAGTCTCCAATTTCTTATACTGTTCTAAAACAGGTGTGTTTCCCTCTAATACAGGTCCATGAGAGTGACTATTTTTCAATGTGCTAGTTTTATACGGTTCGTAACAAACGGAGCTATCCAGCACTTCTAATTCCAGGGTCCTGCGTGCCAATTGTTCTAGGAACTTGCTAGGTTTCCTAATTGTACCTTTAATGACCGTCATATGATTTTCAAATCTGAAAGCGCTGAAATTGTCTAGGGCTCCGAACTTTTTTACGTCATCGCAAAGATGCAGCAAATTGTGTACGTTATGTGAAACATATCTTTCACCATAGATTTTAGCAAAATTTGATACGAAATTTTGTAACAACGAATTTGCGTATTCTACATTAACTGGATCTTTCACGAATTCAGGATTAATTAAAATCGATATTGCCACATGTAATGTCAAAAAATGATTGTACATGTCATTGGGCAAAATTCCTTGTAACACAAAAGGACCTGTGTATAAAAGGAATTGTCGAAATTCCACAGCTTTCCACATTAAAAATTCTAAAAGAGATCTTGGACGTCTTTTAAATTCCTCAGGCTTGCTATCATCCAAATCAATAAGCCTTTTCGAAATTCTGTTAACATCGTAACTGTTTAATCTAACATGGAGGGGACCCTTCAGCCACAGTCTAATAAGTCCTTTTACAACACCTAGTAAAACCAGATGCATATAATCTAATGGAACGCATGTAACCAATCCGGAACCTGGTATATTGTTGAAAACAGAGGGACCTTTTTGAAAATCATCAATAAACTCATCGCGAGAAACTTCTTCGTCAGTTCTTAATCTAACAGGTTTCTTCGTTGGAGGAAAACATACACATCCACCGTTGTAATTATTTCTTTTTGTCTTTTCCCCTTTTGATTTTATTTTTCGTTTACTCTTCGTTTCTTGTATCCACTTACCTTTAATGTCGCATTTTGTGCAACTGTGATACCCACTATGAGATTTGACATTGAGAACAAACGACTTTGCAGGAGCATCGCAGATTAGGCCGTCGAAAATTATTGGAATATTTCTTCCTTCATCATCGTATCCTTTATCTATTAATTCAATCATGTCCTTTTCAAAGTATCGTAAAAATTCTGAAGCATCTTTCGGTTTTGTGACACCGTGATAAGCACCAACTGTAAATACTTTTTTCAGAATATCATCAGAACATAAAATTAACCAAAAATTTTTTTTCTTTGATTTGCATAATGGTAATCCATCAATGTTTATTAATAATTTTACATCATCAACTGGTAAATTATGTAACTTTCTTTCAGTTATTATTTTTTCTATAATTTTCTTTAGACCATAGTGATAGTACTGGCCTTCATCCATGCTTATAATTGGAGTTTTTCTCGGAGTTTTCAGGACACTTCTACCATCCTTGGGCAAAACGAAGTCTGTATATTTTCGTAATAGTAAGAGTAATATCGTCAATGCTACAATACTGATTTTGTAGTAAAGTGCCCAGTTTCTTAACTCATGTAAAAAGTTTGCTGCAGTTTTAAGGTCGAACTTGCAGGAGTTACTAGTGAACGAAGAATTACTTCCAAATGATACGCCTCCTTCAGAGGACGTTGATGCCTGACTCATATTTTCAATATCCATAGATTTGTTTGTGTAATCACTCGTATTGTCGCCTTCCGAAGTCAAAAAATATTCCTCTCCATCAGCAACAGACACATCGCTTCCACTGTTATATTCTTCACTCAAAATAAGAATTTCATGTTGCTTCAAGTCAAAATGTTTAGATTCTCCAAAATCTGTCTTCTTATTTGAAGGTTGTAAGTCTTCTAAATCAAGTATGGCAGCGTTGTCAAACTCTAAATCGTATGATTCAATTTCTAATATATTTTTTATATCCTTTTCTGTTTCTTTGGCACATAATCGTCTTACATGCCTTTCACTATACTTTATAAATTCTTCGGCCATTTTCCTGTATTACTTCTCGTGTAATTAAAATACAAATTGCAATCTGAAAAAAAGTAATTGCGATAATGTAATAATATTTATAATTTTGCATACGGTTTCACTTTATTTTTCATTTGTAATAACAGGCTTCACTTTATAAAAACTTGAAGTTTTTCTCTAGAAATTACTTTTGACGTCTAAAATTTAATATAAATTGTAAGGTCTGGCAAGAAGGCTTGAAGAAAAAAGTATTTAAAATATTTAATTTTAACTTAAGGCTGTTGGACTCACGCTCTAACCTCCGAATTAAATCGCCTCGTTTTACTCAATAAATAATAGAATAGAATATTTTTTAGATACTCAGCCCAAATTATTTTTCAGCAAAAGACTGCCTAATTTTAATAATTTTAGCGGCAAGTCATATTTTCGAATTCTAATCTGAACATTGCTTCAGAACTTCACAATAAAATGTTTGAAATGAAGCATTTTTCGATGTGTACATACACTTCTAATAAAAAAAGAAGTTGGGCTTGGTATCTAAAAAATTTAATTCTACTATTTATTCTGTAAAATCAGGGGATTGAATTTTGAGATTAGAGCTGAATCCAAGAGTCTTACACGTAGAAATATAAGTATATAAATTTGTCAAGTTAAGGGGTTAGAATCAGGACCCAACCTCAAAATTGAATTGCCTCATTTTACTTCATAAATACTAAAATTACATCTTTTTTATATAATTAGACGTATTCCTGTTTTGAATCAAATCTGTATTTGGAGTAAAAAATTGGCTAATTTCAATAATTTTTGCGTAAAGCGTTTTTCTTTTATTCTAACGCGAGCATAAAAATAAAGTTTTACACATAAACTATTGAAATTAGCTAATTTTTCACTCCAAATACAGGTTTCATTGAGAACAAGAATAGGCCCTAATTATTTAAAAAAAAAACGTAATTCTAGTATTTATGGAGTGAAATGAGGCAATTCAATTTTGAGGTTGGGTCCTGGTTTCAACGCCCTTAAATGAAAATTAATTCTAATTGAAAGAACGACGTGTTTTTAGAAAAAAAGAGTTCACTTTTACGTTGGAATGTGCTAAACCTCAGATTAAATATCGGTTTATGCAATAAGCAGGGCAAATGGAACCAAAATAAATTGTATGCATTCAATATATTCAACAAAAAAATTTTTCGAAAATTTTCTAATAAATAAAAACAGATTATCAGAATTGCATGAAAACTACGAGTGTGAGTGAAGAAAAAACAAAAAATATTAAATAAGTATTATTAGTCAAATAATATTCACCAAAACGACTTAAAAAGAAAAGTATTTCATTGAAATAATCGTTTTCTGGTTGTTGAACATTGAATATTATAGGTTAGAATTTTCAAAAATTTTCAAACGTGTCAAGAGTAAATGCATAATTAACTTATTTGCATATACTACTTTTGTGGAAAAGGTTTGCAATGATATATATACATATATTTATTTATTTCCGTGACGAACCTGCATCAATGTTGAAATATATTGTGAAAAATAACCTATAAAAAAAGTCAGGTTAAAAACATTTTTCTAAATACACGGATATTGTCAGCATTCACAATGTCCCAATTTTAAAGTTGATTCAAAACATACGGCGACTATTACTTTTCCTGCAGATGAAACATGTGATAGAAAAACCAAAATAATATTAAGAGAGTTGTTGACAGAAGTTACAACGTATGCGATACGCGCTACCATTTTAACCAAAGATATTATAAGCCTAGATGCGGCACGGGGTATAGTTCGAGGAACTAATTGTAGACGGCGCTCCCGGCGAAAATTGCCCGATCCCCCCATGCCTCTCAACCCGCATATTGCGCCTACCAACTTATTTGCCCCCGCACTCTTCTCCCTCCGAACAAGTCCATCGAATAGCCGATACTCAGTCGGTACATACTTGAAAATATAAAATAAAAATTTTATATCAAAGATTTTGTAAATTATTATTTTCAATTATTCGAATAAATTGCGCATTAAGGAAATGCGTAGAAGATAAGATGTACGCTTGAGATTAATTAAAATGTAATTATTTCGTAATGAATATTTTCAGCTGCTACATTTTTTTATGGAAAAGATTAGTTATATTGCAATTAACATTAACTGTTCATGAATAATGCAAGTGACACATTTTTAATAGTAACTAATAATTAATAACCTTGTGATTGTATTACTCACATTTTTTGAAATACTCTATTATTTGACTAAAGTCAATTTTTATAATAATGCAGAAAATTGTTCTTTTGAAAAAGGGTCAGTAGAAATTCTACTAAATGAAACTCTACTTTTGCAAATTCTATACCGCTAATTCTACTAGCGAAAACTCTATGCATAAGCATATTTATTAAACAAATTAAATGTTTTAAATGTAAACTCAACACGGTAAAACTACACAGCGTAAATTTGTACACAAAATAATTGAAATTTTGAAAGAATTATTTATTAAAATATTTTGGGTAGAATTTTTTTTTATTGTGTAGAGTTTATTTAAATTCACAAAATTTAAAGTATTATTTTGTATAGCATTTTACGGCGTAGGATTCTTAACCATATTGAGTTAAAATTGAAAATAATGAATTTGTTTAATAAATATGATTGTGTAGAGTTCTCGCGTGTAGAATTTGCGATTTAGGGTTTTTAGATGTAGAGTTAAATTTTATAGAATCACTTCCACCTCCCTCACGGTTATTGTATTAAGTAAACAATAATTCGTAAATTTTTATGTTTGTGTACTTGATTACGAATTAAATGAATTACAATTAAACAATACAATTATTGTATAATATAATTATTTTTTATTTTATTCGATTTTTTCATATATAATATTTCCGTTTCCACTTACCATTATTCTTCAAGCTTTTCAAAGACACGCAACACTAATTTTCCTTATCCATATTTCAATTTTGGTTTTCACCTTCCCCATGCATTCTCTCTTCCCTTTTCTCTTCTAAGCTCTTCATCCACTTTTCCCCTTGTCCACAACCGCTCAGTATCCACCTAACTTTATCTACAACGCTCTTTCCCCCTTCCTCTTCCCCTGTACATCTCTCCAACACGTGCTCCCAAGATTCCCTTTCATACCCACATACCCTACACATTTTCATTTCTTCACTCATCCAATATTTACACTCATTCATACCTTCTCCCATTCTGAAGCGTATCATTCTGGACCACCTGCTCTCCTTTTTCAATTTTCCTAAATATTCTGGGACCCCTTCCATCTTGATGAATCTATACCATTTATTATATTTTGACTCTATAATCTTTTCCCACCTCTGCTCTTCCTGCTTCTTACTCATTTCCCCCTCTACTACCTGCCACTCCCTCCCCTCGTCACACATTCTCCATTCTCTTCCCACTTTCCATCTCTCCTCCTCCCATCTTGAATGTCCCGTGTTTCCTCTCCTCTCTCTATCTAATATTTCCTGCAGGCATGCTTGTGCAACTTTGCTACCCTTACCACTCTTAAGTTTCTCTTCGAAATTCCATACCCTTTTCCTCTGCCTTATCACCAATTTCTCTCTTCCTGTTTCTTCTCTCAACATATAACCTGGGCAGTTCCAACTCACTCCCATAACCCATCTCAGAAATCTCTCTTGCATGTTTTCTACTTTTTTGTACTCCTTCCATCCCCAAATCTCCACTCCATAACACATCACAGACCATACCAGTGAGTCAAACAGCCATACTCTCATCTTCCAGTCCTCTTTGAATCTTCTTTTTCCAATCCCCCACACTTGACCCATCACCTTACTCGCACTTTCCATCCTTTTTTTCACTTGCAGATCGTTTCCACCTCCCGCTTCGAACCAGAATCCTAAATAACAAAATTCCTCTACCATTTCCACCATTTCCCCATTTATCTTCCATCCATACTTTACTTCATTCTTTCTCTTCCTGAAACATACTATTTTTGTCTTTGTCACATTAATTGTCAGGTCTTTCTCTCTCACGTACTCTTCGAATCCTTTCATTAGCAAGTTCATTCCACTTTCATTCTCTGCCAGAAGCACCACATCGTCCGCGTACGCTAACGAGTATATTCTCTTATTTCCTAGGACAAGACCCCCTTTACCTTTCCTTCCCATTTTCTTTTCTAGGTCTGCTAACAAGATGCTGAACAACAACGGGCTTAGCGGGCACCCCTGCCTAAGACCCCTCCCTGTCCAAAATTCCTCTCCTTTCTGTTCCCCTATTCTCACCCTTGTCTTTGTCTCCGTAAAGACCTCTTTTATCCTCTCAATCAGATCTTCGTCCACCTCCCTTTCTTTCATTGCCTTCCACAAAACTTTTCTATTCACCGAGTCGAAAGCTGCCTTAAAATCTACAAAAAGTGCGACTAGTTTTCCTTTTTTCAGTCCCAGGTTCCTGTTAACTAAATAATTTAGTACAAAAATGTTATCCACTGTCCCCATCCCCTTTCTGAATCCTGTTTGATTGTGTGGAATACTTTCTTTCTCCTCTACCTGTTCTTCTAATCTCTTCCTAAGCACCTCCGCGTAAATCTTATACGTTACTGGCATGAGAGTGATTCCTCTATAATCTTCCACTTTTTGCCCCCCTCCTTTCTTTAATAAAGGAACTACCAAACCTGTTCTCCACTCCTTCGGCCATCCTTCGCCTCTCCATACTCTATTACATACTTCCCAAATCTCTTCTCTAACCCTTCTTCCGCCAAATTTCAACGCTTCATTTTCCATCCCATCCTCTCCTGTCGCCTTATTTCTTTTTAACTTCTCAATTGCTTGATTCACCTCCTCTCTGGTCAACTCATTCCCACCTTCTATTCCTCCCTCCTTGATCTTTCTACCATCCCCCCTCACCTTGCTATCCACCCCTCCTAGCAATTTCTTGAAATATGCCGTCCATTCATCCATACTTATCTCTTCATTGATTCCTTTCCAGTCACTTCTTTCTCTATTGATCACCTCCCATTCTCTTCCTTCCTTTATTGCTTTTTCTACCTCCTCCATGTACCTTACCTTCTCCCCCTGTCGTTTGACATCCAGTAATTTCTCGTGTTCCCTTTTTCTTTTATTATACTCCTTTTTGTCTATCTCTCCTTTTCTCCAATTCTTTAATGATAGCTTTATGCGCTCTTTACTCTCCACACATTCCGCATCCCACCATCCTCTCTTCTCCCTTCTTTCTTCCTCACTTGGCCTAATTTCTTCCACTATCTTCTCTACCCTTCCCCTCATCTTACACAACATCTCATCCACACCTCCCCCATCTTCAATCAAACCATTCTCTTCTTCCATTCTTTCCGTATATTCTCTCAGCTTATCAACTCCCCATTTACCCATCTTTGCTTTTTTCCGTGTCGCTCCCTCCTTCTTCCTTCCCTCTCTTCTCCAATTCCCGCATTTCAACGTTGCAATGACCGGGAAGTGTTCTGACCCTATTTCGTTCCCTACTTCCATTCTTTTTAACAGCCTCCTTATCCTTTCCTCGGCCAGAATGTAGTCAATCACTGTTTCCCCTTTCCCTGCAAACGTAATCTCGCCTTCCTCATCCCCTTCCGAGTTCCCATTACAAATAAACCACCCTGTTTCTCCCAGGATTTCCAACATAGTCTTACCCTCCTGGTCCACCTGTTTGTGTTTCGATTTTCTCCTGAAAGTCTCACACTCTTCATCCCATATTTCCCCTCCCTGTTCCCCCGTCCACGCATTTAGATCACCTCCTATCAACACTAATTCGTCATCCTTTTTCGCCACCCATTTCCTAATCACACTCCAACCTTCTTCTTCTCCCCTTCTCCTATAAACGCAAACTATCCTCACTTTTCTTTTTCCTATCTTCACCATTCTCGTTATAACTCCATCAGTTTCCTCAAATCCCATTTCTATTCTCTTTTCTCCCACCAATTCCTTCCTCACTCCTGACACCATACCCCCTTTCTTTCTTCCCTTCACCTTATCTTTCTTTGCCCCTTGCATCTGCCAAATATATCCCTTGGGTAACTTCCTCTTCACTCTCTTCCACTCCTTCTCATCTACCTAGGTTTCACTCAACATCACTACATCCCATTCCTTCAACTCTTCCCAGAATCCTTCATCTTTATTCATTAGTCCTGATACGTTCCAAAACGCTACTCTCACTTCATTCTTCCTTCCTTTCTCCCTTTTTTCGTCCTTATATCCCCTCCCTACTTTTGTGGAAACCCCGTCGCTCCGTTTTCTCCTGCTTCTTTCCTTTCACACTCTACTGTTCCCATTACCTCCTCCCTTATATCCTTAGTCTCCACTTTTTGCCCTCGTCGCCATGGGCCTTCCCTACACACTTCACTCAATTTATCTTCCTCATCATCCCATATCCACACATTCCCATTTATCCACATTCTGTCTTTCCCTATCCATACCGTGTTCCCTTTCACTCTTTCACTCCATGCTTTCTGTTTCATCATCCACTTTCTTCTTCTTTCATTCCACGTCAAATCCTCCTCTATCCTTTCTCCCTTCCCTTTAGAGCTTTCTTCTTTCTCAAGATATCAACTTTTTCTTCCTCATTTCTCACTTTCACTATAAACATGCGCGATTTACCTTCCATCTTCCTTCCGACTCCATTTACCTCTTCCACGTGCACTTTTGCCCCAATTTCACCCATCAACTTTTCCACTTCTTCTCTTCCTGATTCACTATCCACTTTCATTCCTCTAATCACTATATTGCTACTCCGTTTTGTCTTCTCTTCTACTTCCATTTTTCTTTCCAACTCTCTCAATCTTGATTTCATTCTCACATTTTCTAGGATAACGTTCTCATTCTTTTCTTTTATACTCTCTCCTTCTCTTACCCCTTCATTCCCTTTCTTTATATCCTCAGTCTTACACTCTAGCTTTCTCACTCTTTCTGCCAATTTCTCCATATCCGATTTTCTCTCTTTCTCACTTATCCTTTGATTTTTCTCAATATCCTCCAACTGCTTCCAAACTTTATCTTTTTCTTGCCGCCACACCAGATCCCATTCTTCCCACTTCTCTCTAACTTTCCTCATTTCTTCCCAAACCTCCTCCCCTCGCTTTTGCATGCCATTCAGACTTCGGTTCGTTTCCTCTCTAAAACCCTTAATTAGATTTTCCAGGCTCTCTAGATCGACTTTCCTTATTGCTTTATTCCTCTCCGTTGGAGACTTCTTTTTTATCTTTTTCCGCAACTTTTCATCTCCCTGCTCATACCCCTCTTCTTCTTCCCTTGATCTTTTACTGTCTTCCGTCTTCTCCCCCTCATCGCTTTTATCCGCAAACCCTCCCCCCTGTCTCCATTTATCAAAAAGTTGTCTCGATCCTAAACTGCTAGCTCTGGATCTATTAAGGAGTTCCCGATTTGACGGCCTACCTCGAGTCTTCCTGTCAGCTAGTTCCCCTTCCTTCTCTCCCCACCTGAAGTACCCTGGCGTAGCATACTCGCCATCATCGCTATCCCCGGCATCACCCTTACCCCTCCCTGTTTTGCCGGTCACAGTGAGATCATCAGTACCGGGGTTGTTTTCAACCTGCTGCTGCCCTCTACCGGGGCCCACTGGACTCCTCGTGACAAACATGCTGGCCTGTTTTATCGATCTGCTGTCCCCTATCTTCTCTCTCACTTTTCCGTCCTCGACAACTAACCTCCAAATTATCACTTTTAACTTTCCTCCTAACCCTTTTAACCCTACAAAACAGCCTCCCCACACTTCCACACAACCCCTTCACTTTACTGACCTCCCTTACCACCTTTCGCCTCAATCACAACTGCAAACTCGTCGCTCAAACCAAAAAAGATAGCACAAAAAACCACGCGTACTTTACCATTCGGTACTGGAAACGGAAGTCTCGCGCACTTGTTAGATAATAGTTATTAGCTAGTAAGATAATAGTTAAGAACTTGTAAATAATAAGAAGGCGAAGCGACTATAGGTTAAGATAAGCATAAGGCATAGAGGATAAGAGAAATTGTAAAAGATGTAAAGGGAACGGAGCCCTCAAACCCGTAAAAGGGAGAGTAATAAAATACTACTATAATATTTCGTAAACTTATTAAGATTTGACTATTAGTCAACTGAGTACCAGTAACAATAATCGAATAATGCGAAAATTTAACTTTTTGGTAGAAAATTAACTTTTTTGTTAAAAAATCATATTTTTGGGTTGGAAATTCCACCGTTTAATAGATAATTCATCCTTTTGGCTTTAAAATTCAACAATTTTGTTGAAACCTCGTCTTTTTTTTAGCAATAATCTTTTATAATAATAATAATCTTTTTGCTGGAAAATTCATCATTTTAGTTGGAAATTGAACGACTTTGGTTGATTTAACTATTCCATTTTTAGAAAATTAATCTTCTGGGTTAAAAAGTCATCTGTTGGATTGAACTCTTGTTGAAAATACAATTTTTTAAAACATTTACCACTTTAGTGGAAATTTTATCTCTTTGGTTGAAAATGTAACTATTTTCTTGACAATTCGTTTTTTTTTTGTTCAAAATTTATTGTTTTATCTGAAAATTGCACTTATCCATTTTTTGATAGAAATGTATCCTTTTATAAGTTGAAAATTCACCTTTTTGGCATTTCCTTGAAAATTCGTCTTTATGGTCGAAAATTAATCTTTTTGGTTATAAATTCATTCTTTTTGATTAAAACTGTGACTGTTTGAGTCAAAATCAGTCTGGTTTGGTCAAGGATTCAACAATTTGAAAGAAAATTGAAGTATTCGGTTGAAAATTAACTTTTTTGTTAAAAATTTATATTTTGGTTGAAATTTAACTATTTGGTTAAAAATTAATCTATTTTTATTAAAATTTAACTTTTTTGTAGAAAATTAATTCTTTGGTTAAAAAATCATATTTTTGTGTTGAAAGTTAATGTATTTTGTTGAAAATTCATGTTAGTTAAAAATTCATATTTTTTCAAGATTCACCTCTGGTTTTAAATTTAACTTTATTTGTTGACAATTCGGAGTTTTGGTTCAAAATTATATATTTTTTTTCTGAAAATTGCACTTATCCATTTTTGGTTAAAAATGTACCCTTTATAAGTTGAAAATTCAACTACTTGGTAGAAAATTCATGTATTTTGTTGAAAATTCATCTTTCTGATAAGAAAATTAATCTTGTTTGTTGAAAATTCAATATATATTTCGACTTGAAATCTTAGGAACTAAAAGTGTTTCATATTGCATTCAATGTGGTATTTACATTAATTGTATTTGAAAGAATTTATTCCTCCATTACATTACCCTGTTTTCGTGAAAAATCACCCTATTTAATATGCCAAAAAGTAAGTTTTACATAAGGGCTAATACGAAGGGTTATATCAGTTGTCGGGCGTAGCGTAAATTACTAATTTGAGAAAATAAAAGACCCTGTGATCCTACTCTTCACCTTCTTACCTAAAAACCAACTGTATAAAATGTGAACCCGAAAAACCGGGAAAGATATGTTTTTCTTGATTGACTTCAAGATTGTTGCTAGTATTAGAAAATTATTTCAATAAAAGTTGTTCATCTCTATGAAGTACATATTTTTGGTTCTATCAATTTTTTCTACCTTTACTTATTAGAGGACTCTATGAAAAAAATTAATCACCATTTTTAAACCCTTAAAAATCCCTAATTGGATAGTTTTTCTCTGTTATCACAAAAGTTCCACAAAAGTTAATTCAAAGAAACAAATAAAATTAAAAGTTTTTTCAATCCTTGGTCGGAAATTTCGCACAAGTGCGAAAAAGTGGAAGTACTCGTATTTTTACAGGAAAATACCAATGAATATAATAATTGTAAGAAAGCTAAGAAATTCAGGTGGCCGTTATAATCGAGGAAAAAAATTCTCGGGCAATTTCCGGTTCGCAAAAAATTATTGAATTCTTTTTAATTCTTTTGATTAATTTTAGTTTCCGAATTTGTATTTGGGGACATGTTACTGATGAGACATTTAATTATACTTTAATTTCTCACTTATAAAGTTCTAAAAAAACTAAAATAAACATTTTTAAACATAGTTATACTGCTGAGATATAATCTACTAGGATTATTTACAAAAATATATATCTTACAAGGGAGTGCCCGGTAGTGTGTTTTCTGTGTGGATTCATAATTTTTGTAAATAAAGATCATGGATCTAAAGTAAAATTTGGAAATACCTAGGCGCAAATATTTGACTTATTATTTATTAAAATGTTTATATATTACATTCTCTTATAAACTTTTATTCAAGTATGCAAAAATAAACATTTTAAATGTTCTTTTTTTAATGAAAAACAGTTCGCTTTTTCGAACTTGTTTCGCAAACAAATTTATTTTCTATGAATGTTATTAATTTAATGAATTTGTTTAAATTTCGCAAAAATATTCAAAATCAGAATATAAATGGAATAAAAAAAAATAATATAAAAATATGAATTATTGATAAATAAATAAATTAATTAATTGATGCAAAAGATTTTTTTTTTTTAAAACGACAATATTTCGAAGTGACTCTTTCATTGAAAAAAAGCATTTAAAATATTAATGTTTGCATAAATTAAAAAAATTATTAGAAGGGAATCTAATATATTGATATTTTTTCTAAAAAAAATATTTAAAAACTTGAAAAAACTACACGCAGCGGGAATTCAGCCCCGAACCTTACGTCTAAAAACCAGGTTTTGAGTTTGGCTAGTCTTCCCGAAATTTGGGGATGACTATATTCTAGACGTACCCTACTTGAAAGGATGTTTTCTCAAAATTGGCCAAATATTGGGTCCTAGGACTTTCACAATTTTACTTTGGGGTCATGATAACATAAAAACCGTTTAAGAACATTCTTGTCAACGACACACTTTTTTTTGTAATATCATAATGGAAGCCTTAGTTGCTGAGATGCACAATATAAGGTTTATAGTTCCTACTCCTTTTGATTTTTTTGGGATTCTTTGAATTCTTTGAATTAATTATAAACTGTTTGGATTTCTTTGGAGTTTTGAATTCTGATGAAGATAAAAATTGCATGTGGTTAACTCCCCTCAAATATTTAATGTTTAGTTTTTTAATTAAATTAAAATTTCTTATTCTTGTAAATTTTCTATTTAATATAATTCCTATTTTAATATAGTTCAAGATTTTTTTTTTCGTTCCTTCTTATAATATCTTATAGATTTTTCTATTAAAGAATAAATCTTATTTAAGATTCCTTGCTTAAAACTAAGTAAGACTTAACATTTTTATTTTCAATTAAATAAGACTCTAATACTTTCAGTAGAAAAATCGACTTGTAGAAATAAAACCACTCGATTTTCATTGAAAGTATCAGTCTCATATTTAATTGAAAATAAAATTTCTAGATCTTACTCATTTTTAAACAATGAAACTTGAATAAGATTTATTCTTTAATAGAAAAATCTACAAGATATTATAAGGACAAACGTCGGGTCTTTCAAATCACATATTGAACTATATTAAAATAGAAATTATATTAAATACAAAATTGAGAAGAATAAAAATAAAAATTGAAATCTGCAGAACAATTTAGCGATATATTAGTGACATAATATTGAGGAAATTTAAACCGTTGTTGTGTGTACTGAAATTTCAGTACCAATAACTGAACTTTTTTCGGAATCGATAGACATACAGCAAAGATATATAATATCTTTTCATACACTTTGGTTATTCGCGCTAAAAAAATATTTAAAAAATTTCTTGGTTGCAGAGTTTTTAAATTTTCTAAAGTTAAAACTTTTTTACATACCCAGAGGTAAAAAAAGTATCCATTTTTTCGGGTTTTAAACAGTTATTTTCTAAGAGATAATTCGTATTTAATTCACCCTCGTTTTCCAGTGACCAAAATGCACTAGAAAAAAAATCGCCAATACCCAGGAATCAAAATTGGATATACAGTGAATTTTTTAATTTTTAATTTTGGTATTTAATGAGATAAGATAAATAAGAACTTGTGGTTTGAAAATGCTTGTATACTAAATTTAAAAAAAATACAGTAGTATGTAATGCCAAATTGTATGTAATTGTCAATTTTTTCTCTAGTGTATTTTCATACTTAAAAATTCCACGCATGCTTGTAAAAATTATAAAACCACAAGTGAAAAAAATAATTCTATGAAATAGAAAATTTCAAATTCTGAAAATGTGCTGTACTTCTATGGACGACATTAAAATTCCCAAAAATAAAATTCTTGACACTGTAAAATTCCCGTATAATAAAATTCCAAAAACGATAAAATTGCTGAAGAGTTTATAATATTACCGAATTTAAAAATTCCCGACATAAAATTGCCTAATTATAAAATATCCGAACTAGAATATTCCTTAATTATAAAATTGTAGAATTTTAATAATTAAAAAAATTGTTTCTTATTAAATATTATTTATTTATTAAAAATACGATAATACAATATTTTTCTTTCAAAGAAATTTTTGTTTAATATTTAAATTTTTATTGAATTATTGTTTGAAGTTAAAATGAAAATCGTATAAACAAATTAATGTAAAAACACGTGCGCCTCAAACAGAAAATTAATTTCTCCCTAAAATTTCTTCGAACCTAATAACATTTTCCAAACAAACTTTGCAGGATTCAAATCAGCACTAATTTATCTCGAAGTTTAAAAAAAATTAAAAATTCGATTTTTAAGAACATTTTTGTAGTATTTAAAAAAAAATACTATGTACATTTTCAACCAAAATTTTTTATCGACAAATATATATTTTTTTCAATTATTGCCATTTCGAATTTAAACAATTTTTTTTTTGAACTTTAAAACTAAAAAAAGTTTGTTCTCTCGTATAAATATTTGATTATTTTAATTTAAAAAAATATTTATCAAAGAAAAGTTTTTTCAGCCCTGATTTATTTCGAAATTTCTTCTTAGTTTTTCTTTTTAAATTAAAAATTCGATTTTCGAGAACGCTTTTTGTAATTTTTTGGAAAGACTATGTACAAAAAACCTGTCTCAAGCTTCAGATTTGCAAAAATTCTATACATTCTTGAATGCACTCAAATTTCGGTTCAGTCTAGTAATGAAAATTAAACTTCAAAGTACAAAAAATTATAATTTAAAAAATCTTATCTATCATTTATAGAAACATGGACGTATTAGAAATTATAATATTAAAAAAAAAATAAACATAATTATCTTTTTGAGGGTATTATTACTGTCAAAATTCATTTTATTTATTAACATCATATTAGTGCTTCTGCCATTATTAATTTTTCATTATTTATTCCAAATATGTATTATCGGTGTGCCTAGACATTGCACTAATAATTATTATATTCGGAAGTGCGGTGTTTCTGTAGCGATACATGTCAAACTTTTCTAACCTTAAAAAATCTTTCTACTGCTTTACCGTCATATTTTACGAAAAACGAGAAATCCAGCGCTCGACTTCGTAGTACGGTGAGGGCAGCACCTCGATATGGCAGAAAATGTGATGTCCTATATATATAGTTCCCCCACTCTGACACCCCGTGCCGCATCTAGGCTTATAATATCTTTGATTTTAACTATATCGCGCCTGTCTCGTAAAGACACGCATGCGTAGTTTCTCGATTACCGGCAACCGGTAAGTGGCAAAAGTGCTTATATTGTTGTGTAGAACTAGAAAATTCTATTTTATGGGAATAGGTATCTGAAAAAAAGTTCATCATATGGTAAGTATTAACAATAAAATAATTTACTACACTTCTTTCTGCCTGTGTATAAATATTAATATTGATTAATTTATGCATCTTCTACTTATTTGCGTATGCAAAAAGTCGGATGTCCTACAAGGTTAAACCACTGAAGTTTTTTAATTCTTATTCTACATAACTTTTTTGCTAATTGTTTCATTTATAAGAGATGATTTTTTAAGATAAGATCACTGAAGTACGTACTCTGGGGCAAAAAGCTTTGCAAAACCTGTAATCCCAATATAATCAAATTTTGTCCTTCTGTGGGAAAACCATTGTTCGCATATATCCCTAATAGCACGGAACGTTCCGGGAACGTTCCTGGAACGTTGCGCGGAC
>CAKNYM010054368.1:0-12644 GCA_932195095.1 Andricus curvator | reverse complement strand
TTTTTTCATTTCCTTTGGCTGTGATGTTCTAGTCAACTGGCGCCGACAATTCGATGGTTCGTTTTCGCAGTCAAGGAGAACTATTTCAGAGCTCGAATGCGCGACAGAAACGAAATCGGAAGAGATAGGTTCTGTAAGGATAGAATTAAAGTTTCAAAATCCACGCATTTTTCAAGCTTTTCGCGATTCGGCCCCACAGAGGAGCTTTTGGCAGGGTGGTATCAGGGCTAACACCGTAAGAGTGTCAGAGATGGTAATAAAGCATTCTTAGCGCCGCAATGTGCCTTTGGAAGTACGTGGTTTCTAAATGAGTTTAACAACCAGATAGTATGTGTCCTAGGTGCTCGGGGTGTGCATTACACGCTCTGCAGCTATCATCGGGAATGTCTTGGCTTAAAATATGGTGAAGGTATGCTGAAGTCGAAATGGCACCGGCTTGACACGCTGAAATAAAACCCTTCTATGTGCTCGACTTCACTCCCGGTGATTTGAGGGAAGCAAACGTTAGCTCGATTGGCATCGACTGATCCTTCACATTTCGAAGGATATCGTGCATCCTCTTGCAGAGGAACTGTTCGCGAAAGCTTCTCTCCTATGTTTTCTCGATCCGGTCATTTAGGAGTGAGTACTCGAGATGGATAATCTTTGATGGATTTCGCTAACCCCTGGTATTGAAGCCAAGGTCAAGTGTCTCACCAGCCTCATCCGCTGCTTTGTACAGACACGCTGCTTTGCCCACTTCTTTGTGTTTTCCAAACATTTTAAAAAGATAGTCTCGTCCATTTGCGACTATATTTGCTTATTCCGCGAGCACCTTCACGGAGTGAGATGCAAAGTCATGGAACAGGCGACTGAAGGTGCACGGCTTTGTGCATGTGCATAACCTTCCGTCACCCGAAGTCGAGTGATCGGAGCTCGTCCTTCATCCATGGAACTACTACAAACGGCAAGCATGTTCGTTGCAGATACTTTATTTCTCGCAGACAGTTTGGAGAACCAAATCTGTTGGATAAGATGTTTGCATTTGCATCAGAGAGCATCCCTTATAAATGTTATGTCCTAAATGCGGCTCTGTGGTACGTCCAGGTATGTGTAAGTCTCTACAGCCTAAGGTGTCCTACAGCGATTTTGTCGACGAGCTTAAGATCCTAGGATATGCCAGTAATTTGTACTTACTTCAAATGAATCTTGGCGAATTTTTCTAGCCCAAAATCCATTTCAATCTCACACCAGGCCATCGATAAGCAGCATTGGTAGGATGCTACGTCTTCACAGATGCATCTATCGATGAGGTGGTTTTCCCGATATCCTGCTATGCCTTTCTTTTGAGCTGCGTTGTTCGTACATTTCTCGCCATACAGGTCCGATAGTCTAAATAATCCTATCACTGAGGATAGCTGCGAAGATCTTATACCGCATGTTCAGACCTGTAATTCTTAGCATCAGACAAGTTGCCCGTTTTCGGAAGTAGCACTGTGCGTCCTTCCACCAAACTCTCCAGAATAGGCTCTATCGACTTTAGGTATGAGGTGAAAATGTGGCCCAAACACTGGTGTTTTCATTGTTTCATTGGACAGTATGATAAAAAGGTTCAGGATCAATCGATTGCAATCTCGTTTGCAACCTTTCATGAAGATGCGAATCCACATACCAGCATTTGATCAGAGTTGCTAGAGTCATTTATTCAAAAATCAATTTTATGAGGCAAGCCTTAGCCTCCTGAAGGTACACTCTAATTCGTAAAATCTTGCCGCTTCGGAGTTGACGAAAATAATGGAGAATCTCTATACAATTAAGAGACGTGTTGTCTTTAACGCGAAGCAAGCAGACCCGTACAGTCACTCAAGCGCTCGTCGTGTTTATTTTCAAACTTCGCTCAGGTCATTCGAATGAATTGTTGGCTTCCATGCTTCATCTGGAATGCGAAAGCATCAAAGACCACACAACTGAAATTTCTAAGACTTTATTTGAGGCTCATGAACATTTATTTTCAATTTGTGATGGAACGTATGTACTCCATCAAAAAAGTTCGAACAATGAGTTTCATAGAAAGTCTAACTCACTTCAGAAGAAAGTTTCACTTTATAAGCCTCTCACAAATTGCACAAGTGACGGGTACCTGGTGGATATGTTAGGACCATATCCTGCGAATCTACATGACGCAGAATTCTTAAGAACTCTTCTACAGGATCCGAACGATTTGTGCAAGTTGTTCGAAGTAAACGATTATGTGATTCTGGATCGCGGCTTCCGAGATGTAATGGCTGAGTTAGAGCTACGAAAATTAGCACACTTATACATGGGGAAGGGTTACAGCCTGATGCAAAATTTTCAAATGAGATCACAGATATAATGAATGTCAGAAGTGATATTGGGGTCACTTTGGCTATTGCGGCAGAAGAAAAAGGTTGGTTCCGAAAGAGACTTGTCTTTCAAAGTATCTCATCAGAGGACATCTTCGACTTTCCAGAAATGATTGAGAGAGACTTGAAAATTCTGTTCACTGGAACATGTCAATTATCACAGGCAGTATCATACTTAGCAGGAATGTTTGATGAAGATGGTCTGATCAAATTGAAATAGAATGAAGAACAATCTAATTTGTTGAAATTACAAGTTCAACTCGTCACATCTTCCGAAAAGTGTACAGATGCTTCGTAAAATATGCCCAAATAGTATCGGTATTATTGGAATTTCAGACTATGCGTGACAATGTGCCAACGGAAGTAGGACTGTTGGGTGCTGCCCATATATTGCAGAAATAGTATAGCATCTGGCCCATGCATCAGGTTTCAAAGCAGGTGTCGAATTTTACAAAGTGAAAAAATTTGGAATATAATTATTAAAATTACAAAATTTGGTAATTGAAATCCTTAAAAATTGCATGGTTGTTAAAAAAAAAATTTAAATCATAAACTCGCAAATTATAGAGATTTCCAATCCATATTTCTACAACTCTGAATAGTTACATTTAAAAACTCATGAAATTTTACAGATTATTAAATGAAAATTCTTAAATTTTGATGGCTTCAAAAATCGAAATTAATATTTTCAATTCTGAATCTCTCAAACTGGAGAAGTTTTAAATCTAAATCATGAAAATTACAAAATTCAGTCATTCTGAAGCTTAAAAAGGATGTGTTATGAAAAATTTCTTAATTTTCATGATTTTTAAAATCATAATTCAATTTTTAATGCAGTTGTTGAATATATTCAAACATATTTTTTTCTTGCTGAAATTAAAACAGCCCTAAAAATTGGCAACAATTTTACGTCTTTGGAACGTACCATAAATCAACTTTCCGCAGTTGCTCCATTCAGTTGCAACTGATGAAGATTGCAATTTGAGAACGAGAATACTAGTCAATAAAAAACAAGTATTGATATATATTTAAAGCAATTTATTGAGTAATACATAAGCAAAAATTCACGAGAATAGAAGGTTGGATGAGGTGACTCTTAGACCAGAACTCGCTAACTGCAGCTGCGAAAGAAATCAGGCAATTGACTAAAACTTTTTCCGTTTTGCTGACTCTCGTCACTCACATTATTATTATCTGATTATTAAACTGTTGAGGTGGCTAACAATATTTGTGTACTTATATAAATAAAAGTGTGCTGATGAAAAATATGAAATTGGAATCTATTCACTATTCAGCAAGAAAATTACTTGAGGTTCTCAAGGTGTAATAAGATTAAAAGTACATGTCTCTAAAAAAAGTCCTTCTTTCTGACAGACTATATTTTATGTTATATAGTGAATCATCTGATCTACATTATTCATAGAATTTGAGGAAATCTTGTCAAAGCCTTCGAAACCCCTCGAAATATTATAAAATCATCCTTTAACATTTAAGAAAGTCCTTTAAAATTTAATTGAAATTTTTCAAATCTCTTAAAAACTTTGCAGTATAAGAAATCCTTTCAAATGTCTGAAATCGCCAGAAATCGTATAAAATCTTTGAAAAATGCTTGAAAATTACACTACTTTGCTCAAACTTCATTTTTTTTGTTGAAGTTTCAACTAATTTGTTGAAAATTCGTTGTTTTTTTGGGTTGTAAATTAATTTTTGTGAGTTTGAAATTAAACTGCTAGGTTGAAAGTTCAACATCGTTGTTAAAAATTTATTTTATTGGTTGAAGATTTTACTCTTTTATGGAAATGAGTATTCCTTTACTTGAAAATTAATTTTTCACACTGAAAATTTGAGTGTTCTCTTTCTGTCCTAAAATTGATCATATTTTTGAGATATGCTTGATCACGATGCTATTTGTTCATTTTATAAAGGAATGAAAAAAAATGATTTAAATAATGAATTCTAAATAAAAAAATTATACTTGCATCACAACGCAGAGAAGAATCGAGTCTTTCGTAATCTTTCGTAAATTATATTTTAAGAATTTTTCAGTTCTTTGCTTATAAAATTAACAAATGATATCGAATGACACCTTTTTAGGATCCACAACACATTGTCGATAAAAGCAAGTAATTTTTTGTCAAAATATCACCTTGAAATCGAATACTCGGTAATGATAATATAATTTTATTTGATATTATAATTTTTTTAAATCAAATAATCTTACTTATGAATCCTTTTTCCCCTTGAACACCCTCCTACGAATGGAATCTAAAAGATAATAAAATTTGGAAAGTTGTCTGCCAAATGATAGACGGAAAAAAAGAATCAACATTTTTTTATTATTTGCATGGATTTAAAATTTTGAACAATAACAATTCAAAAATCGGTTCTACATATCAGTTGTGAATTCAATAACAAAATTTTTCAATTAGACGAGAATTTGAAATCAATTAAAAATTGCGTCCTGCAAGTTATCGTTAACTATGATATTTTATTTCGCCCCACTGTGTCTATCGTTCCGTGTGGATAATGAGGCTACGCGACTGCACTAAAAAATTAATATCCCTATAAACTATACGCTGTAGCAAAAAAATAATGAAAATTCTGTTATCAGTTAGTGCAATATGATGTTTTCGGAAAACTCGCATCTGAAAACTCAAAATTAGGTAACTCTCCGAGTTTTGAATATTCGAAGAAAAAAAATTAAATGGCCTTGTGGGGATTAGCAAAAGATAAAACAAAAAAAGACATGTTAACCATAATAGACTTGCATTCAAATCATTTTACTCAATTCTGATCCAAACACGGATTGCAAAGAATATTATATTTTAGTTTATCTTTGTTCTATTGAATCAATGATACACAGGCTGTAGAGTATCTTCATTGGAAGCGACTTTTTTAAACGAACGTGGACAGATTGGGTGACGTCTGCCTACAGGACATTCCTTCATTTCAATTACGGACATATCGTCAATTGCACGGCTTATCATGTTTATTTTTATCCTCGAACTATATTTGTCTGCCTTATATATACCTAGAAGAATTCCAGTATACTCCAGTATTGCAAAAACTTCACCATTGGATTTTGATAAAACAATATGTTCTCGGGTTGGCACGGGCACATATCTATTCCCTTCTGCTCGAAATTTAATTGGTAAACCGGCAGGAATAACATATCTTCGAAATTCGAATTGCCGGTTCTGATTTGTCTGGGGAATAAGCCGGATATATCCAAGTTTTGCAAGTGCATATCCAAGTACTTCATGAGAAGGAGGCTTGCCCGGAGAAGACCTAGACTTTCTGACAGGAGAAGAAGAACTAGGATTACGTTCGACATTGGGCTTCCATTCACACTGTGGTGAATCATAATTTGCAGAAGTTTTAATAAAACTTCTCGAGAAGTGTACCTGACTTCTGCCTACTGGACAATCCCTTTTTTCATCTGGAGTCAAATTATCAACTGCACCGCTTATCATATTTATTTTTATTCGCGAACTATTTTTATCTGCCCTATAAATGCCACGAAGAGTCCCATTATCACCCAATATTGCAAAAATGTCATCATTGGATGTTGATAATACAATATATTCTTGGGTTGGCACAGGAACATATTTACTCAGTTCTACTAGAAATTTGATTCGCATACCGGCAGGAATAACGTATCTTCGAAATTCGAATTGCAGGTTGCGATTTTTGCAAGAAATAAGCCGAACATATCCAAGTTCTTCTATTGTAAATCCAAGTACTCGATCTGAAGGAAGCCTGCCCGGAGGAGAAATGGATCTGGAACGAAGTGGAGGCTCCTGAGGAGATGTCCGGTCAGGTGAATTTTGTCTAGCAGAAGAAGAACCAGGATTATGTTCGCCATTAGGACTCTTGCTAGCAGGAAACCTGGACCTGCCACGAAAAGAAGCCTCCTCTGGAGAAATCCGGTCAGGCAAATGTTGTTGTCGAGCAGCAGAAGAAGAAGAAGGGCCAGCATTACGTTCGCTTTTAGGTTTCTCGTCGGGCTGTGAACTGCATTCTGTAAGATGAAATAGAAGATTCATTTTATTTCTGTGCAGCACATTTATGTCTAATATCATTAGCTCAATTCAACGTTTCTTTGCAGGAAGCATCTTTCTGATGATTCAATAAAAATTATGAGTAATAATTTTTAATTATAAGAGCTCCCCACCGTACATTTTTCTTGTTAAATGAACATATATTTTTTGTAGAAGGCGAGTGCATAAACGCTCTAATAACCTTAATGACAATGGACGATTTTCTGTTATAGGACAACCGCCATAAAATAAACGGTTTTTAATATATCCAATTCTTTGGCAAATATCTTTTTACTCAGTTTTTACTATCAACTAACACTTACCAAACAGTCATTTCAAATATCCCAAATGAAGAATTCAATTGCACTTATTTCATAATTCTACAAAGAAGATTTGAGCGTCAAAACTTTCAAGTTAAAAATGATTCAGGCGCACCGTGTTTGCATTTAACTTAACTTATTATTACTTATTTATTATTATAAATTATTAGTTTTATTTTTGGGATTTATTCGGAATTCGTTGAAATTCTCCTGGAATTCTTATAAAGGTCAAAAATTATTTAAAAACTTATAAAAATTATTGTGTCAAGGAACTGTATTTAAAAACAAAATCTCATTTGCAAATAACGTTTAGACTTGATTTTAGCTCTGTCTCTTTATTAACTTTAATTTTCTATATATAAATACATAAAAAATGCATGTATTGATATACATATATAATAATAATGATATATAATATACAATATAATAGCTGTTAGCCGCGGTCATTTGCATTTGATTCGCCTGTATATAATGTAATAACATATATATATATATATATATATATATACATGTATAATTATCCCCTTCTATATTAACATCATTGCAAATAATTTAATGCAATTTTTTAATCCATTTTTGAGGAAATTCATCATTTTTTCTTTCTTGTTTCTGATTTTTTGAAATTTTCGAAAATTCGATTTTTTGGTAGAAAATGTTTTTGTATGTTTACAATTGAACTATTTCATTAGTAATTCAGAAATTATTGTTAAAAAGTAATTAATTTTATTTAAAAATTAAACTATTCTCATGAAGATTCATCTTCTTGGCCTGAAAATTCAACTATTTCAAGACAAAATTAGCTATTTTTTGGAAACTCCTCTATCTGATTTGTAAATTTGACTGTTTGTTAATAAATCCAACTGTTTGATGAGAAATTACAAAATTAATTTCTTTAGATTCCACTATCTGCTTGAAAATTCATAATTATGTTAAAAAGTAATTTCTTTGTTATAAGCTTAATAGTATTTTATGCACCAAGGGGGAAAAGAGGGACATTATTGATGAGTGTATCTTTCCAGTGCGAGTCGTAGGAACCGACTTTAAGTGCCGCTTCTCAAGTTCGTAGGTATGTAATGGCCATTTATATCTATGAAGTCATACTTTTCAACGTCATAGACTATAAAAACAATAAGACTGAGAAAAATTAGTCTTAAGTGCTACTTGAATGAGACCACTGGTGGGAACCCAGAATAGTTTCTTTTTGCACTGAAAATAACAGCATGTTAAAAAAAATAACAGCTAGTTTTTACAGTGTAAATATACAAATGGCTATCATATGACTATAAGCTGGAAAGGGGGACTTTAGTCTCGCTCCACAGGCCTGATAAATAGACGCATTCATGCATGTATCATATGAAATATAATAAGAATTACAGATAGAATATATTATTATATTCACCAATAGATTTAGCGATGACCGCCAAAGTGCAAACAAAAGTACAGATTACCCGCATTTTCGCAAAGTAGAGAAGAAACTGATTAATGCTCCAGTGAATAATTTGGTTAACAACTGTATCTAAGGAATATTCCATTGCATCATCAGAGTACATATATATACTTAAGAAGCCGTTATTTCACATATATGTGACATAACGACGTTATCTGTGTCAGGATTGTCTCTCGCAAATATTGATATCATTTGCAATTTTTTATTATGATCATTTTAATGAAGACATGCTCATTTCAAATGGAAGGCAAAAGGTTTTATGTAAAAATGGAGTCAACACGACAACTTTCGAAGATGTTATCTGATTGCATAATCTGATTGAATTTCTGATTAAATTTTCGTTCGTATGGAAATACTGCGTTTTTGGAGGTGAACTGAAATGCATTTTATAGCATGCAGGTACATAGATTTTTTTTTTGGTTCTAGCGGCTTTCGCATATGTTCAGTTACCTACTGGTGAAAGTAGAGGATGGAGAAATAAGGGAAGTGATGGTGGGAGGAGAAGCAGGAAAAGTATGGGAGTGAAATTAGGGGAAGTGAAAGATGGAGAAGTTAGGGAAGGGATGGGATTGGAAGTGTAGGATGTGAGGGGCGGAAATGTAGAGAAAGGAGAAGTCAAGAAATTGAGGAGGAAGAAAGTATGAGAGGTGTGGGATGCGAAGAATGTTAGGGGTTGTGATGTAGAGGAGAGAGAAGTAAGAGAAGTAAAGATTTTATATTATTATATATTTACCAATAGAATTAAGGAAAACGGCAAAAGCAAGGAATAGAGTACCCCCGGTGATCCTCATTTTTTACTAATCGAGTAGATGAGAGTAAATGGCAGTAGATGATACTGATTCAGCGAGAAAACGAATTTGCATACTTTTTCTTTTCTAATCTTTCCGTATTCCACGTAACCAATTTTTATTTGCTGACTCCCCCTTTCTGACCTGCGGCCTGACTGCCTCACTCGCACAATGAAGTTTCGTACAGATTTTCTGGTCTATGTCCTCGTATACCTGTATGTTGTAGAACAAATAGCGGTATCTGAAAAATTATATCGATATACGCTCATAGTTTAAACAAAGGCTCTAGAAAACAGATCTTTATTGGTCCAATTTTATCTCTTCCAAAGCTTCATTATTGTATAAATTAATATGATGAATTCACATGCACTAGGCTTTAATTGTGGGGAAAACATTTTAAAAGTAAAGAAAAGATTATTTAAAATTAATTCACTGAATATAATTAACGAATATTAGAAGTGTTAATGGATAGATATCAAGCGACACAGTATGAACACGTTTCGTTTTTGTCAACTTACAATGTATATAGTGGGTAGAAGATAAAATTGTTTGTAATTTTCCTGATTTCCTACAAATTTTTATAATTCACAAATTAAACTTTCGGGCTGGTTTGATTTGTCAACCCATACTAGACTTTCGTGTTTTTAGGCCGGGTTGTGGACCTGATACCCGACTCGACGTCAAATTGTACTCTCACTCGAAAGTAACGTAGCCGTTGGCTAAAAACGGATTATCCGTTTATTCTGCGTTTTTTCCTTTTGTTCAATTACAATAATAAATCAAGAATAATTGAAAATAATGAAATGTCACACTTTTGAGTCCAGAATGCTCTTAAAAGAGAAGTAGCGGGGGGATTTTTCACAAAAACAGGACGTTAGTAGTGATATAAATTCTTTTAAACGATCTAATTCTTGAGATTTCATGTCACAATATGTTGCATTCCCAACAAAAAACTTCAATTTTCAACCAGGAAAGATTTTTTATCAGGAGAAGTAAATTTTGAACCCAAAAAGTCAAATTTTCAATCAAATATTTGAATTTTCAATAAAAGATTGATTTTTAACCGATCAGTGTCATTAGCAAACAAATAGTTGAACTTTCAAGCAGAAGAAACGAATGTACGTTGTGCTAACATTTAAAATGATTAACAAAGTATAGAATATCCAATACTTATGCACTGAGAAAAAGTTTGCTTCAACTAAGTGAATTTTATTTGGCTAAAGTAATTGAAAGTCTTGATCATTTGCGAAACTTTGAATTGAAAAAATGATATACATCTGCGCCGCCGCGACGCGTCATGGAAAGCGTCCTTCAGAGCGTCAAGATTAATTATTTCTTAGGATGAAAAAAATACGTCAAACTATGAATCTTTTCGACGTATCGTGAACATTGCCTGTGATTGGTCAAAAGCCCCACGGGGGTGACTGGTCGAACTTGATTGGCCTGTCTTTACTCTCATGTTCCTTTACACGTTGGCTCACCGCTCTTCCGGATTCTCCAATATAAACTATAGCAAGGTATTTTGTATACTCCCGGATCACTCAGAGATTCCTTCTTATGTTTAGAGTTGTTTAGAAGTTTTGTAATTCCTTTTGTAATTTATCTTTCTCTGTGATGGAGACGGCTCTACATACAAAGGAGTTGATGGCCGATTGCTCCTGATGTGTTATTAGATTTTTTGTAAACTAGTGCGTCCAAGAAAGGTAATTTTCCATTTTGTTCAATTTTCATGGTTAACTGGATATGGGGTTGTAATCGATTAATGAAATATGAAAACTTGTGTAGCTCATCAAGTCCATGTCTCCATATGACAAAAGTGTTGTTAAAGTAACGACACCAAAATTGTGGTTCAAGCTTGGATTGGTTGAAGATTTTAGTTTCTAGATGTGTGATGGAGTTCCCTATGAAAGAATTTAGTTCTTTGGTAAGGAAGCGTTTTTTATATATATATATATATATATATATGTATCGTCAGTTAGGAGGTCCATGATTTTGTTCTTATGGTCTTCTTTATTTATTATCACTGTTGTGTTGGCTTTTTCTGCTGGTTATATTATGATGTCCTTATTCCGATTGATTTCTTTAATTATTGTTTTTTCATGTTTTGTTAAGTTTGAGGAAGAAAGTTGTGCTTGGCTTAAGATGTTGGCCGTCCTACGCCGTATGTCATTTGCTTTTTGCGTGGAAGGGTATATATTATGGATTCCAAAATACTGATGATTTCTCCTTTCGAAATTTTGGAGGGAATTGCTGCAAAATTATATCCTTCAGATGAGACTGAAATTATTTCGTTGCTGAAGGGCTGGTAAGAGATGTTTTTGCTGCGTTAGTTAGCGGTGTCTGCCTTACAGAAAGTAATTTGTCAAATTTTATTTATTGTTTTTGCGTGGTAAGATCTTTAATCCATTGAGATTGCTCAAATGATATGCGGTCTACTGTAGACCAAATGTCAGATCTGAAGGTATTTGTAGATAAGGTGAAGTTTTAGGAGTCTTTTGAAGGTAGTAGGCAAGACAAATTTCTTATGGTGTATTCTTCCTTTCAAGAGAAGCAAATATGTTTTGTGTAGAATTGATTTGGATTTAGTTTTTCCCAAATGGTTTTTCATTCGTAAGTTTAAGTAAGAAAACTTTCCCTGCAGATTTCTTTCATAAGAAGGATATTAACGCACGCAACCAATCTCCTATTTGTAGTTTTGCAGAAATTTCTATCCTACAGGTAGAAATTTTTTATGATTGCTTAGCAATTACGTAATATTGATTTGAGTCCTTGATCCAAATCTAGAGAGTATGATTTGGTCTTGTTTTCATGATGTAGAGAAATGTTCGGGAACAATTTACCGGATTTGGCGATGAGTTGAACCCAAGATTCCGAACCAATGATTTTTCTGGGAAAACCTTTTACTTTGGAGCTACGTACTTACTACATACATACTAAATACTACATAGATACTACCCCCCTCCACCTACTTGCGTGAAGTTTTTTCCATTGTTCTTTACTTGTAAAATGGTACTTTGGGCATTAGTCTAAAAGCATTAGCATTAGTCTAAAATAATATTGTTATAAATAATAATTAATTGTTTAAACAATGTATGCAAACATCTATTCCTGCGTAGAAAGTAGTATTTCATATATAAAAAACCATTTGCATTAAAAACCACCGAACATAATAATGATAAGCACCAAAAACTGGCAAAAGCAAAATTTTTACATATGAGCTATTTTTAAAAAGTAATAATTCCTCGATTGAGTTCTATATAAGATTTTTAATAAAATTTACGAAAACGTTTTTTTTTCTTATGAGAAATACGTGTTAAACTTCATCAGGCTTGCGGAACATCTAAATATAATTTTTTTCAACAAAAGAAAGCATTTTTATCAGATTCAAGCAAATTTTGGGGCGATATGGATGAAGTTCGAAACAAGCGATTTTGTAACATTTTGGTCTTCATTCAAACAATAGCAAAGTAATCGTGATACTTGTAAACAGGCTACGTCACATCTACCAAGGTAACGTATTTACAAGATGTTTTTCTCCAAAATGATGAACTTTAAATATTTACACACTTAATCTATCTTAACCTGGTTTTTTCGCGCCTCGTGCCTCGGTTTGCAGCAAATATTTTCAAGTCCCAGTAATCGTGATGGCAATTTTCTTGCTTTTCATGCATGTAAATATGTGAAGA